>NW_019091645.1:312836-334608 GCF_001949145.1 Acanthaster planci
TGTGTGTATACGCATTACTGATTTTTCTGATTGGTCATTGGTAGTTGTGACACCAGCGATGTCACGATTGTGATTTCATGTTTGATTTTCGCCCTACAGGTTGCACTACACCAAAGACGCATCCGTAAAAAACATTTCAAAATCAGACCGAAATAGCGCTGCCTGTTGACTCTTGGAAAAAAGGGTTAGCCACGAAAATTATTTTTATTTGCCTTTCCCCAAAGAGACCTCCAAAATAGTAGTAAAACTTTGCACTCAGCTCTGAATTTAGCCGCCTGCCACTTTTGAAAGAAATACCCTGAGCTGGAAATTATCAATCCCAAATTTGGGATTTATAGAAATATTTCTATGATCCCTCCTGATTATAGCATGTCTTATTGTAAAAACCCTGTGGGATCACCAAATATTAATGAGCCCACACAGAAAAATACAACCATTTGGTGGAATGCACCCCACAGGTACTGGACACAGTACATGTACAGGGACCGAACAGCACATGTACATATGTGCGTGTACATGTGAATACTGCATAAAACATACATGTACATAAACTGTTCATGATGATTTTTTTTTCTGTCTCTTGGATTGTGAATTAAACAAACAATTTTCAGCAGGTAACCACTTCGTGTGTTTAATTTGCTTGAGTAGAGTTATACTCATGAATATTCTGGAAATTCTGATTCCCACGGCCATTTATGATTACTCATCAGCAATTAAACAACAGTCAGCACCAAGTGCACACTGTTATGCATGATGTTGGACCAGAAAACACTTGTGCCAAAAAAGAATGTTGAAATTTGGGGGAAGACGCGGACTAGTGAAAATGCTTGCGGACTAGTAAAAAGCCATCACTGCTGGTCCGGCTGGCAAGTAAGAAAAAAAAGTTAAGGGCAAACCCTGCATGTACAAACAAATGAAGGTACATTGTACCAAGGACTACTTTTACATGTTTCTGTACTTTAAACATCACAGAACTGGATATGAAGGCTGACTTCGGACAGCTTGTTCTCGTACATGTTCGTGAACAGCTCGATATGTTGTTCATGGGTCAGTTGCTCGAACACTGGGAATATACAACTGGTTTGAGCTGGTAAATGCACATATACATGTAGTTAGTGGATTGAGGGATAATCCAATTTTTTTTCACCCCGAAATTGGAGGATTGAGGAGGATCACTAGCAAAAAGGGCCTAGGGGGCTAGGGTTAATGTTAATCTTGCAAAATTTCTCATTGTCTGCGGCTTTGTACACATGTACATGTATCTACATGTAAGCCATTTTGCTATTTTTTGCAGCTGTTCAAAACTCAAAATTTCACGAGTTTTCCTGTGTGTTTTTGTGATGAGGAGGTGGTGTGTTATCTTTTTCAGAGAACAATGTTCTTGGGTCATGTTCTCTCCATTCGAGCTCGAGAACATGAAACCCGTGTCAAGAACAGGCCGCCCAAACTCGACCTAGTACGTGAGTGGGGATTTCTTGAAGTGTGCTCTTCTATCAAATAAGCTCCATTGATTATAGAAAATTACCAATATTGGTACATACGTACATGTACATGTATATCAGCGGCCTGATATCGATAATATCAATATATCAATTTTTATTGACATATGTTTTCAAGCTCAAAACCAATCGCATAATACTGAACACCATTTGTGGTTAGGCAGCTTACATGTACGTCCCTACCAATTGGTCCTAACCATGCAGCATGCAACAAATTCGCTGGTTTTGTGAGCTTTTTCAATCTTCCCCAAATAAACGAGCACCTGACAACCATGACAACAGCAACGACCTGCGGTCAGAATATTCAAATGCATTTCCTGGCCAATTCGCTATCTGAGCAGCTACATGTACATGTAGCTTCATTGCTTCAATATTCAAATGCATTCTCCGGCCAATCCCCTATCTGAGCAGCTAGCTTCATTGCATAAATATTCAAATGCATTTCCTGGCCAATTCGCTATCTGAGCAGCTAGCTTCATTGCTTCAATATTCAAATGCATTCTCCGGCCAATTCACTATTTGAGCAGCTAGCTTCATTGCTTCCTGGCTGCGGGACAGTAAGTTTCTCCTTCAACCGATCACCATTGATGAAATTGCTATGCCATAATATGACCTGAATACACATTGCATGTACGTAGAGAGTGCGCAGATTCTGTCAGTAACAACTATCACTTTACACGTAGCTTCATTTTTTTCATTCATGAGGATATCAAAGCAAAATCGATACACTGGATATTATCAATATATTGACGGATCTTACTATCAAAAGAACCTCAGAGCTTAAGTGCCAGGGACAAATGTAACAGCAAAAACTTATTTCTCGACAAACATGACTGAAAAAAGACAACGTTTCTACCTGCTGTTGTTTCCATCCACTGTTCTTGTTCCTCATCACTGTCAGAGTCACCATGACTACAGTTCTCATTGGAACTTGACTCTCTCCTACGCTTGCTTCTATAGAAAAACAAACATGAGGAAAAAAAACAATTGTGATTACTGACTCTGAGAGTTGACTTCAGCAACGAGAACAGATCAGTGACTTCATTAAAGAAATGATACCAAAACCAAAAGAAGGGGTAGACTTCCATTTCCTTCATTTTTTCATCCGTCTTTCAATTGCTTGGATTTTTTAAACTTCTTCCTTTCTCTGTGAAATGACTCTTGTCATTCCTCAGCGGACAAACATATTGAGGACTAAAGCGGACGTTGCGCTGCTAAGGAATGCGCACGCCGACATTGCTTTATGAATTGTCGGCTAGCTTGGCACATGGCCAGTGCATCGCGACCGTCTTTGGTCATGATGTTATCTTTAGATACATGTACATTAATTAACATACCGTTTGAATCACTAAATAAAGAATGACAAGAGAAAAAGACAAGAGTATTTCCAATTCTAAGGGGAATTTCTCTTTTCTTTCTACATGTGAGTAAACAGTTACCAAATTTATTGGAATCTCCAATTCTCGCTTAGTCCTGGGCTGGGTGCATTAGACAGTTTCAGGACCATTTTGGAGGTGAATTCGGAGGATTTTGATTCGGGGTACGACGGCACATGAGCTACATTTTGGGTGAAATGAATTAATGGAAGCAAAAGTACATGTATATGGATGGTACTTGGACTCTACAACTGCCCGACCATGTCCAAATATTAAAAAGGTGATTTATAGAGTCCAATTCAGTCAGCAACTTCGTTGAATTTGCAACACATGGCCCAAAATAGTTGATGACAATCGGCATTACAAATTATAATCCAACAAACAATCAGCACAAAAGCAGTTTGTATACATTTGTCACTCAGTACGTGTTTGTGATTGCTGCCAGTGCAACCACTTACCATGCTTACGTGTACATGTACATGACTTACAACTAATGACAATGAAAATGTTTGATTTTACAAGATAATCATGCCACTCATGCACACTGTCGCAGTTGGAACTGATGTGGGAATAACTTGGGCCTTGGTCCGTTACCATAAGGACATGAGTTGGGCTTTAATTGGCTATAATCAGTTACGTGTATTAGGCATAGCCTTAACAACATGCCTAAGTTCACCATCATCATCATCATGGCATGCAAACGTTTCATAAACATGATAAAGTGATCAACATAGGCCTATTTACAAAAACATGTACATAACATGTCACACATGTACATGTCAGCCCTGCCTAGTATTACTAACCTTACGTCATTACCATGATTACAAACATGTACGAATCCTTTTGGGTTTGTTATCATGAATTAGTCCACGTTTACGGGCCTGCAAAATTTAGATTCAGACAAAGAACGCTTACCTCATGTTGCCACACATATGTCGATGTCGACCAGTTAAATGTAAGCCGCAAACGTACGTGGATCGCGCCAACAAATTGCCAATAATAACACCCTTATTGAAAACAGGAAGTTAAAAAACCTTTAAATATTTAGCGCCTTCTTTTGAAAAAATTTTACCGCCCTCTGTTGAATCAATATTTAGCGCCCTCTATTGAAAAATATTATAGCGCCCTCTGTTGAATCAATATTTAGCGCCCTCTATCGAAAAATATCATAGCGCCCTCTGTTGAGTCAACATTTAGCGCCCTCTATCGAAAAATATTATAGCGCCCTCTAATGAATAATTACATGGCGCCCTCTATTGAAAAATACCTTAGCGCCCTCTATTGATTTAATATTTAGGGCATTCTATTCAAAATATTATAGCGCCCTCTGTTCAATAAATAATTAGCGACCTCCAATTGACGAGTAGCGCCCTCTAGTGAACAATATCCAGCAAAGAAAAATAGCGCCCTCTGTTGAAAAGAAAGTTGACCAACGCCATTTGTAAGCAACAGCGCCCTCACGACTTCATCCAGAAAGGCAACCTTTTATGATTATAGCGCCCTCAATAGGACCTCCAGGGAAACTTCCTAGAGGAATGGCAAAGTCCAAATTCTTGACGGTCACACTGCTTGGTTACCAGACTTTGTGACCCATGAAAATCAGTACAGAGGATCAGAAACCTATATTCACGTCAAAACAGGAAAACACATGCAAAGCCGGCGTTGCAGCCAATGCGAATGACAAAACGATTTTATAAAACAATTCAGCACTCAAAAGTGAGGAAAGTATGCCATGTCTATTGACAAGAGAAGCATAACCTCTATTGAACACAGTCGTATAGGAAAAATTTGAATGGCGCCCTCTGTTGAGTTAACTGAGGTTAGTAACAATGACAATTTCTGAGAAACAGCGCCCCCATGACTTTACCAAATCAGGATACATTTCGCGTCGAGTTCGGGCAGCCTATTCTTGAAAAGGGTTTCGCGTTCTCGCGCTCGAACAGCCGAAACATGACACAAGAACACTGTTCTCGGAACAAGTTCACACACCACCTCCTTGTTAGGGTTTTACACGAACACGCTGGAAAACTTGTGAGATTTGATTTTTGAAAAGCTGCAAAACTGTCGAGATGGCTTACAAAACTGGAGACAATGGAAAGTTTTGCACAATAAACATCAATAATTTTCAACGACAGATATGATTTTTTGAATGGAACAGAAGTTAGCTTAAACATTAGCTCTCGAAGAATCTACAAGGACGCCGCCATGTTGCATGCAAGTTACTAGTAGCGATAACCGGTTGTACGTTCCAAGCATTCGAACCGCCGACCCACAAACATCAAATCGAGCTGTTTCCGAACATGTGAGAACAAGCTGCCCGAACTCAGCCTTTGGAAAGCTGCCAGTGGGCTGAATTCTTTTCTATTTAAAAAGGAACATTCATTTCTTTGCTATGGAAAATGATTATTGTTAATTTTGTAAAATTTCCCATTGTCTCTGGTTTTGTGAGCCATCTCGATATTTTTCACGGCTGTTCAAAAATCAAAATCTCACGAGTTTTCCTGTGTGTTCCTGCAAAACCCTGACGAGGAGGTGGTGCATGATCCTGTTCTGGAAACAGTGTTCTTAAGTCGTGTTCCCGCCATTTGAACGCGAGAAAAGAAACACGCGTCAAGAACAGGCCGCTCAGACTCGACCTGAAAAATAAAAAAAATTTGCAATTCAACTTAAACTATCTTAGCATTATTCAGAAGTCAATTAATACTGATCGAGTCAAATCAATCTCTATTCTGGTCATGACATATTAAATGTTTAGATATGAGAAACACTTGATATCAACAACATCATATTATCTCCACCACATTTTCAATACCCTCGTCATAGCACCCTCCAATGCTCCAGGGCAAACCAAACCTCAGTTTTTTACATGTCAACCATTTAACAATGCCTTTGGCTTCCTTCTGCACAACCCTCACCCTTCAATGACTCACAAAGGAAAGAACAAATATGAGTTTGAAGAAAGTTACATCAAACTCACAAACATTAGGAGGACAGAGAAAAGAAATTACCAGCAAGATAACAACTTAAACGTAACAATATCACCTTTGTCGACGCTCATCAAGTTGAGGATTTTCCAAAATTGCATGACGGAAAGAATAAACTGAACATCCAGAGAGAATTCAGAATGCAACGATCAAGTCTAATTTTTTTTTTAAAACACAGATTTATATTTCTTCTGATAAATTAGTGATTTGTAATATAAGTGAATGTTTTAAATGTAACACTGAAATTTCCCACTTTTCTCTGAACAGATCTCAGCATCCTATACTCAAGAGCCATCATGATCAAACAGTATTCCTTGAGTTGGTATTAAACAAACTCTTTTGTCTTTGTGTCTTCAATCTGAATACTGACTATGCCTGTGTTTTGGCTTTAATTTCAGAGAGAAATTGGCAAACGATAGTGTCTGAAGTCCACTCTTGATAGCTCAAATCTTCCAAGCATTTTATTTTTTATTTGTTGAAATTCCAAGCAAAAAAATGCAGACAGACTGAACAAAGTGGGTCAGGTTTTGAAATTACAAAAACGATGGCCTTTTCCACTGCAGAAAGCAAAATTGTTAATTGTTATTGTTTGAAATGTCCAAAACGTTTGGCAGTTTTAGGTCAAGATTCAACAAATTTTTAAATGAAACATAGTTCTGTGACAAATCATTAGTAAGTTGCCTGTCATTCTCCTGACAAATCAAAATTAACATATTACATTCTTGTTGTAATGGATGATCACAATTCCATTTCATTGCTATTGTAACAATGTTGAATCACCGTCGCTCCGCACATCTTAGTTTTTCAGTAGAGCCTTGACCACAGCCTTGACGTTCAGCTTATGTCTGACCGGTACCAACAAATACCGTGGGCTGACCAGTGGTGTAGGTCATTGAGATAGCGGCACCAACCTGCAGGGAGAAGCGAAGGGATGACCATCACAAAATATGTGACTCATTTCAGAAAAAGGTGATGTAAGTCGCACAATACCTTTCCATGCAATGGTCTGTTTACAGCTTAGAGGGTGCAATTTCTTATGGCGGGGGGGGCCTAGACAAAACATCTTTGATCTCTAAAGTTTCAGGTTTCATGGACAACAAATTTGATCTCTAAAGTTTCGGGTTTCATGGACAACAAATTTGCAGCAAACACGTCATGAAATTTAAGAGATCTGCACTGTTGGTAGATGATCTCATAATTGGAGTCTGGTTCCCGACAGCATCAGTCAGGTACCCAGTCACTCTGCTCTGTAACAATGTCGTAGCTCACAGCTACCTACCTTATTGTTGATGGTGTCAAATTTGGTGATCACAATGCCATCAATCGGTTGGGGCTGGTTCATGTCTGAGTCGTCAGCTGCGAGGCTGAACTTAGTCAATTGGTCCACTACTTCGTTACAACCAAGGCCTCTCCCACAAACAGAACGAGATCTGGCTGGTTGATCTTGATGAGCTGTTTGAGGAGAATTAAGAAAGGTAAACATGAAAACTATTAACAAAGGACTCCTACACTGAAATCACAGCTGGGCTTTACATTCTCTTTAATGTTGTAACTAAATAGATTGTTTATTGTAATGGCTTGCTTGTGCAGCCTTACTTTGTTACAAACCAATTCAAGGAGCCAAGGCTTGCCAGTGCAGCCTCTCTTTGGTTCATACCAATTCAAGGAGCCAAGGCAGTCTCTCTTTGGTACATACCAATTCAAGGAGCCAAAGCTTGCCAGTGCAGCCTCTCTTTGGTACATACCAATTCAAAAGCCAAGATTTGCAAGTGCAGCCTCTCTTTAGTTGTATTAATGTAGCTTGATAGGAAACCTTGACAATATAGAGGATGGCTCACCTTGGATAGAGCTCTCATGAGTGGCTCATTGTCTTGCATCCACCCAGCTGTTTTAATCAACACAATGTCAAAGTGACAATCCCGAGCTGTGAGCAAAAAAAAATTATTTACCCTGTTACACCATGACTCACTCTAATGGGTCTGTGCATGATCGATAGAGGGCAGTGTAGGCCTGCTCATTTGAATTTCCAAAGCCAATCTTAAAAGAGACTCAGTACAGGTATGTCATTCTCCATCAATAATTAGAAAAAATGAAAAAAGTAAGTAAGCTTTGTAAACTAATACACCGTCCAATAATATGACATCATCTGTAAACGCAGTCACATCGCTTCATGTTCAATCAAAAATGAAGTACCATATTTTTTCAGCCAATGAGAAATCACGTACCATACTTAATGGCTTCCATGGCAATACCAGCTGCATCCTTTCCATAACCTTTCTCATACAGCTGGACCAGAGAGCGCCCTCCATGTTTCTCTGCTGGATGCAGCGCATTCAGGTGTCTAGTGTGGGTGTGCAGTTGTTCGACGGCACCAGCTTGAAATGTATCACAGGCCACAATCAGCACAGCGAAGCCATTCTCCACTAACCAGAAACATATCTGAGAAAAATGAATAATGCTTCTTAATATCAATTGCTCACAAAGTTCACTGAATATTTACCTCCATAAACTGTGACCTTCACCAATAAAAGCTTGATATCATTCATATTTTACGTTTTTCCAAGATGGCCACCTGTAGAGTTTTCAATTTTAAAATTGGTCAACTAGTTTTTACATCAAGTGATTTCCTGCTGGTTTTTTGTCAATAAATCACATACAGTGGAACACCGCTGTAACGCACGCAATGGGGTCCAGGCTAAATGTTCGGTACAGCGGTCATACGGTATAGTGAAATTAACTGCCAAAGTCACCGCACTATGTACATGTACCATTGGCTCAGCGTAGAGACGGGGACTAGTTAGCAAGACAAGGGTGGCGAGGGACACGGGGGTGTCTCGCCCAGCAATCGGTTCGGACATAGCAGTGATGCGCCGCTACAACTCTCGCTAGTACCATTGGCTAGTTCATACCCGTTTAGGTCTGGAGTGTAAACTAAAGACCTAAACAGGGGCTCATCACGAACTCAACGGGACCGTACTCTAGCAAGATCCACTGTCGTGTCAGCCCTTGACACTCATGCCTCATGCGCGCTCAATCTTAATGATGCTCTGCTGGCACGGGGCCACTAAAAAATTCATTGAGCCACTGCATTCTCCAAAATCAATGGCCCAACCGGCAGTGGTCATTTGAGGAACACTGCCACATTTTCTAAACTTTCCTCACATTTAATGACTCGTGTTTTCAATCACCGGCGCAGCACTTTCAAGTTCACGGTATAATTCCACAGCCTGAACAGTTGTGATTGCCTGCTTAATGTACGAGGCTTATGTGCTACATGTAAACACGTAGCTAGCGCGCAGCGTGACTGTTACATTGCACGGTCGACAGTCGTGCATACGGCTCATACTCTTGCAAATGACCTGAGTAGATGTTGGCTGGTATAATTCTCTAACAATGCCAGTTTACTTATATTCCTTCCCAGTTTATATATATTCCTTCGCATGGTGCTACAGCAAGCCTTTCCGCCTATTGCTGTCTTTCTCACCATGAATAGCCTGAAATTTCATCCAATGCCAGTTTAACGTCCTCTCCCACGGACACCAATGAAACCTTTAGTGAGGTCGTGTCGTGTTGCACCTCAGGCCGATCAAGCAACATATATGTAACCTCAAATTAAATTTGTGAACACAAAAAATATGTACATTTTATATATCCAACTAATCAAGTTCTGGGAAGTACACGTAACTTGTACTTCCTGCGACATCATTTTTCTACATGCAGCCACGTAGAGTTCTGTGTGTGTGTACAGTGAATTGCACAATGCTATTTTAATGCATGGACTGGTTGCCGCATTGCCATCACACCTTTTTCACAGTAGCACGGCGCAGCGGGAACCAGAGGAAACCTTGCATGAAGCAATACTGCGTGCGTGCATGATAGCGAAATGCAAAGGGAACTTGTGAAAACCACAAAACTTTCTTTCCACATGTTGTGAATGTAAAGCAGTTGTTTTGTGAAGACAGGATCCTATCTTTCCTAGAAAAGACAGGATTTATTTTTCCTTTTTTGAGCTGTGAGAAAAGAGGGATACACGTATGATGGCTCAAATTTGCCGGATGCAGCTGAAAAGTTGATAAGCACATTTTGCTTATGTAGAACCATGGAGGAAGGACACAAGTTTTTGTTTTTTTTCCAGCCCTAAAATGTGTCACGATTCATAAAATTCGACGAAACTTGGTGTTAGATGTCACAACAACCCCCCTTGACCACATACCAGAAAACATATGAATATTTCCAACTTTTGTGGGCAAAAGGAACATTGAGTGGTGAAGTTACCACACCGAATTATGGAATTGCCAAAAGACTGTGAAACTGTATACAAAGTGGTGGAATAACAAAGCCGACAATGTAGCATCAGAGCGAGCGAGGATAGCAACAGCATGTGCATCATTGTCCAATCCAGCAAGAGCAGTGTACATATGACATCGTGCATGGACAGGGTTTGCCCGTAACGTTATTCTCACTTGCCAGCCGGACCAGCAGTGATGGCTTTTTACTAGTCCGCAAGCATTTTCACTGGTCCGCATCTTCCCCCAAATTTCAACATTCTTTTTTGGCACTAGTGTTTTCTGCTCCAACACCATGCATAACAGTGTGCACTCAGTGCTGACTGTTGTTTTATTGTCGATGATTAATCATAAATGGCCATGGGAATTATGAATTTCCAGAATATTCATGAGTATAACTCTATACAAGCAAATTAAATATAAATCACAAATATGACAGAAAATTGAAGTAAATGTTTCTGTGAGGTGACATTATTTGTGGGGAGTCGTTTTGCTGAAGTCCCTACAATGTTCTCATTCAGCTACAGGCCATGATGGAGTGTATGAACAACCTGGCTGGGATTACATGTACATTGCAAGGATGCGAACATTGTGATTGGGGTGTTCAGTGTACATTTACACCGGTCACCACCACAGTAAGAAGACAGGTAATGGTACTTTTTATGAGGGATTCAGATAATGGGTCCGTAAAGCATTTAAAGGGTTAGCCCCACCGCAAAGTTAATGAGGAAGGCCCCCTAGATGGGCTCACTGCATTTTCACGGTGTTTTCACTTGACCTCAAGGTGTCGGCAAGGGGTCACAACCGGGATTATTTTCACGGTGTTTTCACCATGTGAATGCCATGAAGTTGCAGTGAAAAAACAATTTCACAGTGAAACTGCAAATTAACTGCAAATTCATGGTGCTGAAATTCATAGTACTTGTGGCTGGACTTTCACGCAAAATTCTGTCTCTGCTCGGCCTCTGGGAGGATTGTGTTATCAAGTCAATGATGAAACTAAGGTCCGGATCTGCTCTTTGAAGTGCAGCAATGTCCTCCGTGGTGAAGCCGCCGACCCAAGATGTAGCCCTTCCGGCGTGGGGATCGACAGGGGAGCTCAAAGGGGCACGAGCGCTCGTGACCTCGTCATCTTGGTCGTCTTGCTGTCCAGTTGGATTAATTATTGTTCTGCAAGTAGCTGCCCGGCACTTAAACCGGCATTGGCAGCCGTGCTGAGGATGCAGGGCACGTTACAGCTCAACTCTTTGCCATGTGGATCAGAGGATTCAGTTGCAGGTTTAGTTTGGTTCGAAAGCCGTACAACCCGAATGATGGTGGGCATATTAACTTGCAAGGGAGTTTCTCCAGTTGAAGCCGTGTTTACAAAACGGCTGTCAAGAACTCTTTCCTTGCAGTCGCCGGTGAACATATTGCACGAGCGTCAAATACTTTCACCTAAGTTACGAACACAGCTGAGTAGGAGTGTTACCACTGTTGTCATCAGCATGAGGACTGTCACAAGGGACACGGGTGTGGCTGATTTGGGGGTGACGTCATTCGATGGTGACTCGTGTGGGCTACGAGTCAGGGTACTCAGCAGAAGTAGTGTACACTTTTCTGGCTGATGGGGGATCACGTCGTCGACTTTATGAAAATCGGACCACAACTTACTTTTTGCGACACAACCACCACACAGCAGGTCAGTGAGGATGGATGTCCCGTCATAGAACGGACAATCGTCGGGGTCACACGGCACCCTAGAGAGGGCATCTGCATTGCTGTGCTTCTTCCCCACAGGATGTTCAATCTTAAAGTCAAACTGGGCCATGATCTCCAGCCATCGGGCCATTTGGTCCACTGAGTCCCTGAAGGACATTATCCACCTCAGAGCACTGTGATCAGTCCGGATCAGGAACTGTCTTCCAAGCAAATAGTGCCTGAAGTACTGAACAAAAGTCACAATAACGAGTAGTTCTCTTCTGGTAGTACAGTATCGCCGTTGTGTTTTCGTCAGGGATGGACTAACATATGCTATCAGTCTTTCTTCTTCTCGTTCCGTCTGGTCACACCACTGATGTTGTGAGAGAGTTGCCCCGATGCCTGTATCAGAGGCATCGGTGTCGAAGGTCCATCGTTGTTGGGATAAGATATTATTTCATCACAGGTCAATGCGGCCTTTAAAGTGTCAAAAGCGTATGGGGTGAGCATCGCCGGTGTCAATAGCGTGTTGCACTACTGATGTTCTGCCCAAGTCCTCCGGGGACTTGGCAAAGCTGTTCTTGTGTTTGGATAACAGTTCGCGCAATGTCTTCTGCTGCTGGGGGGCAAATTCTCGCAGCTCTGGTCATACAGAGAATTAAGATCTTCTGACCACTGACTAGAAGATGCAGGAGAGTCAGGAGCGACAGAGACGTGTGAATGGACTGCGAGTGTAGGCTGGTGTGCATGGACTCTACACGCACCCATCATGCGGAAAGCGTAATCCTCCTCCATGGTTATTCTCATGCTCAGCTATGAGTTCTACATGCATCTCATCAATCTCATGCAGGTATCCAAGCGCCATGCCCGCTTGGAGCTCAACCTTCTCGGGTGACGTGTTCATGAGTCTGACAGGTATGTCGATATCCTTGCGGCTGGGGTCAACAAGGGAACTGCCGACCACGAGACATTGCATTCGACTTTCGCTTGGTGCCGGCTCTACAACTGCAAAGTTCATGCCAAGTTTTTGATCGTTAGTGACACCTTCCGCTATCCACTCACTGCATGCGGGAATGACGATCGTCTCTTTCAGTGCGATCTTCACGGCACATGGAGGAGTGCCCTTGATCGCCCACTTGAACCAGTTACCGGCAATTCGTATGAAGCATCGTGCTTCTAACACGCAGTCATAGAAATAGAGGAAATCATAGCCGAGAATTCCTTCGTCTCCAATGGGAGCAACATAAGCGTCCCACTGGAAACATTGCTGTCCAATGGCCAAGTCGATTGTGGCCATGCCTTGGATGGCAATATGTTCATTGTTCACAGTCTGCAGTTTCAAGGGCTCGTGAGGGGGCTGAAGATCAGGTCGCTTTTCGTCAGGAATTCTGTTGAAAAGTTCTGATGAAACTACAGTCACTGCTGCTCCTGTGTCGACTAAGAGTTCAGTCTCTGCACCGTTGATTTGCACCTGTAAAAATGCTGATATGCCACGGAATGGCTTTCGGGCCATTCTTATGATGTGTTCAGAGGGTGGGACCATTACAAGGCTGGACGGCACGGTCCCAGTTAGTTTTCCGACTTTGGCTAAATGGCGACAGCCTCCTTGGCTGCCAGCTCAGGGCACTAGTTAGCGAAGTGGCCTGGTTCACCACACTTGAAGCAAGTGGAGTCAGATCGTTTCTGTCGGTAGGTTTGGATCCAGCTTTTGGCCAGACCCATTTCTTTTGATCAACTTGACTATGCCATTAAATCGGTGGTCGAGTTTGTCAGAAAACTACTTCATCTGCTTGTGCATGATGAACTCCTGCTTTGCCGTTGTCTCAGTGGCTGAAGCCGCTCCTTCGTGCTTTTCGGCAGGTTGAACAGCGCGAACGCAAAGGGGAGTTTTCCCGGTGGAGAGATTTCCACGCAGACTGGTGTAGTTTTCAACGGCTGTTCTGGCCTACTCCAGCATTTGGGGGTTTGCCATGCCAATCGCTATGGTGGTTTGTTGGTCGGGAAGCCCCTTTAAGAGATGTCGTGGGGCAATACTCTCTCTTGCGTCAGCATCGGCTGTGGGGTATCCTCGCATGACAAGGTGGCAGATATCCACCACATATTCAGTCAGACTGTCTTTTGGGGACAGTTTCTTGGCTTCAAGTAGAGTGAGCCATGCGTTCTGGGTTCGCCTTTCTGCCAATCGGCTTTCCAAAGCTGAAAGGAGTTTATCAAAGTCATTGACAATGGAGGAGTCGAGTTGTAAAAAAACGAACTCGGCAGCCTTGCCTTTGAGGCTGCTTGTGAGACAAAATTTCTTCTCCTCCATTGACCATTCACAGGCCTTTGCGAGGGCCATGAAAGGTCGAATGAAACCTTCCCATGCCCCAGTTCTATTGATTTCACCCTGCCTGGGTAAAGGGACTTCAAAGCTTTTACTGGATTTGTCCATTTTATTAACTGGTACTGAGGATTCAAGGGGCTCAGAGTCTTTCACAGGGGAAAGTGTGGCGGTGGATGTGAGACTGGGTTGTGCTGGGGAGTCACTCAGCAGATTCGGTGACTTCTCCGGCTGGGACTGGGGTGTAGAGGGCGCACTGACCTGCGCAGTGCCGTAACCCGTTGCTTGGCTTCCGCAGCCCGCTTCTCTGCCTGGTCAAGTCGTTGCCTGAGAGTTCCCAGCTGGTCCGTGTGGTCGGCCAGGGTGACTGACTCAAGGGATAGGTCAAGGTCATCTCCCGCAGCGATTTTCTGTATTTCTTTGGCATGGTCACTAGTCGTGCAGGCCGAACGTACACTAAGTTCTATGGTAGTTCAGAGAGTTCACAAAGGAGTGGTTGCTATAGTAACTCGGGCATACAGAGTAACCGCAGTCACATAGTGTTCGTGTACTGGTACATGTACATATGCATATGACTCGCGTTTAAGCTACTTGGTGTTGCAACTTGCATGAACAAAGCTGAATTCGAGCAATAAGTGTGGTCGAGTAGTATTACATGTACTACAGTATACTGACATAAGTTTACATCCCACCGCTGCCACCAGTGTTGCGTTCCCTAAATATCAAGTCAATGGTAGCATGGACTTTATTGGTGTCTACGGGATGTGATATTTGGAGAATTGGACAATTTATTAAAAGGTGGACGTCAAACAAGGGGTTTGGGTGACAGTCAAACTGTACGGTTGGTTTATTGCTCTCACTTCTCTTCATCAAAGTTCAATGTGGGTTTGAAGAAGGTGTAGCTTAACATAATACAATGCACAAAAGGCAAAGTTATAGAGAGGCGAAGTTGTATACGAGAGTAACTAAACTATGGTTTAGCAGGACCACTGGAAATGCAAGTCGGACGGAATGGGTACGGTACGTTTGTGTAGCATTGCACATCTAGGCTACACTCATCGGGCCGGGCCGTGGTGGGAGCTGTCCCGGACCACCACGGTGACTAGCAAGGGCTGGATGGGGCCAGCACTGGTCTGTACCAACCGCACTGCCGCTCAGACCGCAACGTGATGAGCACAATGATAAAGTACCATGATATGTACCATTGGCTCAGCATAGAGACAGGGAGGACTGGGGCTAGTTAGCAAGACATGGGTGGCGAGGGACACGGGGGTGTCTCGCCCGGCAATCGGTTCGGACATAGCGGTGACGCGCCGCTACAACTCTCGCTAGTACCCTGGGCTAGTTCATACCGCTCTCGCATCGGTCCAAGCTAAGCTAGCTGGCCATTCATATGGTTACATTTCTTCGCCATAAGAATGTTTACTATCGCACTTCTCTCGGAAAGGGTCCAACTGCTGCACTACGTTAGGTTCCGCTCTCGCAATAAGGGTTTGGTCCGCTGCACCTGACCGACGAGCTAGGAAAAGATCTGCTCTATTTATAGGATACTAGAGGCTTAGGAATTAATAAGATATGAGCGTCGCAGGAACAGCTGAAAATATCTCAAAGGGTCACATGACTTTCTGCTATAGTCGTGTGCAAGAATCTAAGTGTCGTGTGTAAAAAGATAACATACAGAATAAGAAGTCACGTGTGCAAAGTGTAGAGCCGGGTGCATGAAAGCACTTACCCGGTCATCTGTGCGGTGAATGATTGACAGTTACAAAGTCTGAGGTTTCTGAACATTAGCATTTCAGGGAACCTTACCACGCCCAACCACGAAGCCACATGGAGGGGAATTTCGACATGCTAAAACTGAGCAGAGAAAACACAAGGATAAAGGAGTGAAGGAACACGCGATCACGCCAGAGTACAGCATGAATAACTTAATACAAAATTAGCGTCTCTGCTACATGTCCATATTAAATGCATAGCTGAGCTAAATAAGGGACCCTGAGAAATGCAAGGACCGGGATGAGTAAAACTAGGGGGCGCTGGAATTCCAAGATTTGCAGGGTGCACAACAATGTACGACATAGACCTCTTTAGACATTTTCTTCAGAGATAAACTTCTCCACTCTGACAGTCTACTGCCTGTCTACAGAGGGCGCTCTATACGTCATCAGATCAGATTTCCATACATTATAGGCAGAGCTGCGACATCTTTATATCAAAAGCCATTCTGGTCCGAGTATAAAGGCGTGTTTTAACACAAAACAATTAATCGTTGCCATATGCTACCTTACGCTTGATGCACCAACATTTTCTGGGTAAACAATGCATGACTTTAGACACAAAATGGCATCATACACAGGTCATACATGTAAATAGTGTTCTCGCCATGTATTGTGGGGTCAACAAATTGAAGCAAAGCAGAAGGGAACCAGTCTCTTTCATATCACCCAGCACATGGTTTACTTTTCTCCACTGTGAAGTTTGTCCACGATGCCTCTTGAGCAGACATTCCCTTTTTATGACACTTTGCCGAAACACATGCACCGTCGTGGCGGGTGTGACTTTTGTTCCTGGTTTTTGGCACACTTTTTCAATATGTGTCTTTGTGGTACATGTACGTGGATGAGGGTTGTAATTTCTAGCTACACTCAAGTCTCTGGAGAAATATGCTGCCAAAAAAATTTATCTTACAGGCCAGATTTTTAGCGTCATTGTCAGATTTAAGCATCACAGCCAAAAATATTAGCATCACAGCCCCCAAAACTAAAATGACCTGGCGAGAACACTGATAAAGGACATTATGTCACAATGGTCCTATGACAGACGCCACTGCACTTGCCAACAGAAGATGCTCTTTGTTTCAACAGAGGGCAACCCACTCACTTGTTTACCAGTCATATACATGTATGTCCTTTGACCTTGATTTTTTTCAGAATGTGTGAATTTTTCAACTGTTACGTAGCTTAAGATGTAACCAACATTTCCCCAAAGATTTAGAATGGGCACTCTGAAGGTTTTTGAGTTATGTTCATTTGAACCTTGGCAAACACTGAAACTGTATGGTAATTCCAGAAATTAGGCATCATGAGGTATGACATTTTCGTATCCCTGTTACATCTGACCTTTGTTCTTTGACATGGAAATATCACTGGAATTGATTTCAAACTATTACTATCTGTTTGGCAAGTAATTTGTATTAATTCATCACTCTTGGAAATTAGGAAATTTGTTCTGAACTTACAAAATCATATGTTAAATGTAACAGGGAGACAAAAAAATGGACCCCTACTTTCTGGAATGAATTGTACAATGTACATGTACCTGTACACACATGTACATGTATACACGGTAGTGCTGTAGAAAAACCATGTGAGCCTAGCTTTGCAAAGTAAAATTCATGACATGACTTCTGACGTAATCCCTCCCACCCCATCAATTGGAGGCTTTGAGACACTGGTCACAACCACATTTTAGTGTCGTATTGCAGTGTTTATGGTTGTAATGACTGAGCTACAATCCTAAATGAGGCAGGGGTGAGTAGGAATCCTCCTACCCTGGATATTTTTTCCCTCCTCAGTATTTTAGTAACTTTTGTTCGTAATTTTTATACTAATATTTGAAAATGAAATGTACACATTCTCATGTGGCACCTGTTTTTCCGGGGCAGGCCAGCGAGAGACATATACTTTTCCACTGATGTGCTCAATGCACTTAGAATGACACAAATGAGGCCTTGAACTTCAAATGGCCAAAAAAACAAAGCCATTTGTCAGTTTGAGTTGAAACTTCACAGTGCTTATGATAACGAGCATTTCTACAAACATGGCAAGTTTAAAACAATGGAGCATGGGATAGCCGATCCCTGGGGAGGGGGCAGTAGAATCCCCCTCCTTCAGGAAGTCCAAAATAACTTGGCTCTTTTAGGGTCGCATGCTGTGTATACATGTATCGGCTAATCTTTCTGTTTTTTGTTAGTCCACGTAGCTACATAGGAGTGGTACCCCCCAGTTTACCCAGCAAAAACCTGCATTGTGTGCACCCCTGTATAAAGTGTTTGTTTAAGAGGCATGCAGCTCATCAATGACCAGGCATGCGGAGACCCACGAAGATTTTGCCTTGACCGGACGTAGGATTGGATGTTTGAGAGTACGCAAAAATGTGAATCTGTCAGCCAGTGACTGCCTTCGTTTGACATACTTGATTATTTTTCAAGATTCTCGTGTTGCTACTTCAACTGGTAAGCAATATCTCATTATCAGGAGGTTTTAAACTTTAAGCTTTCCCCCTTTCTAGGCCGCTTTAGGCCGATTCCACCCCAAGATGGAAGATGAGATGGAATCAGACACCTCATGGGATCAATTATCACAATCTAATCTTAGACTGCCTTATGACAATCTTCAAGAGAATGATGACAGATCACGATCAACCCTAGATAAATTAATGAGTCAAGCCCAAATGAAACACAGTCTCAACCAAAAAGCCATAAACGGCAGCACATAACATAAAGTGACGTCTACCGTGATTCAGATAGTGACCCTCCACAAAACTCCCAACCTAAACACCGTCTCATTCAGAACTCAAACATCAAGAGTCAACCTACACTGGTCATCATTAATTCCCCTGATATCAAACTTGCTAAGGTTAGCCCCATTAAAATTGCTAAAGCCTTGAACATCCTGGGTCGCAACTTCGTGAAAGCGTCACCAAAAACAATCAAGGGAGCAGAAGATGTCATACGTCAGCCCAGGCCAAAAAACTCAAAGTCATGTCGCAACTTGATCAATGGACTATAACTACCGAATTTGCAAAATCAGAAACCCAGAGTAAAGGTGTCATAACTGGAATCCCCACTGAACTTGATGACAAAGAAATTCTAGAAGATTGCAAAAAAAAAGGTATCCTAGAGGTTAAGCGTCTAATGCGCAGAAAAGATGGTAAATTGGAGACAAGTCTGTCTGCCTAACTTTTAACACTCCCACCCTCCCTGAAACCTTCCAACTAGGATATGAAAACTTCAGAGTCAAGCCTTTCATCCCACCCATCATCCGTTGCTTTAACTGCCAACGACTTGGTCATGTGGCAAATAACTGTCGTAGCGCTACTAGGTGTGTTCGTTGTGGCGGCTCCCACTCATACGAACACTGCACACAGAAGGATGAAGTTAAATGCTGCAGATGTGGGGAGCAACATTCATCAGCATATGCAGGGTGGAATACTATGAAACAAGAAAGACACATCCACAACATCAAAGTTTCATACAATATATCATACGCAGACACAGCAAAGGCTATCAAAACAGACATCTCAATAAACCCAAACACATCATCCACCAAATCTACTGCTGCAACACAACCAATGGCGACCCCTGAGGTAAAATCACAAGTCGTGACAACCCAAATAGAACAAAAACTATTAGGTCAGCAGACCTATTCAACCTAGAACTACCCTCCCCTCGAAACAAAGAAAGGATGGCACTACCCAAACTGAACAGGCAACTGCAACACAAACTGAATCCACACACCAGTGCCTTTGTAGCGCAGTCAATATCCTAGAACTACTCACTAGAGTAATGCAAATAATGGATACCCACAAGAACAAAGACGAGACAGTAGCTGCAACAAAATCTCTTATCGACCACCTTCGTCCCGAACCTGAAAAACTCAAAAAACACAAAGAAAAGCCAGGCAGACGCAGATCCACTCCACAGACTCCATCCAGCCTGAAGAAACAGATGCGTCGAAATCTCATCAAACAAAAACAGGAACACACTCATCTAACCAGTCAAACGCAAGCCAACCCCCCAAAAGTAACAGAAACGCAATATCATGAATATTTACACTTTGATGACAGGTTTACTTATCTTACAATGGAATGCACAAAAGGCTCATCTGGCTCATCAAAAGGAACTAAAAAAAATAATTTACTCCTGGCCTACGATCAAGAAACCAGACATCATTTGCGTCCAAGAAACTTGGTTGAAAGAGAATAAAAATTTCAGATTAAGTGGCTACGATGTACATGTATACCGCCATGACCGAAACAACTCAAACAAAAAAAGTGGTGGTGGATGTACTTTTATTGAAAAACATGGAGTTGCTTTCAAATACAAAACGGGTTTTAATATCCCTCTGGAGCTCCAAATAGGTGAAATTTACGATGACTGTAAAATTATAATTAATATCATCAATGCTTACAACCCTTGCTCCACACTAGACTTCAACTCACTTAACCAAATCATTGGAAACACTGACAAGGCTTGCATAATTTGTGGCGACTTTAATGGTCACAACCCACTATGGGTAGCTCTAAACTTGATCATAATGGACAAATTATTGATGATATCATCTCTAACAACAACTTGGTCTGTCTTAACACTGGAGAAGGTACCAGAGTTAACTCATCACGCAGTTCCCTTTCATGTATAAATATTACATGTACCCTTGCCTCCCCTTGCATAGTCTCCAAATGCAAATGGACTATTTTAAATAACACGATGGGGAGCGATCACTGTCCAATCACTATTGAAATTAATCACCGGATTTATAAAAGCACTAACCAGTCTACACGTCGGTGGTCACTTAAAAAAGCTGATTGGGGCAAATTCGCAAAGGAATGCAACTGTCTAATCAGTAAGCCAGACAGCACAGTCAGTATCGACGCCACATACGACAACTTCAGTCATGAACTTGATTGCACAATGACTAGTTCTATACCTAAAACCAAACCGAGTCGCACAAACAAACCACCTACCACTTGGTGGAATGACGAATGTCAGAAAGTTATACAAAACAAAAAGGAGGCTTTAAAAAAACTGAGAAAAACTAGTCTCCCATCTGATCTAATAAACTACAAAAGAGCCTGTGCCATTGCTAAGAAAACCATCAAAGTTGCAAAAAGAAAAGACTGGGAACAATTTTGCAATGACCTTAAGCCGAGAACTATTACTAAACTTATCTGGAACAAATTAAATGTATTGACCCTTCTCACAAAAAGACCAATATTCCAGTCATTAATTATGATGGTAAAAATGTTGTCACTGACAAAGATAAAGTTGAGACCCTTGTTGATAATTTTGCTAAAATCAGTAGCAATGAAAACTACAACCCCTCTTTCATCAACACCAGAAAAGAAGCGGAAAGCACTTTCAAGTTTCAAGACAACAATGATGGAGTCCTTCATGAACCGTTCAACATTGACGAATTGAATCATGCCATTGATGCTTCCAAATGTACAACACCGGGAAAAGATGAAATCAGCAATGCGGTTATCAAACATTTGCCCATTAAAATCAGGGAATACTTACTCATCATCTTCAACATGATCTGGTACACCCCCCAATGTCCTAAGCAGCAGAAAGACACTATTCTCATTCCTATCCTCAAACCAGGGAAAGATCCAGCCAACCCTTCATCTTACCGCCCAATAGCTCTCACCTCCACCTTATGCAAACTAATGGAACACATGGTTAACTCCCGCTTATTGTGGTATATAGAAACACATGACCTCTTCAGCCAGCAACAGAGCGGCTTCCGTAAAGGACGTAGCACAAAAGATCACATTTTTAATCTTGAGTCGTCCGTCAACAAAGCCTGTGCTAACAAATAAAGTACTCTAACAGTCTTTCTTGACA
>NW_019091645.1:337391-348230 GCF_001949145.1 Acanthaster planci
AGTTTTACATCAAGATAACCATGACAGAACTCAGTCAAATTGTTTGCTGAAAGTTAAGTCACCAAAAATCCATACTTACAGCAAAAATGAGTTCAAACTGGTTGTCTAGTTTGTACTTGAGTGTCAAGGAGCCATGATTGAATGAGCTGGATCCACCACGCTCCTGAAAAACAAAATACATGTAAAATGCATTATTGGACTTTTTTCTTTCATTGTCAATGTAATTTCGTGATATTCTATTGTGGGCAGTGATGTCAATGAATTTCTTGTTACATGTACCGGTCGTTGATGCATTATGTGTCATGACACATATGAAATGCAAGTCAGTGTCCGTAGCATTATGCACCAACACATGTACGTGTGACATGAAACGTGACATCGTGGTAACTTCACAAGAGGCGCAAAATGACCTGTTTTTTCCTTGGTGAAGTAAAGTCCGTTCTAATTTGTAACTCTTTAGCGTCCTAAATGTGAACCATTCCCACGGTATTAGAAGAGTTTTGTTGGAATGGATGTTGTTACATGTAAATCTGGGAAGAAAAAGACTCAGAGCCAAAACTGAAATCTGACATCTGACGTGTCTGAGTGTCTTCAACTTGTACAGCAAAAGGCATGTACTAGGCTTCTGCCCTCAAAGCAAAGTTCCAGGTGTCATGAGCACTGGGCTCGATTTATTCAAGCGTCCATAGACCCTGGGTCAGGCTACTGGACTTCCTGAAATCTGGGAAAACATGCCATTTTTAATGAGGAGGTTTAATTTCACTTGCTGAACTGAATTTCTGTCTACATAAATTATAGCCTTCACTGGCAGAAGCAACAATGGATGGCCAAATTCTGAGTTGTTAAAGTGGCATTCTTGAGCATGCCCCATCATGGTCACTGATGGTGATGTGGCAGAGCCAGAAATAAGTGCTATTAAATACACATTCAGTTCCCCTTTAAACATATTTAGCTTTAGTTTAGAGTACTTGATTTTTGTAGTAGTGTGCCCCCTGTTTATTTCAGCCTTTCCCCCATAGCCACATGGTTTGGCCACACTCAGTGTAGCAGAGACCAGTCACCTTCACACGTATTTTCCTCCTAATTGGAGTGTGGTTTTCTACTCGAGCCCTAGTCTGCTAGAAGTCAGTGGTGAGTTCCTAACCTTTTCTTATTTACATGTATAAAGTTAATTTTTCCCTCTTTCCTCACAAGCAGTTTCTTAACCTGTTTGAATTCGGTTTTGGAGAACTCCCCAAACAACAAAAATCTCTAACTAAACCAACGATTTTTTAGGGAAAGGTTGCAGGAAACTGAATGAATAGGGACTCAGACACAAACTTCCAGCTTTTAAAAAAGGGTAAAAGAATGTATTTACAGAAACTAGCAGATGAAAAATCAATTCTAGTACTTACTGGAAGTTACAACAGGGATTAACATGTCATAAAATTAAAATTGTGCACAGGCCTATGGGGCTCATTAAGTATTCAAATCCCCTGGCAAGTCCAAATATACAATCAACTAAGGAAGAGAAGACAAAGAAAGGCATGTTCTGAGGCAAATGGATGGAAATACTTATACATTTGTGTATAAGTATTTATAAGTATACTAATGCTTAGTGATGTTCACATCACTAAGCATTAGTGATGTGAACATCACTAATGCACTTAGACTACAACAGAGTAAGAAAGAAGGAAAAATGAGAAAAATCACAGAAAAGGAGATCTAAAAGTTACGCAAAGTGATATTCATTGACACCCAAGGAAAACTTAAGTGAATCAGGAAACTAATTTTTAGAAAAAAAGATGGACAAAACTTGGCCTAAAAAGGTTTAGAAACTCGATAATCATGAGGAACAAATAAACAAGTATGATGAGAATGTTACACTGAGCATGGAGGTAGAATCTACCTCCATGCACTGAGTAAGTAAGGATAGCGAAGAAAATGCTGACTGGAACTAGTTTACAAAGATAAGGATAAAGAATCAAGAATAGAAACAAGACGATCTTACAGGCGAGAGCTTGGCTAGATGCGCTACAGTGAAGAATGCTGGACTCTACAGATGGCGAAAAACAGTTCAGTCCAACTCCTAGACGGTGCAAAAATGAGCTGCAACAGGGAATGAAGACCGCGTCCGATAAGAATGACCGGGCTCAAGACGAAACGGCGAGGGTGTGACGACCGTCGTATTTAACTTGATCCCATAAACTGGAACTGGATTCAGTTCACAAACTCTCCGAGTCTCTTCCAGAACCAAATTCAGCTCTGCAATTCACTTGGTCAGGACGAACTTTGCTTACAAGAATTAAGTGTCTCACCACAGACAACTCGCCACCGGTACAGGTTGAGATGGTGCAGAAGTCAACAAGTCAAAGACTTTCCAGTTCCCTTCCAAAATCTCCCCTGCGGTTTGTGTCTCTACGTGGTCTTTCTCTCTCTCACGGTCTCCCTGTCCTTGTCTGCGCTGCTTGATTTTTATGCAATTCTTCTGGAAATTTCGTCTCCTTACGTAAGTTTCTCAAAATTGACTCTTTAGCATTACTTAATATGCTTAATCTTACAAGAAACCTCCCGACTGTACACTACTCACTGGACAACTGGAAAAATTGTCAGCTAGCTTTAAGTACAAGGAATTTCCCGGATGTCCTCGAGATACTCATTCGCTGTGGTCTGTATGGGCGGCCAAAAGAGCCGAAATTAATTTTAACAAAAATAAACAATTACGAGCAAACAGAATCTTCTTATTCAAAAATCTAGATAATAAAACAAAAAACAAGCTCCAAAACCATTTGAGAAACAATTTATTAAAAAGTGTAATTGAAAAATTAAAAGTTACTTGTCACATAAAATAATTTCACCAAAAACGAATAATCACGGGGCGAACAACATTTTCTTATCAAAATGTAAATGGTAAAACACAAAACAAGCTCTAAAAAAATTATTACAGAAATAATCTAAAAAATAAATAACCAACATCTGAAAACAATACGCCCCCCAAAAGTTCCCAAAATCAAAACAGTAAATCAAAATAAGAAATAATAGAAAAAAGAAGTCCAAACCAAAGGTCGCCAGCAGTTTACTTCATTTTTTCACAACAAAGCCACATGTAAACGCAAATCATTTGAAAAATTCTGAAACAAATGTGGTTCCGACGTGTAATGCTTTATTTTTTGTAAAGTTAATTTTGCCCTTTTGGCCGATTTTGGCCTTTTTGGCAGCCCGGCGTATTTTTTAACAAACAAACTCAACGCGAATCAATGAAAAATTGTTAAACCAACTAACTTGGTTCCATCGTTGGGGGCGTCCTATACCATACGCAATCATTGTGTTGGCGAGCGCAGTCTTTCGATCTTGTCGCTCAATATTATTTGGCAATAATTTTGGCATCAGCTAATTGCCCTTTGTTTTTACTTAACATTATGGAAGACTCTTTCCAAAAGGGGAAACAAAATTGGAGAATTCTAGCAATATCTACCGTCAGCACAAAGCGCAATCTTCTTGGAATATTCCTGAAAAACCCCCGTTAGCAAAAGGATAAAAATCATACAATTGTTCCTTGAACCTTGGTTATACCAACGGTTTCCCTAATTTCCTGAGCCATAGGAATAGTTCTCTCAACTTTGGAAAACAGTCCGGGAAAAAAAATTGAAATCCATATGGATTTATGGCAGCCGAACTCCACTCCACCAAAGGAGACATGTATCATTACACATACCGTCCCAAGCCTGCAGTGCGCTGCGCCTACCAGTAGCTAGCTGTCCTCTTGCTGCGCTGGTACCATGGTATGTGTTCATTCATTTCATTCATTTCATTTCTCGGGAAGAACAAGTTACAAGAAACAAATACAAACACAATAAGATGAGGAGATAATAATTACAAAGAATATTCCAATCAGCCCCCGAAGGATTGCCCAAAGGAAATAATTTCTGTCAAAGGGGCTCTCCAAACTAATTGAAATAAATACAAAACATATACTACACTTATGATAAATAATTACTCTCTGATAAAAGGAATTAAGAATAAAGAATAAAATACAACAGAGAATAAAATAATAAATTTTTTTAAAAATAATTGTCCGTCTGTAAAGAAGAAGGAGAAAGAGGGGAATAGAACATTATGTTATGATTAGAAAGCTTGTGAGTTAGGTTCTCGGATAAACAAGTGGTCACGTAAAGAGCAAAGAAATTCCTTTGGAGACGGTTGAAGGCATATTCTGGAGGATAGAAGGGAGACTGTTGAAAAACCTGGGAAAAGAGACAAACAGTGAGTATTTAAGGCAGTTGGTCCGACTGTATTGGTGAATGAAGAGTAATACATCAGTTCTCCAAGTATTTGGCTGAGGAAGTAGAGTTGAAGAGACATCCATGTGTTTGTGGAGGTATTTCACTACAAAGCCATGCTCAGATAAGTCAGCCTGTTGTAGACTCGGGTGGAAGATTGAGTTCCTGTAAGCGCTGTTCGTACGAGAGAGTGTGTGCAATATTATAAGGTAAGCAAGATTTTGTAAATCTACGTTACTGTTTCAAGGCATTGAATTTGATTTTTGAGATAAGGGAGCCAGACAGGAGCTGCGTATTCTAAGACAGGTCTGCAAAGAGAAGAGAATAATTTAAGTAGTACATCTTTATTACGA
Organism: Acanthaster planci; assembly: GCF_001949145.1. The sequence continues at coordinate 342,004 of NW_019091645.1, forward strand.
GTTTTGACAGTGCGACGGATAAAACCAGAAATTGTAGAGCTTTTGGTACGAACCATGTCTACATGTTTGTTCCAGGTTAAGTCGTCAGAAAGTATAACACCAAGGTATTTATATGAGTGAGACACCTGCAGGGGTACATCGGAACCTGTAAAGAAAGTAAGGGGTCAGAGCCTGTTTCTTTGAGCGGGTTATTACTTTACACTTTGATGAATTCAGCTGCATGCGATTTTCTTCACACCAATCATTAATCAAGTTCAGATCTTCTTGTAAAATTGCACTGTAATTATTGGAGTTGATGATTATACGGGGTATATACGTATACAACCGTGTCGTCTGCATATTGGGGTAGCGGAGACTGTACAAGGTTTGCCAAGTCTTGCGGTGAAAAGATTGAATAAGAGAAGACAGGACCAAGGAATGATCCTTGAGGAACACTAGATGTTACAGGGATCCAGTCGGACTTGGCACCTGAAAAAATGACCCGTCGCTGTCTGTTGGTAAGAAATTTACTCAACCATGAAAGATGATTGCCACATATACCGTAATGATGTAATTTAGATAAGAGGAGTGAATGGTCACATTTGTCGAATGCCCTGGACCAATCAAGAAAGATGGCATCAATTCTCTGAGGTTTAGGTTTATCTAAAGTATGGGCCAAAGTGTCAAAAAGACTGGTCAGTTGAGTGGTACATGAGCGCTTAGGTAAAAATCCATGCTGAGAATCAGGGATAATGCTGTAGAGAGAAGAATGGTGGAGTAAACGCTTTAATATAAATCGTTCCAACATCTTACATGGAACAGATGTCGGAGAAATGGGTCTGTGGTTTGATGGTTAGATGGTTGCAAGAATTCTCCAATTTTACCTCCCCGTTTGGAAACAATCTTCAATAAATGTTAACCAGAAGCAAAGGGCAATTAGCTTATGTCAAAATTATTGCCAAATAATATTGAGCAACAAGATCGGCAACCCACTTGCGCGATCGTGGACATTGCCAATCGCGCCCGCCAACACAATAGTTGTTTATGGTATAGGACGCCCCCAACGATGGAGCCAAGTTAGTTTGTTTAAGAGTTTTCTACTGATTCGCGTTGAGTTTGTTAAAAAAAAAACCCGGGCGGCTAAAAGGGCCAAAGGGGTCAAAATTAATTTTACAAAAAATAAAGTATTATACGTCGGAACCAAATTTGTTTCAAAATTTTTCTCATGATTTGCATTTAGTTTTGGTGTGAATAATTGAAATAAACTGCTGGCGACCTTTAGTTTGGACAAGTTTGTTTCTTTTTTTTTCAATTATTTTGTATTTTCATTTACTGTTTTCACTTTGGGAACTTTTGGGGGGCATATTGTTTTCAGATGTTGGTTATTTTTTAAATTATTCCTTGTATAAATTCTTTAGAGTTTCTTTTGTGTTTTACCATTTACATTTGATAAGAAAATGCTGTTCGCCCGTGATTATTCATTTTTGGTGAAATTATTTTTTGTGACATGTAAATTGTAATTTTTTTGAATTGAAATTTTTAATAATTTGTTTCTCAAGTGGTTTTAGTGTTTGTTTTGTGTTTTATTATTTAGATTTTTGAATAAGAAGATTCTGTTTGCTCGTAATTGTTTATTTTTGTTAAAATTACTTTTGGCACTTTTGGCCGCCCATAGGTCTGGTGTCAAACGCGGATCACACACAGAATCGTGGGCGGTACCATTACATAATGTGCCATGCGTACATGTACATGTACGTACAGACACAATGTGTGTGAATGATGTAGTGAATACGTTGAAGCACAAGTTTTAAAGGGTTTGTGCACAGGATGTCAAGTGTATCTGGATATGGCACTCCAATTGTCATTTTGTGCCTACAAGTACAACATCTAATTAAAGAACTAGTAGCACTAGAGTCTCCCACAAGGTTAAGTAATATTAAGTTTTTAAAATAACATTTGGACATGGTCAAGCGATAGCAGAGCGATAGCGCCCTTAATACTTTATAACCTTTCCCTAGCTTCCGAACGTTCCGGAGCTGCTATTTTCCAATACTCAACTTCGTCTCTGTCTCAGGCTTCGTCCCCGAAACCAATCCCTGATTGTGGGCCTGAAACGTTGCAATCAAATTTGATTACTGTAGTTTTTTTGCTCTCTTGCATCTTATATGATGTTTTGTGACACTATTAGACTAATTAGTGCGCTTACAGCTTCAAAGTCAGGTAGTAAAAAACAGTTGAAGCCAGAGACGGAGCCGAAGTTGAGTATTGGAAAACGGCCTATATGTCGTGACTATGCGCGTGCACAGACTCTGCAGTATTTATTGGGTTGTGATAACATAAAGATGTCGTCGGCACCGATCAATGGTGTTGCTCCATTTATCGGTGTGCTCATGCATGGTATGCAGAATACACCTCATGACTTACGTGAGGTGGAGTGATGTACCGGCGAAATATCGATGATATAGTTGGTGCTATCACCGGTACGCGTGATGACGTTGAGAATTTCTCAGCATTTGCGGATGCTTTTCACCCAGCACTGCGCTACACATCTGATGTGTCACAACACTCTGTTACCTTGCTCGACGTGCGCGTCCAGATCTGAGCGCGGAAACTTGGCACAACCTTGCATTACCGTAAACCCACAGATTCCCACAGCTACCTGCCATACCAATCGTCTCACCCCCTCAAGTGTAAGAACTCCATCCCCTACTCTCAGTTTCTTCGACTGCGTAGGATTTGTAGTACCGATGCTGAGTTCTCTGCGCGTGGGAAGGAAATGCTAGGTTTTCTTCATCAGCGCGGTTACCCTCCGGCTATCACAGACGCGCTGCCTTCAACGCCGTATCTTCAATCCCGCGCGAAACGGCTCTGAAACCCACCGGGGCCAAGCAACGTGATCGCGTCCCCGTCGTACTCCACCCTCGAAACATCCCGGTACGTAATGTTCTTCTGAAGCATTTTAGTACATTCGGTAATGAGGCGGCCACAGCTTCCATTTTCGCCGAACCCCCGATTTGCGCGTTTAGGCGCGATCGTTCGGTTGGGGACATGGTTGTACGTTCCCGGATGGATTCCGTCTCGCTGTCAAAAGCAGGCAGCAATTCCCCTTGTCAGCGCCCCAGATGTAACACCTGCCCCTACATAGTTAACAGCCTGTCGGTCGTCAGCCCCCGGAGTAGCTACAGTATACGCGGGGATCATAGATGCATTACATGTACTAGTAATGTGGTTTATTGCATTACATGTCGTCGCTGTGGTAAACTGTACATCGGAGAAACCAAGCGTCGCCTTTGTGACCGCTTCGCGGAACACTTGCGCAGTGTGCGCCAACAAACACCCGGTCTCACTGTCGCGCAACACTTTTGCGCGCCGCCACATTTCCCTCGGTGACGTAAGTGTCTGCATCCTGCGGAAAGCGTCATCCGATGTACATGTACAGCGTGAGGAACTGGAGCAGTGCGTCATTTTCGAACTTGGAATGCTGCATCTGGGGGGAATGAACGTGGATTTTCCCGCGTTCATTCAGAACTGAATCTGCTTGCCCCGAAGTTACTGAAAGCTCGGCAATCGTATATTTCAGAGCACTGATTTAATCTATATTCTTGTCGAAACAAAACGAAAGCTGTTTTCCTATCCTGTAGCGTAGCTACCCATTGGAAGACGGTAGCCAAAGCGATAGATCGCCAATGCGTTGAGGTGGACGTGCCAAATTCGACGATATTCGTCAGACCGGATGGTACGCCAACATAGTGACCAGACATATAGCCGTGGTTGCCATTCGGTGTCGAAACGAGAAACAACTGTGTACGGCAATTCGCGCAGCAATTGCGGAATATTCTTTTGTCTCGTTGCCTATATTTGTCTTGGTAGTTTCCGGGTACCAAGAAGAAGAAAACAACTTCATCTTCGAAAGCCCCCAAGTATACTGCAAAAAGAAAGTAGCACCATTCTTTGTAATGCAAAGGCACCGACCGCCATTTGCGAGTATAGACCCGATATCGCAAAGTATCTGCCACCAACCGAGTGCTGCAGATGGACCTGGCGAGAAAAGGCGAGCCACAAAAAAAGGTACATACGTCACAGCTTTGGATCGAAATGTATACCGTGTAGAATCGAAGAAGAAATTGTGGTGCACACTTATTCCAAGCAACGGCCAGAGTCGCTATTGTGAGAACTGCGACAGACCCAACTGGAAGTACAATGGCAGACAGGCATATAAAAATTGAAAAGAACAAAAGCAAAACCAGGTTAGATTCCACAAGATTTGGACCGAGAAGCTCCGAGAGATAGAAAAACAAGCCGTCCAAACGGAAAGAGAGCGCATGTTGCAAGAGGTGTACAAAAAATTGGAATGTATGTCAATGACGAATTTCTACAACAAATATTTTTGTCCAAAAACGGCACGCGACTCCACAACGGGGGCTTTTTGCAAAGTACATGGATTCGCAATGTATGGTGCAAAGGTAGAAAGAGCCTTTTCCACCAATTTGAGAATTGTCGTGGAATATACATCTGGTGCAGACCATGCAAAATTGTATACACGTCAACAAACTATTGACATCTACGAAATACTACAAAGAAAGAAGACCTTGAAAGAGATATATTCTACAAGCAAAACGCTGCAAATCTTTTGCTGTACAGAAGACTTGCAAACAGAATATACAAGGTTACACAAATCATGACACCACTTTGATAATAAATGTCATGTTACTCATTTAAGGTATTGGAAAATCCCAGTCATGTGTCATGGTTACATCTGCACGGAGTGGCAGGGCTGCAGAGGTGGGAAACACTAAAATTATACAACTTCATGACTGTCTTAATACAAGCCGTACACCAGTCCCCTGTGGTGCAGGTTTCAAGTAAAAGTGTAGTGGTCAATGAGTCAAACACCATATGTTCACCAGGGCCAGTTGACCCAATGATAAAACTTGGTTAGCTACTTGGAATGTGGGGGCGGAGGCCTGTGCACCCACAACTTTCCTTGTTTCATGGAATAATATTTCTTTGAAATGAAGGGGTGGAACTTTATTAAGAAATTGATATAAGTCATGAGTTTACATCATTTGGTTTTATTCTGATTGGTCAATGGAATTAGCCATCAATTTAGAGCAGGGTGATGTAACCTTACTGCATAATTTACAATGTACTTGTGCTCTGATGCTTTGAGCCTGTGAAGTGTTTTCATGTTGACAAAATACTTGATTTGTGAAGTATTTTGCTGCGGTGAAATACTTGTTAGCAAACAGGAGGATTTTCCTCACCAACTCCCTGTTTGACTGCTGAGGAGCTTTGCATGAGGCGAAGTTTTGAGAATAAAAGAAACTCGTATTCTTAAAACCAACTTCTGTTTGTCAACAAAGACTACTTTTAAGTCTAAATTGTCCGTACACTTGGGCCAGGACGATTGCTTCGAGTTCGGTTACTGAGACTCAAAATTCAGCGCTACTAAAAACATCTCGCGTCAGTTAAGGACACGAGGTTGTTACAAACAACAATAACACATCCATTTATCTAAAAGTAATTATTTCTTCCAAAGTATGCAAAGGCCAAGGTACTCCATTGAATGGGATTAGCTTCCGTTTGAAAGCCTTTTACTTTCAAAGCAAAATGGTACCAAATATTTTACAGATATGCATGAAACTACTGAAGACTATGGTGAACTTTCTTTGCACATCGATCAAGAGATTTCAAGTAAAATTAAGTAACACTGTAAAACCTCCCGGTAGGCCCCCTACACAATACTGTAACGTCTCTCTTGGGGTAGGGAGTCGTTATCATAAATAATAAGAGTCATTGGACTGACCATGGACTGACTTATACACACACTACTGCTTTATCCCGAAGAATTATTTACATCTTCTCCATATTTACCATGAGCAACTGCTTCTTGTAAGGCTGGATATTACTCAAGTACTGCTCGTCTAAGTCTGAGCTATTTATTCAGGAGTGATAGTAAGGTTGTTCATATTGGAGCTATACATGTACACTCACGAACGGTCAGGGAGTTGTTCTTCGAAGCTGCAGGCTCAATGCTTCTCACTGGAGCTGGTCGCTTTATATAGACTTAGCCAATGGAAGCGCTGGATTAGGGTGGTTATGAATTATTCATATCGTAGAAAGTCTATGGAACAAAAGTCTTTGGGATTCTGTACACACTTGGTCTTTGCTGACTTGGTTTCTGTAGAGCGATAAGGTACGAGAAGTTTGGGAGCGGGAGGGTGAAAGGCTGTTCGTGTGTGAGCTAC
>NW_019091646.1:0-30556 GCF_001949145.1 Acanthaster planci
ATAGCGATAAAATAAATTATTAAATATTCCCTAATCTGATCTGAACCAAACTTTGTATATTTTCAATTTAGACCCTAATCTATCATCTCTCAAAATTTGTACAAAAAAAATTTGGCCTCCTTCTGGTAGCTGGGGCATTAGGGAGAGATTAAAATGTTGAAACATTTACCACAAAATGTCTCCCTAATGACCCATTTGTAAGGATAATGATCTTTCTTCTGCTAAAGAACTGATTGTATGGACTATTGTCAATGCTACGGTGGCCAAGCTCATAGTCTCATTAATTTCACACCCGTCATATCCTCTCTAGGTCATTTTGGAAACGGAACAAATAAAACATGGATTTTTTGGCTTGTTTTTAACTCAACCCACAATTGAAACAATTGGAAATTGATCATCTATTTTCTGTATGAGGATAGCAATTTACATTTCATTTCATTAGGCAAGGTTCACAGACAGGTGTCTATTATTCTTACAAAGTAACATGAACCTAGTGTATTGTAATGCAGAAACTACAGGTTTGACAGTTGTAAAAACAACCATGGGCTTTTTGGGAATTTTTGTGAAATCAAACTATGACAGTATCAGAACAGATAAACAGGTTGACACTTCATTTATGTTACACAATTCAGTAAGATTGACCAGAGTGCCGAAGAGTGGCTGTAGAAAAACATGCACATGTACAAAACCTGTATTGTACCTATAAAATATGCAAAAAGTAATAACAAATTAGGTGATGACGTAATCTTGACGTAACAAATTAAGCAAAATATATTTATCAGGGTCTTTGTCAGCTGTAGCTTTGATGATAATCAAGCATCTCACAGTTACCAAAATGGAGCTTGAAAATGTCTACAAAGTCAATGGAATGAAATAAAAATTGAAAAATCAATAATCAGTTGATGACGTCATACTGACATCATTATTTTGGCATAATATTTTTATGGGGTCTTTGCTTGGTATAACTGATGACATTTGAAGTTTGCTCACAGACTAAAAATTGTGCCTTCAAAACTTGTAAAAAGTCTACAGGATGATAAAAAGAATTGAAAAATCAATAATAAATCACACGATGATGTCATCATGATGTCAGTATTACAATACAATCTTTTGATAAGGGCTGTTACTAGATGATACTTTGGTGACAATTCAGTTTTGCAAATTGCCAAAATAGTGCTTTGAAAATGTATACCAAGTCAAAGAGACGAAATAACTGTTGAAAAAACAATAATAAATTACTTGGTGATTTCATCATCATTTATTTGCAATAATCCTTGTATCAATGTCTTTGTTGGCTTTCACTTTGGCAACGATCAAACGTCAATGAGTAACGGTAGTGGGACGCCATAACGAGGCCAGGTCCCATTGTGAAATGGAACAAGCACCGGCACAGGACACGCACAACTTGAAAGACAAAGACAGACTCGGCAAGACATTAGTAGCTTTGATTTATTGGTGACAAGCAACTGTCACAGGCATCCTTACAATATAGATCCTGGATTGACAAAAAACCCCATTGTGTGAAAAAACAAAATAATGAGAGCTTCCAACAATCAACCTGTTTCTATACACACTTTACATGTACAGTACATTCACAGACTATAGCAAACATGTGTATCGTTGCTCACATAGGATACTTAAAAGTGAACGGCAGTGTCCTTAAACATAACACATCAATATCACAAGCAAAATCAAGAATTATATGTACTCACTGGGGGTTTCCGTGTAGACTGTACTACACAATCACCATGGATTACGGCTACACAGGCGTGGAAGTGGGTGCTACTGACATCAAAATATACCCATGCTCTCTGCATCCCTCTAAACTCGAACTCCACGGCCAACCCCATCAAAGTCTTTGACCGTCTCTTATACTGTCTTGTTTATATATGTATTCATATGCAAAGCGTTACTTACCAAGTAAATTATAGTACAAGTAACATGAGCTTCAATTAACACGTCACCAAAATATCACAAAATACAAGGGGTAATTATTTTACATGACAATTTTGATACATTCAGTCAGTTGTCTAAAATAATATTTGGACTTATTTTCCTGGTGGAAGTCTACCAAGTACAACCAGTCCCTGTGCACAGGAAGCACAAAGGTCACCAAGTAGCAAATAGTTGACATACAAACGTGCAAATAACCCAGATACAATGTAGATCAACTACACAATATGCATATTCATGTCAGTGAGGTCGCCCTTGCTGAGGCACAGTCTCCTACATTACCAAAATTGTGGCTCGAAAACGTGTACAAAGTCAATGGGCTACATGTATAAACCTGATTGCCTTTAAGTTCATGTCACATGATTTGTGCTGAAAGTCAATCATTTTTATTTTATTCCGACTCTTCGGTACATTTCAAACCGAATAACAGAGCATGAAGCACACGATTTCTCTTTCATTCCCATGGTAATCTTGAGCTGGAGTAAAGGACTATTTGTTCACTAGTGTTAAGTAGAAAAATGTGTACAAAACCTATGGGGAAAATAAAATATTCCAAAATCAATATAAAATAAGGTGATGATGTCATCATGACATCATCCATTTGCAATAAATCTTGCACCATGGTCTTTGCCAGCTGTAACTATGATCACTAATGAAGATCGCCAGGCAACCAAAATTGTGCCTTGAAAACGTGTACAAAGTCAATGGGCTAAAATAAATATGTAAAAATCAATAATAAATAACTTGGTGATGTCATCATGATGTGATTATTTCAGTATCATCTATGCCTTAAGGTCTGTGTTTGATGTAACTTTGATGAGGATCAAAGATAGTCAAGTTACAAAAACAAAGCCTTGAAAATGTGTACAAAGTCAATTGGCTGAAATAAATATTAAATATTCAATAAAAAATCACTTGATGACATCATTGTACTATGCACATCTTTGAACAAAGGTCCTTCAGTGATGTAAGTTTGATGGAGATCCAAAGTTGCAAAAGGACCAAAGTCGATGGCAGAATAAAAAACATGCACAAAATAACTGGGCTTTTGGTCAGAAGAAGAAGAAGAGGGAAGAAAAAAAAAGAACAAAAAGAATGGCTTTTTCGCAAAACTGCAAAAACGCCAAAAAAAAAAACAAAAAGAATACCTTTTTCGCAAAGTTGTGAAAAAGCCCTCCAAAAAGAGAGCTTCTATGTCAGTTTGCGACAGAACATAGGGATTTTTGGCTTTTCATTGAAAATGTCATCGTTGTGATTGCATATCTGCAAAGTTTCATCCCGCTGGGACTTGTACTTTTGGAGATATACAGCTTGAAAGGATGCACCCTTTTATGTCACGTGACTTGTCAATAGATAATGTCATCATTTCATGAGGTCAATTTTTGTCTATCACACACCCCTTTCCAGATACCTGCAAAGTTTCAACCCACTGTTACATGTACTTCAAGAGATATAGGACTTTAACTGATGCACCTTTGATGACGTCATTCCATGAGGTCAATTTTCATCTATCACACACCCCTTTCCAGATACCTGCAAAATTTCAACCCGCTGTTAGGTGTACTTCAAGAGATATAGGGCTTTAAGTGATCCACCTTTAATGTCAAATGACTTTTCAACCGATGACATCATCATTCCATGAGGTCACCAACTGAGAAGTTTCTAGGTGGCAAGGCAGAGGGACAGAGAGTGGGTTTCCCCTTGATGGCTGATGTAGATACCTCTGTAAGTTGTCTGACCTAATTGGGATCATTCTGTTTCTAAACAACTGCAAGGCTTAGGACACTGTTAGTTCTGAGTGATTGATGTGTAACTGACTCTGTTCTGTTGACCAAGTGCTGGCAATGGACTGGTCTTCCAGGCATCTCTTGTGAGAGTAATCGGGGGAGAGGGGTGGGGAAATATGACTCAGCACAGTAGGTTATTCTTTGATAACCACTAGTTAAGTTGATTTTGACCGGAATCCCCTTGGAGATTGGATCCTGGAACTGAAGAAAATGATACTGTAGATGTAACTGCTGGGGATGCATTCACATCCTGCATTGGAACTAAACATATGAAGCTCACCATGCCGCCCAGAAGGTGGAACCACATTTTGGCTGGTAGGACTGAAAACACCAGAACAGTTTGGATGCAATCCTTTTGAGTTTGGCAATGATCCAAAGTTGGAGTTGCTCTGCCAGTAGCCAAGTTGAGAACTGTTCCAAGATACATGTAGGTTGGTTGTTGAGAAGGCATCAGGGAGGACTTCTCTGTTGATGATGAACCCCAGTTTAAGTGTGAATTTTACTACCTGTAAAAGGCCCTTGACCGTGTCCTCAATAAGTTGGGCCAACTTTAAGCCAGTCATTCAGATGCATGCAAAGAGAGTGATTCTGGTGATTCTGATGAAAATGAATGCGATCAAGAGACTGTGCAAAGACCAACGATGTGCGTGAATGGGTACATGAAGATAGTAGTCCTTCAGGCAGAATGAAATTGCCCAGACTGACAACTGGTTGAAAATGTCCCCATCTCGAAGTGTTTTGGTCTTACGTGATAGTTGTGTAGTCCCAGATTCATGATGGGTCACCACTCCCAGTTTTCTTTGAGGCAAGAAAGAATGAACCAAGAATCAAAATGGGATTCTTCTCTCTTAAGGAAAGGATTTTCTTCTCCAAAGCAGCACGGTAAGTGGGATCAAGAGTGTGACCACCAATCTCAAATTTTCAATTTGCTCAACTTATATCTAATAGCCTTTGAATTCAAGGTGGTGAAGTCAGGTTCAAAAACTAAACAAGAGACAACTTAAGTGAAAACAAGGATACCAATTGAATCTTGAAAACGTACATTGCAATAACCATTAACACAATTTACAAGAATTGATTCGAGTAAAAAATATCATGTCTGCTCAGTAAGAGTTTCCCAAAAATTTGGACTTGAAGATGTGTTTCTTTTCCTTAAGTAAAAAACAATCAATCCTGGGATTTGCTTTAGGCTGTCATTGGTTTCTTTTAAAAGAACTTTCACATCTCTGTCTTTAGTCTGTTCCAAACCTTCATTTCACTACAGGCCTCACTGCCTGCAGTAGGCTCTCTTCAAAACCCCTTCACAATTCAACACAATTTAATACAATTAAAAATAAGTCACAACTTATACAATTAATGAACTCAATACAAGTTGCTATTAACTCGGTCAAAGGGCTGAGATAATAGCTTGACTCTTCATAACAACACATGTGATTTAATAAATCTTCTTTGTACATGTATTAGGTTTCTGGTGCCCCTGTATTGATCTACTAAACCCTGTTTTCCATCAAAATCATGTCCACTTTCTCTACACACAGAAATTGTTCTCTCTCTATTCTCAACGGTTATTTCCCTCAACCACTTCTGTGTTTTGTTATGTAAATGACACCTTTCTTTTCCGCGCTCAGGGCGTTCTGAACAAAACACATGGCATGTAATAACAATAACCAGTGACATAAAACTTGCTGTCATGGATACTGTGTTGCTATTGAATTCTGTTAGACACGGCACCCACTGCCATCCAATTTCTCTACAGGCCATCCCCTTTTTGGCCGTTAGCTTTTAATCCCCCTTCTATCTGCCCAACCTGTGCCAAAGAGGCATTCCTACTTCACGGTTCTTTGTGTTGTTGTTTGTAGCAGGCATGCAACTCTTCCGCGGATCTCCATGTTTTTGTTTTTTTTAATCAGACCACAAAAAATTCCACCTTAGGCTTTGTGCTTTCACCACTTGCTTGCGCCTCGAATTGTGGCACGGGGGACGAACACCCGCTGCGCTGGTACTCGGAGGAAACCCATACAATTGTGTTTCCATGCAGAAAAGAAACGATAAAAAATTGTCATTTGGTTCTTTGCTAGTGTATGTGAGGAAATTGTTAAATGAGTAGAACACCCTCTATTCTGTTCTGGTCGATAGTCTGGCTCCGTATCTTTTTCTCTGTGGACTTGCACATCATAATGTGCATCATAATAACATCATAATCATCCTCCACCAGACTACTTAAGCTCCACTCCCAGTCCGTATCCGGCATTCTCCTGATGACGAGCAGAGCATACTGCTTGAAACGTTGAGTATCACTGGTTCTTTTCAGAACCACAAATACTCACAAAAGAGATACGTCCATGGTGCTACCGCAAACCTACTTTCTATTATACGTCTTCTCCATGCAAACCTTAAAGACTTAGCATTATAATGTCATGATAAAAACTGCATGTGCTGTCACTCTGTGCCATGCACAGTTGACTCTCGTAATTACGAAATCAGCGGGTTTAGCAAGAGACATGCAAGTGTTATGACTAACTCTGCTTTCATTTCATGATCCAGGATTTGTAAAATGTTTGTTATAAATGGGTTGTCAACAATGCTTTTTCAGGCAACAGGGTCACAGAAACCCCTTCAGTGTAAAAGGAATTTCGTATCATGCGATTTCACTGTAACAGTTTTTGTTTCCATAGGAATGTGCACATTTTCGCGGGACCGATGATGTGTGTTTGTTATAACCAGAATTTCGTAATAGCCAATTTCATGATAACGAGAGTCGACTGTACATGTACTCGTCCGAAAAACATCTGAGATCATTTGACAACGTGGAAAAATGACTTCGAAAAAGAAGGACATCATTGAATGCAGAAAGGGGCCAGAACAAATAGTTATGGATGTCCATCGAAACGATGACGACGTCTCCCCCAGTTGGAAAAAAAAAAATTAGTAATAATGGTACGAGCACCTCTGATGGCTCCTCTGGTGGCTCCTCTGGTGGCTACGTAGCCCAAACTCCGAAGCGCTGCCTGGAGGAAGCCCCTGGCACAGTTGCACATGGCGTTGGTGGCGTCGTTCCTCATGTACGCGGGTGCATGTAGCCTCAAAGTAATCTACATCCTCATGATTCGCAGTCCGCCACGTGTTCCGGTCCGCGGCCAGCTGCTCTAGGAGGGAAGGTTGAACCCCACACTTCTTCAGGGTGGCCTTGAGATGGTCCTTAAACCGCTTCTTCTGACCTCCAGCGCTGCGTTGACCAGTGGAAAGCTCACCGTAGAAAAGTGTGCGGGGGAGTCAGTCCTCAGGCATCCGGTAGACATGTCTGATCCAACGGAACTGTCGTTGAATAATGAGGGCCTCGACACTGACACAGCCTGCTGATTGGAGGATGGAGACGTGTGGAACACAATTTGCTCAGGTCAGCCCAAGAATACGCTGAAGACAGCGAATATGAAAAGCCTCAAGACATCTGATGTGAGCTCTGTAGATGGTCCAGGCCACACAACCATAGAGCAAGGTGGAGATGCAGATAGCCTTATAAACAGCAACCTTTGTAGAGATGGTAATACCCCAGTTGAGAAACACGCGGTGTAACAGCCGGCCAAAGGCACTGGAAGCTTTCCGTAACCTGTTTTGGATCTCCTCATCAATACTGCAGGATGAGCTCAGGATGCTTCCAAGGTAGACAGAGCTGTCGACTTTGTTAATGTTCTCCAACCCAACCTGAAATTGCATATCAGGAGGGAGGCCTTCACAGGACAAACGTTGGTGGAGCACTTCTGTCTTCCTGGCATTGATGACGAGTCCAGAGCTGGTGTATGTGTCGGCCATGGTGTCAAGGATCCTTTGGAGATCCGCTGCTGAGTGGCTGACAAAGGCGGCATCATCAGCATATTGCAGATCAAAGATTATCTTAGACTGAGTCATAGTCTTGGCTAGCAGTCGTCGCAAGTTAAAGAGGCTACCATCGAGCCGATACCAGGAGGTCATACCATCATTGAGATGGAGTTGGTGTCGGGAAAGGAGAGTCACCACAACCAGATAGATGTTGAATAGGACTGGTGCAAAGACACCCCTGATTCACTCCAAATTTGACCTCAAAGGGCTCCGATTGCAGGCCCCCAACATCCACACGAGCAAATATTCCAGTGTGAAACTCCTGAAGGATCTTTAGAAACCTTGGGGGACATCCGCATTTGGCGAGAATGGTCCAGAGAAGGCTCCTGTTGATGGTGTCAAAAGCCTTGGTGAGATCAACAAAGGCAGCATAGAGTTCACGGTGTTGCTCCCTACACTTCTCTTGCAGCTGACAAGCCACAAATATCATATCGGTTGTGCTCCTGTCCTTACAAAAACCACGCTATGATTCAGGGAGGACTACGTTGGAGATGGAGGAAAGGGGGCGGGAAAGCATAACCTGTGCCAGGATCTTCCCAGCAACAGCCAGGAGAGAGATGCCACAGTATTTCCTGCAGATGGATTTGTCCCCTTCCTCTTGTACATGGTGACGATATCAGCATCCTTCCACTGCTGTGGGAGGGACTCAGCCACCCAGGCATCACAGATGAAGCAGTGCAGACAATAAAGGAGCATGGGTCCGCCGTACTTGAAGATCTCGCCAGGGATCCCATCTGGTCCAGCCTGGTGGATCTTGGCAAAGATTGGAGGGTTGTCCAGCTGAGTGATGGGGGCAGAGAGGGGAGGTGGTCGATCACGCTTGGGTCAGTGGGGTTTACACGGTCGGGAGCTTGCTAAAATGCTCAGCCCAGCGGGTAAGAATGCCTTGGCGGTCCGTGATGAGGGTAGAGTTGTCAGCAGATCTCACAGGAACTGAAGTGCCTCTGATCGGTACGTGGATGGTCTTAACCGCATCATAGAAACCATGAAGATCATGGCCGTCAGCAAGGCCTTGGATCTCATAGGCCTTGTTCCTCCACCAGTCATTTTTCATTTGCGGGAGACGGGTCTGTGCAAGGGAGCGAAGCTCAGCAAAACAGGCTTAGAGGGTGCTGGAGGATGGGTTATTGATAACGGCATCATGTGCAGAGTTCTTCCTCTTCAGGAGGTTGTGAATCTCTGTAGAGGTGTCATCAAACCAATCCTGGTGACGTCTGCAAGTGTGACCCAAGACCCCTGTGGCGACCTCAAGGATTGTTGACGACAGAGTGTTCCATTGGTCTGTGAAGGATCCATCAGTGAAAGCGGTGGACTCGCTAGCTGCATTTATGGGCCTGGAAGCAGCACGAGACACGGAGAGAGAGGTTGAGGTAGAAACAGTCAGAGCACTGGCCAAGCTCTCTTGCAATTGCTGCTTCTTGCTGAGATCCCGTAGGGCACCACAGTTAAGCCGATGTCTGCCAGCTCTCTTTCGAAAAGGAGGACGAATCCTGAGCTTAAAAATGGAGCGAACTAGACGGTTGTCAGTCCAGCACTCGGCACCCCGAAGAACTCAGGTGATGGAGACGTCATTAAGATCACGGCGCTGGACTATAACATAGTTGATTAGGTGCCAGTGCTTGGAGCGGGGATGCATCCATGTGGTTTTAAGCTTGTGAGGGAGCTGGAAAACCGTGTTGGTGATGGTAAGGTTGTGATCGCACATAGGTTGAGGAGCCGGAGTCCGTTGGAGTTGGTAGAATCGACCCCATGCCTGCTGATGACGCCACCCCAGACAGTATAATTTGAGCTGACCCGAGCGTTGAAATTGCCGAGAAGGATAATCTTGTCAGTCGGCGGGATGGCACCGAGTGTCTGGTCAAGAAGGTCATAGAACTTATCCTTTATGTCTTCAGGAGAACAAAGGGTGGGGGCATAGGCACTGATAATGGTAACTTGTCTTTGAGCTGCCAAGGGGACATGAAGAGTCATGAGCCGCTCACTCAAGTTAACCTCTGGCAGATGGTTAAAGAGGGATGTCTTGATGGCGAACCCCATACCATGGATTCTGGCGGCCTCCTCTGGGAGCCATCTCCAAAAGAAGGTATACCCCTCACTAACCTCGGTGAGGGAGTCCTCTGCAGCAAGCCGAGTCTCACCCAACCATCACCGCAGGACTTATGGAGGATAAAAGGGGGAGAAAAACCTGCGCAATGAGGAGATTAAGGTGATTGAGAGGGGGCGCAGTCCTCAGCACCACCGACTTGACCACCTACAGCTGGTACCGATAACATGACTAAGTCAGGACGATCGGTGGCTGGAGGGGCTGCAGGGAGTGGCCGGTATCTTCACAACACCTGTAGAACCACCCTAACGAGTACTACCTGCCCGGCTTTGAAATCAGGGTTGTCCTTCTCCTAGGCAGACTGCTGACCTAGGCTAACGAGTTCAGCCTACCCAGGTTTGTGATCAGAGTTGTCCCTCTCTTAGGTGGACTGGCAGCCAAGCCTACGAGCCCCACCTACCCGGAGCACCTGGATATAGAGCCAGGAACATGATGACACCCTCTGCCATTCAGTAAAAAACAGGGTTGGCACGAGAAGCCAGACAGTAAGATTTGGTTAGGAGAGGCTAATGTTGAGACGCCATGCTATACAGTGGGATTTTTCAGTGGGAGAGGAGCTGCTCACTTCTCCAGTCCACCCCAGCACATCGTAACCCATTTAACCCCAACTCGGATGGAACTCGGTGGAAACCCATGGAATTGTGTTTCCATGCAGAAAAAAAAAGGATAAAAAGTGTCATTTGATTCTGTGCTAGTGTATGTGAGGAAATTGGTAAATGAGTAGAACACCCTCTATTCTGTTCTGGTCAATAGTCTGGCTCCGTATCTTTTTCTCTATGGACTTGCACATCATAATGTCATGATAAAAACTGCATGTGCTGCCACTCTGTGCCATGCACGGTTGACTCTCTCAATTAGGAAATCAGCGGGTTTAACAAGAGACAGGCAAGTGTTCTAACTAACTCTGCTTTCATTTCGTGATCCAGGATTTGTAAAATGTTTGTTATAAATGGGTCGTCAACAATGCTTTTTCAGGCAACAGGGTCACAGAAACCCCTTCAGTGTAAAAGGAATTTCGTGTCATGCGATTTCACTGTAACAATTTTTGTTTCCATAGGAATGTGCACATTTTCGCCGGGACCGATGATGTGTGTTTGTTATAACCAGAATTTTGTTATCGCCAGTTTCCTCATAACGAGAGTCGACTGTACATGTACGTGTCCAAAAAAACATCTGAGATCATTTGACAACGTGGAAAAACAACTTTGAAAAAGAAGGACATCGCTGAATGCAGAAAGGGGCCAGAACAAATAAGAACCATTGATGAAGGCATAAAAATGCCTGGATATGGGACTGGCTGGAAGAGGATATGGATGGAGTTTCACTTGCTGAGATCATCCGCAAGCTTGATCAGCCAGGCGTGGCATATTGCGCAGTGTGCAAAAGGGAGATCAACTACAGCCAACGCAGATCATTGTAGAGTCTCAAAACATCGGGAGCTTATAAAGTTGCAAAAACAAACTATCCTCTGCAAAGTGAGATATTGAATATTTATTGCAGTTCGGTGAGGAAAATGTGAATATATTTTTTGGCTGTCATACTTAGCATGCAAGAGGTTGCTACCAAGGTCGCCAAGAAAGCCACACTATAAACTCACATGGAGAAAATAAAATCAACAAGCATCAATTAGAAAAATCTCAGATCTCAAATTATGTTCAAATGTAAATGGTAAAACAAGAAATCATGAAAAGTATGCATATTTTTGAAATGAAAAAATATAAAAATTCTCTTAACATTTAATTTAAGTAGTTGTAACTGCCCAGAGTGCACCAGCGAGCATCTAGAATTCAAAATATCCCCGGGTCCTAACATGGGCCACGGACCCCATGCTGTATTGGCTTCATGCTGCACACTCGCAATGTCATATGCATAGGTTCTCCTCTTTTTTTTTTTGCAACAAGAGGTGCATGCCTGATGTAGGAGTCACTGCTGATGAACCATACAATGGGGTTTCTTTAATATAATGAGCTAAATCCTAACCAGGATCCTAACTCAGTGCCTGATTGCCGACAAAGACCTCACATCTCCTTCAGTGGTATGGATTGTTAAAACTACAATCAAGAACGCTTGTTAACGCAGTTGACACTAATCCGCTTAGAACCTCTATTCATGAGTGGAGGGCCTGGGAAGCAGACTGTGATAAGCTATTCGTTTCAGTGACTTTGAAATGCCAACGGGCCAGATCGACCCTACTAGATGAGAAAGGCAATAATACAGGTGGAGGATCATACCAGCCAGGAAGTGGGTGGGCAATCTCATCTTGTAGAGAAATCGGCCGTCAGGGGATACCACACCTTACTGTGATTGGCTAGCTTGAGTACGGTGGGAACATTATTCAAAGTTGATATGTATGAATTGGGAAGTTACAAAGTAGGGGTGTCAAGTGAAATCAAGTTCATACAAAAAAATGCGGTTCCGGTTGGCTTAAATTGGAACAAGTGTGACACAGAAGGAAAGGGATCAATCAGAAAGCCAGGGGGGGCCTGGTGAATTATATACAACAACCTGATGAATTTGTCTGAGGCACATCTGTCTGAAGTTATGTGGAATCACTGGTGACTGAATTCTGAAAGGCGACCGCCTACTGGGCTCCAGGGAAGGGGTATGATAACTCTCCAGTTGTCAGAAGCACTTGTTGGTTTGCAACCCCCAGCACTTTGGAGACCACGCATATCTGGGGGCCGACTGCTGTTGGAGGCCTATAAAGATGAAGACTGGCCTGCATCTGTCTTGGATCCACAAGATGAACTCTGGTTGGAAGAGATATTTCTTGGTCTCTTCCTTTGAGCATTGATGGTAGAAGAATGGCATTTGGCCGAATACCAAAGCTCCAACTTGTCTTTTGTCTTGAGACATTTGGCTTCCTGCATCATGGCCTCACTGATTTTCTTGTCAAATAGATTGCTCCTTTCCAGAGGAAGATCTAATAGGCCATGTTCAGATCCAACTGATGGGAGGGATAAGGATAATGGAACATCGCAGTAGGGAAGTTGAAGTAAAGCCTAATGCAAATTTCCAAGAGAAAGTCCCAGCAATCATGTTACTGGCATTTATCAAGGAAGGATTTTCATGACATCAAATAAGAGTGTCAGGAGGGAAAAGGATGCTAACGTTTTGGTCTTAGCCTAAAAAAATTATTTACTGAGTAAGGGTTCTCATGTCTCAGTAGATCTTTTGCCTCAGAAGATAGAGTGGGGGTTGAAAAATCAAACTTCGTTTTGTCAGTGGAGTTATCTGTTATTCTTGAACCTGCTTTAAACCATCATTCATAATATCTGCCCACGATATCCATCTACAGGGAAAGAGGGCTGTTTAAGTTTGGTTGTACCCGTATCCCTACGGCAGGACGGTTAAGAGAGCTCACTTGGGGAAGGAGAAAATTGAAGCAGCCTGTCCAATGGAGAGGCCATCTGCATCGAGTAGAAGAGAAAGAAGGAGTGAGTATATCGACTTTTGTGTCAGATAGGCTCCAGAACAGTAGTTCCTGATTGTTGAAGAGATACATCAAGAACTCTATTATGAGGGAAAAAGTTACTTCAGTTGGATTCGCAGCATGCTCTTTACACCAAGAGTTGAAATGTCGAATGTGGCTGTCATAAACTTTCTCATAGACAAGCGTCTGCTTCTGGCAACCAGAGCAGCAGTGTGTTGAAAAACCCCTGCCTGGTGAAATGATTGTTGGACAATGTCCAACACACTAGGTGCAAATGAAGAGGATCCAGATGGAGATGGTGAGACTTGGGCTGAAACAGCAGGTCATGGCGCAGGGGCACTAACAGGGGAATATTGACCAGAAACCTCATGATTTGGGGAAATAAAGGCTGTCTCGGTCAGTATGGTGAGATGAAAAGAACTCAGCAATGTTCTTTCTCTATCTTTGACAGCACCCTTGGGACCAGTGAAATGGGAGGAAAGGCATAAGCCAGGAAACCTTTCCAAGAGAAGCCCAGAGCATCAGTCGTCCACGCTTGAGGATGTGGAAATCTGGTGCAAAATGTGGGGAGTTGAGCAGATGAGATACAAAGAGGTCTACATGCAGCCTGTCAGTTGCTCGGAAGAGGGCACGGACCAACTTTGGCTGAAGAGCCAACTCTGTCAGGCAAACCCTACCCCGAGAAAAGAGCATCAGCCACGTCGTTCTTTTTTTCCGGGAATGTGTTCGGCAAGGACCAGGACAGAATTACGAATGAACTGCTGAAGCGGATCCCAGGCAAGGAGGCAAAGGGTAGGCGAGCGAATGCCTCCTTGGCGATTGATGTAGGCGACAGCAGTAGCGTTGTCTGACTGAACCAGAACTTTCTTGCCTGTCAGGAACGGCCAGAAATGACAAAGAGCATTGAAGATTGCATGGAGCTCAAGACTGTTCATGTGGGAGTCCTGCAAGGTTGACTCCCATTGGCCGGAAATCTGATATGGCGGAAGGCTGGTGCCCCACCCGTAGGTCGAAGCGTCTGTTGTAAATCTAAAAAATTTAAACAATCTAAATCTAAAAAATCTGATTTAAATTTTTAAAATCCGATTTTTAAAATTTTTTTTTTAAAATCATGATTTTTATCAACCCTGCTTGGAAGACCACCATGTTAGGTGGTGACTTAAGAAGACCAGCACCAGCATGAGAAGGACCAGATAATCTGTGCGCAGTCTGAAGTGAGACAGGAGTTGGAGTTGGAAAGGTCTCATGTGGGGTCGGCACCAAAGGACAAGGTCGACAAGACTGGCCATGAGACCAAGAAGTTGTAGCTAAGCCCATGCATTTATCTGTTGACGAACTCAAAACAGGGACCACTCTGGTGAATACTCACAGAGAGGTGGAAAGACCGAGAGTGTGAAACTCATAGGTCTGACCCTGATACGAGAGGTGCAGGAACCGGCGATCGTTGGGATGAATGGGTATGTGAAGGTAGGCATCCATGAGGTCGATCGAAGCCACCTAAGCTGGAGTGGAGATTCAGCAAAGAACTGTGCGAAGGGTCTCCATCCAGAACTGCCTAGGGCGGATGAATTTATTCAGCAGCTTTAGATTGAGAATCGGTCTCTATTTCTCAGAGTCCTTCTTCGGGGTAAGGGAAAATGTTGACATGAAACCCGTGCAGAAATTGAGTGCTGGAACTGGAATGATTGCCCACTTCTAAAGGAGGTTCGCAATTTCCAACTCCAAGGCCCTTCACTTGGACTGACTGATGGGAACCAACCATGGCCGAAACACCGTGTTGGGCGGAGAGGCACTCGTGAACTTGAGGCGGTAACCATGTAGAAGAGTGTCAAGGACCCATCTATCTAATGTTATTTCCCCCCCCCCATAACCCTGCGAAAGATAGAAAATGGCCCCCAATGGGTTCGGGATTGATGACCGAAGAAGGGGTGGAATAGTCACTGATGCCGACCCCCGAAAGACCGTGGGGGGCAGTAGGTGATACCACGCTGGGCACTGGAGGAAGCCGGAGCCATAGAGCGTGAATGTTCCCAGGTGGAACGCAAAGGCCAAGGAACATGTCAAGGAGTCCCTGTAAGATGATGCACCTGAGGAGCGGAGTGTTGCGGAGGCCTTGGAGGAGTCGGACGAGGAACACAAGGATTAGAGTTGGCTTGCTGATGAAAGGAGATCTTCTGGGCATTGTTGATCCCCTTGACCTCACTTTCGAGAAGAGAAGTAAATTGACCCGCAAAGATATGTTTGGCAAACAGGGGAAGACTCTTGAGGGTGAAATTAACTGACTTGTGGAGAATACTCACAGCCAGATTTCCTACAGGAAGCTGTAGCACGAACAGATACCCTGGCAAAGTGCTCAAGCCCTGTAAGCAAGGAATCGTCTAGGCATGCAGTGAAAGGCCATGGTCACAAACTCGCAAGCCCGGGACAAGAACTTGGTAAGGAGGAGGAGAAAAGCCATGCAGTTGATACCCGAGCGAGCAGCTAAATCAACATCCTTCAGAGCCGACTCCATTTGCTGAAAATTCCTATTTGTGAAAGATTTCACCCTGTTCGGAAAAATCTTATCTCTGGCCATGTCGGGGAAGTCTGGAACTGAGACATATTGATCAAAATTAGCCCGTGGGAACTTAAAAACTGGTGTGGGCGGAAGCCTGAAGTCCACCGCTTGGCCTTCAGCAGTCTGTCTATTGCATCTGTACAAGAATGATCAAGGAGAAACTCTGGGAAGAGGGGGGGAAGATGAGGTCTCTCCGGGTAAACGACGCTTGAATGGGGATCCCCCCCATCATCAGGAGGTGATGGGGTAGGCAGTCCCGGGACTTTTATCATCTCCCACTGTGGAAGATGTAAGCGAGACTCGAACGGCAAAAGATCGATCACCGAAAGGAGCTCATCCTCATTCAGAGACTGACCTGAGCCAGAAATACAAAGAAAGGTCAGGACTAGAAGCAAAACCCACCAACAAAATGGTAGTTTGTTTATTCATGGACTCTACAATCGTACACGAAACCAATACACCAGTAGAGGCCGCTCTTAATGGGAGGACTGTGTGAATAGACTCCGCCCGGAGCAGTGAGCCCCACAATTACTTGTGTGCATCTTGTGCCAACAGGACCTGAATAAGGGCTATCTCAGGGTCATGCTACTCACAACTCACACTGCGAAATAGCGATCTTCTCTTTACTCGACCGTAAGTTCCCACAAGCAATTCTTATCTCACCACCAAATAGCCCCTCAACCTACCAAGCCCCTCAACAACACTCGGGACTAAGCACTGGCCACACTTACACTCACGTACAAGGTGTATCAAACCTCACTAGTTGCTTGCTCTGCCTAAACTACAGTTTTGGGTATGTTATAGCAGAATTGAACCAAATGCAAGGTTCTACTATAACACAGTCCCTTCGCACCTTGTATCCCCTTGCAAGCCGGCTGCTGCCATGACTACACCTGCGCACGCATGCTACATGTGACCAAGCAGTGATTAGCATTGCCCAATAACCTACATGCAAGGTAAAGCATAAGCGATGTGTCCGCTTGACACACGTCTAACGTGAGTATACATCTGCCCTCTGTTACAGTGCAGAGTGCCATCTATCGCCCTCATTGCACCTGTCACCTAGTACCCTCTGCCGTGTCACAATATTTATGCCCTTGTTGTGTCATACTGTAAAAATTCAATGTTTAGTTTTTGCGTCATATGATGAAATAGAAATGATGCGGCACAGCCCAATCTTCGGACACGGATTGGGTTTGTCTGTTTTTTCATTTGTTTGTCCACGAGGAAGTTTTGCAAGTTTTAAATTTCCTCTTGTATGAAATATTGAGATATTTATAAAATGTTCACACAATTCGTTTTCGAGTGTAAAATCAATAGCCTTTCCCCAATGGGCACTTGACCATTCAACCTGGCAGTGAAAATGATCCCACCGCCCGGTCAGACATTAACGCATGGAGAAAATCGACCAAACACTTAAAGCAAACAGCTCTGAGGTGGGTTATTCCATGAAGTTGGAGACACCTAGTTATTTGCCTACAGTCTGAAAACTTTGGAGTAAATCACATGGCTACTTAAATAATTATCCATTTAAATTTACATTAAAAAAAGAATACTGAGAGGTATATTGTTGAATCATATTGTTCATATTTGTGGAAACATTTTTTGCAGCATAAAGCATGAAAAGTGGTTTCTGGTTATAAAAAAAAACCAATATTTTGTGACAAAATAAATGGGCACTTAAGAAACGAAGAGAGTGGGTTGAAAGTATATGTAAACATTGTCTTCTCTTTTACATATCCGCATCCATATCAACCCTCTACAGTTCACTGTATAGTTTATGTTTACTTCATAAGTAAGCCCCTGTGTTGTTCGAGGGTACGAACGTAACATGTGGTATTGCCTGCCTGTTTGGATGCATCATAAATGCTTACCACGCAAAACACGGACATCGTTGGCCATTTTGCCGTTGTGATTAACTGGCTAGCATTGTGTGAATTGTCCATAATTGTTGTGAATTGGCTACTGTGGTAATTTTTCAAGGATTAAGACGGGTTTTTATCAATTTTTGGGACAATTTTTGAAGCTTTAATCCCCATTCATGCCATTCAGCACAGACAAATTGACTCAAAAAATATCCAACTTACTGACCCTATTATGAGAGGCATGTAATCGCAAGCAGAACTATTATTTTTTTTGGCCTAATACGACTTTACCTGAAATAGCTCCCGGGCTCAGTGAAACAGCTTCTGAAAATCTCTGAGTTTTGAAAGGCCAGGAGCTGTTTTTAGCTTCTGGGCAAAAAAAAGCTTAATGTCGACCCCTGTATAATGTCTCTAACAATTTCATCCGTGCTCATTTTGTATTGACAATTGTGGTAGCTTGTCACTGTGAGCTTCATGTCTTAAGGGCATTGTAAATCTTCTGCCAGCAACACAGGCACAGATTATAATGTAAATAAGGTATAAAGTGTTTATTTTGATATTCTTTGTTCACATTGGCACATTTTATACATGAAATTCACATATTTATAATCATACAATAGGTGCATTTTTTCATTGGTTTTCATTCCCTTTGCATTTTGTCGTTGAATTTTTCAGATTTTGTTTGCTCTGACGTCAGCATTAGATATTACATACATGATGACAAGGAAAAACTTTCAACTTGATATAAAAAAGAAGACATCCATTGAAACACAAGCATAAGGAAAAACAATTTTTTTTGATGACCCGTAATTGCCATGTAACATGAAAACCTTTCTATCAATCTTTGCAAACTTGGTATCAAAAGTTGTGCAAGACTTTAAAGACTTTAAAGTAGTCGAAAAATTTCCAAGGGGGAGGTAAATTTAATCTCCCCAGTGTTGTGTTCGAGTCCAACATAAGTCCCTTCACAAGGCTAGTCATAAGGCTAGCCCATGTTGACATGGTGGATGTCAACATGGGTGGTTGTGTTTTTATTTCTTTCCTTTTTTAACCCACAATTGTTAACTATCTTACCTCCTCTGCAATGGTTTTTACTTGTCTTTTGCCTTCAATGCGTTCTCAGTATAATCATCTTTAGATTTATCAGACTGTGATTTCCTTAGCCAATGTTATCTTTTGGATGGTGACAGATTTCTTCTTGATGATTTGAACTTGTGTGGCTATGTTCAAAATGGCCGCCTACTTATCGCACACATGTTCAATGGGACATGCAACAGCAATGACTTTCACAACCTGTGTGGTCTTGCTTTGTACGATTTCAACATCGTCTCTCGCTCTCATCATTCAGACTGGGATCTTCGACGGTTACTACCATGGACTGTTATCTACACAAACAATCTGGGCAGACCATAATATCCCTGAGCCTGCGTTTGATTGTTGGAATCTGTTCCCCTGGATTAGGAACTTGGCCCTACACTACACGATCTCCCATAAACCCAGGTATTGCAAAGTCTCTATTGCTTATTATAGCAATTGCACGGCAAGTTTTCAACTGACTCATCTACCTGTTGACTTGTCAGGCGACATTGAAGCTAACCCTGGCCCTGCCAAATTCCCCTGCTCCCAATGTGAGAAACCAGTCAGGAAGAACCAATGGGGCATTTGTTGTGATTCCTGTGACTTATGGACTCATGCAAAATGTGTTTCCATCAGCGTAGCAAGATACCACCAGCTTGCTCAGAATTTAACCGGTGTCATATGTACTCTGCCATTTTTGTAGTCTGTGACTTTAATATCAATTTCTGCCCTTCTGTAATCCGTACAGCTGGGTTACTAGATCGGCTCCAGCATGCTTCCAATATTTTAAATTTTCATCAAATGGTTAACCTGGTTACTCTTAGGAATTCCTCTGACAACATGAAGAGGTCCACCCTTGACCTGATTTTTACTAATAGACCTGATATCGTCAGTCATGTTTCTGCAGCACCCAGTTTGGGCCTTAGTGATCACAATGAAGTTTTATTTGATTGTTCTACCACTTTTGACAGTAAATCTTTGAACCATACTTTTTATCAGTACGATAAGGCTGACCAAACTGTTCTGTGTGATACACTTGATCAGGTGCATTGGGACACACATTTATTGCCTGACTTAGGTATTGACCAAATTTGGGATAACTTACAGGTTTACTCTTTGCTGTCATCCATGATGTTGTTCCAATGGCCAGGCAAAAAGGTAAAAGAAGGCAGCCTTGGATCACTGGTGAAGAAAAAACATACGGCTTACAAAGTGGCTGTGAGAAACAGTAATAATGTCCATCTCTGGCTTTTAAGTATAAAAACCTACGTAACAAGGTTAAATATGTCACCAGGAAATCTTACAGTCATTATTTAAAGGATTTGGCCAACAACTGTAAAACTAATCCTAAACGACTCTGGTCGTTTGTAAGCTCAAACCATAAAAAATTGGCAGTTGCCTGTCTACACATTGAGGGGAAACTATAACTGATTCTGTGACCATTGCTAACAAATTTAATCATAGCTTTCAACTGAATTTTCATACTGACAGTAATTCTTTCATTCCTGTTAAGTGTAGTCACACCTGTAATCAGTTTAGGTTGACCTTTATTTTTATTTATTTATTTCTGATATTTATACAGTGTAACCTATTCACCATAAGGTGGTCTCCCAAGGGCCCTGACATATACATTAAAGAAAAAAACCACACATGTACAATGAACAAATTAAATACATTTTAAAATGAATTTAAAAATGAAAATTAAATATAACTTAGAATTTTATCTAAAAAAATAAAATAACATTAAAACTGTTGAAGAGCTGATTTTAGAGAATGTTTAAAAATGCCAAGTGACGGTGCCGATTTCACAGATTGGTCCAAATTATTGCACACTGATATCAGTGTGAGCAAAGGGCTGTGTCTTAGACATTCAGAATGAAACTTTGGAACAAATAGTGAACTTATGGCATGCCGCATATTATAATTATGGATCTGGTTAGTTGGAGTTAAACCATCCTTTAAATAAGCTAGTGCCAAATTATGCATACATTTGCACATTAGAACAGCACAATGGTAAATAAATCTTTGTTTCAATGGTATCCATTTTAGCTCACGAAATAAATCAGTTGATGGAGTATTGTAACCCTTACTCAAGATAATTCTAGCAGCTTGTTTATAAAGTTTCTCAAGCTTGTTATTATGTGTCTGGAACCTATTAGACCAAATCCGGGCACAGTAATCAAAGTGAGGCTGGACAAATGAGTTGTAGAGAAGCAGCAAGGAATCGGTCCAAATATAAGGCTTGACCCTTCAAAGCATACATAATTTGGATTGGAGAGATTTACAAACTTTCTTGACCTGGACATGCCAATTCAATTCTTTATCTATTAAAAGTCCAAGGCACTTGGCTACTTTCACACGTTTTAAGACATTACCACAAACACTAATGCTAGAGTTGTCGACACTTTTTACCTTAGCCCTGGAACTGATAAGCATAACAGCAGTTTTGTCAAGATTAACTACGAGACGTTTTTCCTTTATCCAGTTCATGACTTGAGTGACTCCTTGAAGCATTTTTTTTCTATTTCCTTGCGACTTACAGATAATGTAGTGTCATCTGCATACATATCAATTACACCTTCAGTGACAGAGTAAGGCATAGCATTGACATAAATAGAGAAAAGTAGCAGTCCCAGGATAGACCCTTGGGGAACTCCTGTACAAATATTTAAAGGACGAGAATTTTCGCCTCTGAAAAAGACTCTCTGAGTGCGATCCATTTAACAGTGTTGTCAGAACACCCAAATAATCTCAGCTTTCTTAACATTAACCACTTGCTGCTGGGTGGATTTTATTTTAGCAAGACAAGATGCCGGCTCATTTTCAAGATTTCCGTTTTCAAAATTCTTCAAAAATTCATCATTTCATTTAATGGCTGTTTATATCAAAAAGAAGGACTCTTTGGGCACTGTTTTAAAGCTGACAGGTAAAATTCATTGACTCCTGAATATTTCAGCCAGGCCTGCAGCCTTGGAAAAAGAGCCCAGATTGTGCAGTGTTACGTAAGATTCTTTTTTTTCCCAAAACCGGCACAGTGCACTGCTGACCTCTTTTCAGTAGGGGCCAGATTAGCGTTCAGTGGTGCTATGTGGCTCATCGCTGTGGTGGTGGAGAGCTTTTGTCCCCGGTGGTAATCCACTCGCTCTAAATGCCTCAAACTGTGGTATACTGTTTCAAAACAAGGCTAGATTATCTCCACTATTCAGAGCGAAAAAATGTTGGTAATGCCCAGCAGCTCAGTCTTTTGTGCTGAGCACGGTCTTTTGTTATAAGGCCCAACTCTTTCGTCCCAGTTCCGGGCTCCCCGGCTCTGCATATAAAGTCTATGTACTCAAAAACGGGTCGCCCGGTAGGAAGTGGTTAATAGAGCGGTACTCGATACGCTTTTCACTGACTTAGTAGTCTTATTAAAATCCCTTACAGCATAAATAAAAAAGTGATCACTAATACATGGTAAAAAACACTTTGTTCATGGTAAAAGGTAGGATTAGGAAAATTAGTATTAACAGTTCTGCTGTGATTTGTGACCCTGGTAGGGGACGCAATTAGCTGGGTAAAACTGTTTAAAGATGTCTGAAAAGGTAGATTACGACTCTGAGTATCAGACGCTGGAGACAACAAATCATGGTTAAAATAACCAAGAATGATGCATTCTGTTCCAAGATCGGAAACACGATCGACATTCTTATCAAATTTAGTAAGGAAGTCACAGTCAGCGTTTGGAGGTCTATAAAAACTTCCGCCAAGACAGGGAGATTTGTGTGGATAACAAGTCTCAACCCAAGCATTCTCTAGATCCTCTGATTCCAGGTTATACCTACACTTGCTATTAAATTTGTCAGAAACATATATAGCAACTCCTCTGCCTTGCCTATTTCTATCTTTCCTATAAATGTTAAACCCATCAACTGCTATTTCGGAATCAGAAACAGAGATATCACACAATGTCACATTAAAGGGCTTATTTTTCAATAAAACACGTAATAAATCATTTTTCCCAACAAGGCTATTGATAATAAGATGGCCATATTTTATACCCTTTCTTTGTATCCGTGGGATACTGCCATCAACAAGTTCTTGAGTATGGCTTACACATGTACCTAGTAATGATTGCTGGAACCCCTCATATTCTGCTGGTGTCGTTTCCACTCGACCACCCGGAAGGGTAGGGGATGACAATGTTGCGTGGAGATTTTGTTCTGGCTTGTTTGTCGCATCTTCAGATGGGGAGCTCGAAGCGGTAGTCTGTTCCTGGTCTTCCATATGGGATTCCGAAAACCCCCATCTTGCCCTGGTCTCCTGGGTACAGCATTGGCATATGATGTTAGGTGGGCAGATGCAGATCTCCCCGTGGAATGCCATTTACCGGGAGAACGAGTCTCAGGATACAAATGAAGAAGGATATTCTTGACAATTAACTGTGACCATACTTGCTAAGATGAATCCCATCTGGGCACAGATATTGATATATAATGTTAATGTTGTCAATAAAAGCCTATCCTTGCTTGCACGTGAATGCCTTGAGTAAATGGTTGGTGGTGATGAATTTTTTCCTTCTTGATCAGTTTCTCTGTTACGATGTATAATACCTTAGATGGTCACATGAGATATGTCAGTCTCGGCCTTTAGCTATTTAGCTACAGACACTATCTTACTATAGACTTTGTCAGCTTCGTCATGAATATTATTTGTTCCTACATGAAGAACAAGTTCACTGGGTCTATCCACTTCAAGCGAAACACAAGAGGGTGTGTTTTTGGGTACATAATGGAGATCAATGGGTACACTGCGCCATGAGGCACGCAAGTATATGCGCGTTTGAAGCAGAGCACGCTGAGTACGTGTAACTAATAATATTCCGGCGTACACTTAGAATGCGTGCAAGAATGCACTTGTAACCACCTGTCTTTCTTTCGCCGATGGGGTTGCACTTCAGCTCGGGGCGGATACCATTTGATCTGGTCCTTGGCTTGAGGACAGATATCATCGACCTTGGCCCTGGAACTTGCAGAGCATCGGATATGCTTAAACCTGCTCAGACGTGGACCACTAATATGTTTCACCATCAAATCACCGACTATGAGAACATCAGTACTGGAATCTGCTGTCTCTCTTTCTACTTTTCTATATATTGATGTAATTGCAGTTGGAAGGATGGGGGACTGTGATGTTCACCGCTGTTGTTATTCTCTCAGACAGGTAGATTTAAAACATGGTAGTAAGTATCGATTACATTTTCTGCCTCAGCAATGCTGTCGTTGGTTATCTGTTGATCTAACAATCGATCAGGTCTTTGCAGGGCTACCAAACATCTTCTTGGGTGGTGGAGTACGACTGCCGTTTTCTAGAAGATCTATACACACCTTGAGCTCGATGTTCAATAATGGTATCTTTGGACGCACTCTCATTGACAGTGCGTTTTAAGTCAAATTATCTCATTCTGCATACTAATAATAGATGCCTGAAGAGACTGAATAGAGCGAATAATAGGGTTTACTGGATCGAGACAGTTGCTGTGCAAATCAGTGGACATCCCTTTATCACATGGCTGGGCACGAACAAACGGAGGGGCCGGAATCAATATGGTGTCTCCCATAAAAGCCCGAAGGAGGCCATCTGGTGATACGGTTTTGGAAGAGGAACTGATACATCCTTTTGGAAAGGCTGTACTTCCATTCAAATACAGGGCGAGATCCATGATATCATCACATAATGAATCATATGTTCACCTTTCTGCATCTGCAGTTTAAGATCACTGGCGGTCTTATTTTTTATTTTGTTTTGGTTTTGTGTGTTTTGTTTTGTTTTCGCTACTTGTATGTTTCAGAGGTTGTGTTTCTCTGTCTGTGGGGTTATTTGTTTCTCATTGATTGTCTCTGTGGAGTTTGTTTTGAGGGGGTTTTGTTGTGTTTTTAGATTTTTAGTTATCTTGGGGGTGTTTTCTTTGCTTTTCTTCTTAATATGGTGCAATACACAAAATTATACATAAATTTCAGGGTTTTTTACTATTTTGTAGGTTTATTTTTTACGCCCATGGGATTATGTGTTTCAGTGTGAGCCTGCTATAATATTTGTGATTTTGCAAATTAGGGTTCTTAGTCATGCTATGAGAGAACTACTTGACAGTGATTTAGTTCACTTTTTAGTAATCCCGCAGGGGCATTCAACTATTTTGGTGTTAGAGTTTAAGTCTTTTTATAGGTTTGATGTTATATTTAAACTATGTCCTTTTTATGTCTATATTGTATGTAATATTTTTAATTATTTTGTTTACCCATTGTAAACTTGACCTGCAAAATAATTAATGAAATGAAATAAGTTACAGGGTGAACAATGAGAAAAGATTGCTTTTGTCACAATTCATTTGAACACTTTGTGAATTGCTTAGGAAGATAGAGTGACTTGTGGTGGACTTACAGGGACTTGCATGACTTCTGATGGACTCGAATACAACACACCACGTGCCCACAGACTCTTGACCAATCAAAAGCTATTATACTGTTTCGTATCCAGGTGCCAGCACATGATTTACACAGTGGGCATTATCAAATGTGGATACGGTCAAGTTGCATGTTGTTGAATAAGGAGGCTGTTTGAGGTATTTATGAATGAATGATAAAAGAATATCTGATGTAAAATTATTTCTTTTTGTTTTAAAAGGATCCAGGACCAGCTCCACCAGCTCCTTCTCTAGACTAGATGCTACTGTTTCGAGGAAGTAATGATGAATGATGGAAAAGTGCTTTGGTTGTGGGGGATGTGTTTTTGTGAGCATATTTTTCAGAGGGGGATGGAGCCATAAAATAATACCTTTTAAAAGTAAGCATTTTTTATGCAGTTCCATAGTAGCAACTTGTACTATTTATTTTTAACAACTATCACTACTACATGTATAGTGCACAGATAATACACATATTTTGATACAGGGACTTAAATGTACCAGTACCACATATACTCTGTGGCTCTATAACAAGTGAACACTTGTTTAAAATTAAAATAGGGAAGAAAAACAAATTTTATTTTCGTTCTTTCATGTTCTATTTAAATAACATACATTAACTAGAGAATGTCTGGTCACAGATTAACATGTGATATTTGATGCCTCCATGTATCATGACACAACCAAATTTAGCTTCAAACTCGTAACTGTCACACTTCTTTTGAAATTGATACAGTCCTAAAATTTGCACATTGGAATGATTGCTGAATTTTCAGGTCTCCTGCCTTCAAATATCTCTGCCCAGCCTGCGTTCACATACCCCTGCCCAGCCTACATATACCAACTTTCCATGTGCCTATGAAAAGACTTGATTATTCGTACTGCCCCTTGACCCTCCATAACACACTGCGGTCCCACCACCATGTTCACCCTTCTTTTCTCAGCGCCTATCATTTACAGACGTGTCTTTACAGTATCTTCAGAGTTTGGAGTTCATTACCTTTCACATTTGTGAATCAACCTGATTCCTGGTTACGATTAAAGAGTGATTTCTTATCTGTTGGCAATAGTGCTTATTTTTGTATTTTTTTTGGTTCTTTTCTGCCCCTTATTGGCAAGCTGCGAAGCAAATGCGAGCCTAAGTAATACTGATTTCTGTCTTCTGTCCGTCCGTCTGTTGGTCGGTGCGTTCGTCCAGCCATCCTCAAATGTTAAAGTACCTTGCAGATCCATAGGTGTTAAAATGGGTGTCAGCTCGTAAGTCCGACACCTCATAAGTCCGCAAAAAGGTTTTTAAAAAGTCCATAAGTCCGACACCTCATAGGTTCGATGCCTCTTAGGTCCGACAAATGCATTTAAAAGTTCCAATGGTTTTTTGGCCCATAGCATACATCCAACGCCTGAAATAATCCGACGCCTCGAATGTCCGGTGTTTGATTTGACTGCGGATGAGACGGCGCTGGGAACAAGACTGGTTCCCAGTGTCAAGTATGGTATACTATTTATGACACGCAGCCTCACATCGCGCGGGCCCACACTTCTCCATGTTTCACAGTCAATCGTACTGACGCCTCATATTAAGTCTGACACCTCGTTAGTCAGACATCGGATTTATGAGGGGTCGGACCTTTGAGCCCATAAATCCGACGCCTCACAAGTCCAAAAATTCGGACTTTTCAGGCGTCGGACTTACGATACGCACCCTCAAAATGTGCCATTGAGTGCTTGTTTGCTTCCTCTTGGAATTCCATCAGTATTTAAATAGTCTCATATGGCATTAATGTTTAGAAACTTAACTACCATGTCAAAGTAGACATGGTAGATATGGGATGATGGGGGGTAGAATTGTAGAGGATAGGATAATGGGGTTGGATACAACTGCAGAACTGTACTTTAGAGGAATTTCAATTATGCACCATCCATCAGACTCACAAATGCACTGCTTATATAATCATCCAGGTCTAGTCTGATTGTACTGAACCCACATTCTTCAGGCATTCCTCTCTCCTGTAAAGAACTGTGAAGCGTTTGTACCCATATCTCCCTTGCTGGTGGTCTTTGTTGATTTACTTCTAAATGACAGGCACCTTTCAAAACATAGTCTGCACACAGCACTAACTAGGTTTTTTCCTAGAGTATAATGAATTTTATTGCTGTGGTCGATTAAATATCTTGCACATCTGTATTGTAGTTGTATGTCAACCAATCTTGTAAAAGATTTTGATGAAGCTTGGTTAGTATAATTTAGTAACCATATTTGTATAACTTGGATGTCCCTAAACATAGCTGTTATTACAGGAAAGAAATTCAAATTCATAACAAGCAGCGAGCCATGACGCCTTTGCCCTTCTAGTTCTGTGCATTATTTACAGGTTTGGGGCCTACTATTGTATCGTGTTGTGTGTGGCTGTTAAACAGGGCTGACGGGCATCCCTTTGTTCTGAGTGATGTGCGTACGTTCAAACAATAACGGCCCACCATATTCTGCTGTATGGGTCTGGCTGTGGAGCGGGGACCTTATGAGCTGCCCTGATCCCTTGTGGTGTGGTTGTGTTGTCTGAGACTAACAGCCATGCCAGGGAAAGACCCAGTGGAGTGGCTAGGCCAGGGTTGAGTGTGCAGTGCCGCAAACTACCCCTGACCTTTATCTACATTGATTAGGTTGAGCATGCAGTGCCACAACACTCCCCATGATCAGTGAGGACTGCTGTTTGGATTGATCGGGTTGAGGGTGCTGTGCTGCATAACTACCCTTGATTACTGACGACCACTCTCTATACCCAGTGATTGGGTTGAGCATGCTGTGCTGCAACACTATCCTTGTTCACTGACGACCACTCTCTCTACCCACTGATCGGGTTTAGCATGCTGTGCTGCAACACTATCCTTGATCACAGACGACCACTCTGCATATCACGGCTGGATCACGGCTGACCAGAGCATAATGAATTGTTCCTCTCTGTCTATGCTGGAGGTGCTGACTGTTGCTACCTACCACATCCCTGAATGACTCTGCCTACCGATGGCCCAGCAGGGATTGCAGGGCGATGGCCCGCCGTCTGCCCCAGGTCCCTCACCGGCTTCTGCTCACTGTGCTTCTTCCGCTCGGAAGTCGGGCCAGTCAACCCCCTTCTAAGTGGGCAACGGGATCCATGACGAATTTGCCACGCTCCACTGCTTCTGTCACAGGCAAGTCTACAGAACAGCATGGTGCACAGCCTCATGTTGTGTTGGACGATGTTAGCCCTTTTGGACTTCTACACCACCAGGGCTTTCATCCGCTGCATCCCATCCGCAGCTCTAGTATAACCCCTGGTCTGCGGCCATAGGGCCACTGATCCTGATCCAAGGCGCTCCTCCTAGGATATGATCGACCATTCGAGGGATTCTTGCCCAGCTGCAGCTTCAACCGTCCCAGCCTTCGGTTCCCCCGTTCCAGTGAAGACTAAGAAGTGCAAGGCCAAAACCTCTTCCTTGGCTTCTTCTTCCACGTCCAAGGCCAAGAAGAAGGGCTTCTCCACACCGGCAGCCCCCACCACAACGAAGATGACAGGCAGGACCATCCCCGTCTTCAGGCCGTTCCTTCAGTCGTCCGCTCCGATCAGCAACTCGGTCCTCAGGCTCCCTTGGAGCTCCGCCCCTGGCCGCTTGTAAAACGTTCCAACCATGACCTGCCAACCGCTGGTCCGCACCGCGCCCCCAGTCCCCACAGGAGTGCGGCGCCGGTGACTACTTTCCTTCACCTTTGGCAGCCACCAATCCCAAACCTGTCCGAGGCTGTCTAGGCAACTTCATCAGGTTCTGGCGGGAAAACACTGTGGACTGCTGGGTCCTTACCACCATTGCCCACAGTTACATTCTCGAATTCACGAGCTCCCCACTATCCGGGATGGTTTTCTGTTCAACTCCCCCTCCATGCCACAAGTCCAAGCGCCTGGCTCTGGAGGAGTAGATTCCAGCATTACCATGCAAACAAGCCATCATGCCGGTACACCCAAGTCAGTTGTCCACCAGCTTCCTTTTGTTGTTCTTCCTGACACCCAAGAAAGAACCGGGAAAATGGCGACCAATAATCAACCTGAAACTGCTCAACAAATTCATCACGTAGAAGCGGTTTTGGATGGAGACTCTAAACATAGACTTGCACCTCCTACCGGTCCCATGCTGGGCCGCTTCCATAGATCTGCAGGATGCATATCTCTATATTCCAATACACAAACAGGACTGCAAGTTCCTTCGCTTCGAATGTTGTGGTCAAATCTACGAGTTTCTGGCTCTCCCGTTCGGTCTCTCCACTTCACCAAGGGTCTTCACCCGGGGCGCCAAGACACTTGCTGCTCATCTGCGGCAACGCGACGTCCTCATTTTTCAATACCTCAATGACTAGTTAATCATCAGCCATTCCTCCAATGAGGCCAAGTGTAGAAGTGTGACTCTCAAAATACATGGGACAGAGACTGTCAGTTTTATACTCCACTCTCTCTTAAATTAATTTATTCCTTAATTATTTACACAGGCATAAAAAAACAAACAACTTGTCAAATTATTGCTTGCGTAATTAATTCTCAACTCCTTTTACTTGATGTACCATGTTGTTGCTCCAAAGGAACAAAAAACAAAACCAAAGGAAAGAAATCAGTTACTATCCTCACTTGGATGTATAATTACTCACTTCAAAATTTATAAAGAACCAATTAGGCTTCACAAATGAAAATAATCTTCAGACTTCTTTAAAAAGACTGGTAAATCACAAATTTAAAAAGTCTTAAAATGTTTCCACTACATCATGGATACATCCCTTCAACGAATCAACGGTGTAACTCCGGCTCCCAAAGTACTCTGACTGCAGCCACAACCTCGGATTTCCCAGTTCTGTATTCAGGAATCAGCGGGGTTTCCGTCATCTGGAATCGTGACTTTTAAGCAGGGGTAGCACGGGTAGCAAGGGTAGTACGATGGAATCAATCCTTGACCAATGACCATCTGAATTTAAAGAAATAACCCAAACATAGAAGTATTCCATCCTCATTTTAAAAGAAGAGGACAAATTGCTAACTGCAATTTTAACTCTGGCTACATCACACTGGTGAATTCTTTAACTTCATTAAGAGTATCTTTACATGTCACATTACTCAGAGGTTAAAGAGAAGTATAACTGCATCTTAATCAAATCAACAAATGAATCATACAACATTGTCTTCTATATTAAATAAGAAATCAACACGAGTTTCTTCAGTGGAAGATACTTGTAACTCTCAGTTGAGTTCTGCTCCTTTGCTGGCCCTGACAACAACCCTCAACAGACAAGGTATCCTCAGTCCAGTTTTGACCAAGGCTGAATTGCTGAACAGACACCTGATGTTGTGTCTGATAGGCAAAAGCTGCCTCAAGATTTGGCCTTATGGCCAACAAGAACAACTTGTAGGAGCAACGAAATCTTGTGCTATCACAGCGGAATCATTTTG
>NW_019091646.1:30821-43519 GCF_001949145.1 Acanthaster planci
GACACCAAGGCCTGCACTTCTCTTACCTTCAATGGAGCAGTTCTCAACCTCCGCAAAGGCATTGCAACTCTGACACCAGAGTTCATCCTCAATCTGCATCAGTGTGCCCTCCAATTTCTATTGTCTGAGGCTCCTCCAGCATGAGCTTGGCTCCGTCTCCTCGGCTTAAAAGCTAGCCTGGTCGACCTCGTCCTCTGGTGTCAACTGAGGATGCAGCCACTTCAACTGCATCTCCTATCTCAGTACCATCCCAAGAGCGACCCAATTGGTACCCCGGTCCCTCTTCCATCGGACATCTGCAGTCACGTTTGATGGTGGACCATCTCAGAGTACCTGTCGGCCAGCCTTCCTTTGGCCCCTCTAAGTTTGGATGTGACCATGAAGATGGACGTGTCACTGTTTGGATGGGGAGCCTCTCTTCTTCCTCTCAGCGCCTCCAGGGTCTGGAACTCCGCCTCTAGAGGCAAACATATCAGTGTGTTAGAACTCCAAGCGGTGTTCATCGCACTTTGTCATTTCTGACAGCACTTAGTAGGTTGTTCCGTTCGAGTCCAAAGCAACAACTCAATGACAGTGGCGTACATCAATAGCCAGGACACGCACTCTCCTCAAATCTGTGCCCTTGTGTGTTAGCTCCTCAAGTGGATAAGCTATCAGGGGATCAGCCTTCAAGCTGTGCACATAGCGGGAACCAGCTGAAGCATAGCAGACGTACTCTCTCAGGGCACTGTCCAACTGACAGAGTGGACGCTTCATCCGAACGTTGTCAGCCAGATGTTGCAGAGATCGAGTGTCCTCATATCAACCTCTTCACATCCATTGACAACGCCGACCTTCCGATGTTCTACTCCAGGTTCCCTCATTCGCAGGCGTGGGCGACAGATGCCCTACATATCGACTGGTCGGGCCTTCTGGCATATGCCTTCCCTCCAATCTCCCTCATTCTGCGGGTCCTGTCTAAGATAGAACGGGAGCCATGTCAGATCCTCCTCGTCGCCCCAGTCTAGCCTCCCGAATCATGGTGTCCAAGACTGGCAAGACTCCAGGTACGACGACTGCTGGTCCTTCTGGTAAGAGAGGACATCCTCCATCAGCCCAAGTCAGGGATTCTCCTCGTTGCCCCATTCTAGCCTCGCCAACCGTGGTTTCCAAGACTGACAAGACTCTTGGTAGGACAGCTGCTCGTCCTTCTAGTCAGAGAGGACATCCTCCATCAGCCCAAGTCAGGGATCCATCACCCAACACGGGAGAGTCTTCACTTGACATGCTGGACGTTGTCCAATGATCCTTCAGGGCATCAGGCCTTTCAGCAGACACTGCGTCTATGGCGGCCCCGGCTGTCCATTCGTAAGATTTACAACAGCTGACTACAACATTTTCTAGATGGTGAGACAACCACAATGTTTCTCTAACCAAAGCTATTGTGAGTTCCATCACTGACTTCTTCATGTATCTGTTCTACTCGGGCCTCCAGGCTGCCACCATCTGTAACTACCAGTTGGCCTTGGTGGCTGTCCACTCAGGCTTCATGTCTCTGTTAATTCTGCTATCCATCATCTCCTTTGAGGGTTGTTTGTTGAGTGTCCTCACGTTAAATGCCTTGTCTTATCCTGGGACCTCGGAAGCATTCTTGCCGGTCCCCCCTTCAAACCACTGCTTGATGCGTCTGACCTGCATCTCAGCATCAAGTTGGCATTCCTCCTCGCAGCTATTAGTTGAGACAAGGTAGCGAGCTTCATGCCCTATCGATTGCCGAGGGTCACATCTGTTGGGAGCCACACGGGGTTCATCTCATCTCAACCATCGGGTTCCTGAAAACTAGACACCTACCTTCCAGCCTCCGGACATATTCGTCCCTGATATAACCTTACTTTTGGGAGACGATGCTGACAAGAGGTGGTGTTCGGTCCGGACTCTCAAATGGTACCTTTCTAGGACCAAGCATCGCCGTGCGTCCAATTCCCAGCTTTTCCTCACCACGACAAAACCTTTCCACCCTACGTCAAAGGACACTATTGCCCAATGGACCGTCTCGGCCATCATCTTCACAGAGTGCTACCTGAAAGATGTTCTGTGGAGCAAGACAGCCCATGGCAGAGCGACCCTGCGCTTGGCAGTCCAGTCAACATCCAAAGCTGTTCCGGACCAGGCAGTGGACAGTTCAGCTTAGGAGTTTCTCCTGGTGAGTGCCTCTTGCGACACCCACTTTGTTTCCTCTCTTAGTAATTATACTCCCATTGCCAACCCACCTCCAGGGTATGGTGCCATTCTGCATATGTAGGCTGGGCAGGGTTATGTGAATGCAGGAGACTCCTCCCCCACGTGGAGTGGGCCGGGTCTCCTAGTGATACTTCCCCTGCCCAGCCACTCCTCCCCGCCCCCACATCCTTCCCCCTTTAGCTCCGGTGGCTTTCACTGCTTCGAAAAGAAGGACAAACATGGCGGCGGGACCGCAGTGCATGGTGGAGGGTCAAGGGGCAGTATGCATAATCAAGTCTTTTTCAGCGAATTGTAATAGGCACATGGGAAAGTTGCATTTGTAGGCTGGGCAGAGGTAAGTATCACTAGGATGCTCGACCCACTCTACGTGGAGGAGGATTTTACTGTCAAATTCATCTTGTGAGTTTTCAAGATATGCATGTACATGTATTCAGGTTCCCTAAGCCTTACACTGCAGGTCAATGTATTGCCATTTTTACCTTTGTTTGATTTGGACACAGAAATTCTAGGCATGTCATATGCTTGGCAATATGAAGTCTTATTTTTAAAAGTTTATGATCAAAAAAGTATCCACTTCAAAGCTTCCCATGTTGATACAATTATCAAAATAAAAAAATCCCAATTCTAGTCCTGCAGGATCCTAAAGTAGTAATGGCTAGATTTACTAAAAAAAAAAGATGATGATGGGTCAGCCAGTGTATCCAAAAGAATGTTTGTAAAGGCCTACCTTAGTTGGTTTCTTTTTTTTTAGAAAAAAATCTGATATATGGAATTCAAATCAGTTTTTTTAATCAAATCAGATTCTTAAATGATTGTTTTAAATTGAAGGCAAGTCAGCATAATTATCTATTTCTAAGTAAGCAAACTTAACTGTACACATTTGTGTTTTAGTTTTCTCTTTATTTTTATGGTTTGTTAGAAAATCAAACAAATCGTGATTTCAACGAAGAGATTTAAATAAACAATTGAGTCCCCAGTGTGAGATAAAGCTGGCTTCCAATGTTACCAGCCTGGGGAACACAAGGCTGTACTAGAAAGTGTACTAGACTGTTACCGTTCATGCTGAGAAACTGGAGTAATACAAAATGAAAAGTCACCTATGTTCGCAAGGATAGTGATATGCATGTGATATTTACGTACAGTACAATACAGTGAAACTGTTCACTGTGAATGGAAAAAAAATTCTTGTTGACATTCACATTTCCATTTTACAAGGTGTGAAAGGGTTTTGCTCATTTGGAAAGGCATGACAGTGTTTTCTCACCTGTTGGAAGGCATGAAATATTTTCCAACTCCATTGAAAGTGTTTTCTTGTGAAAAGGCGTAAAACCTTTTGTGAAAATGTGTTGACATTTTTTCCCACTTCTGTGGAATCTTTTCACACTTGTGTTGAAAGGCATGAATATGTTTCCCCAGTGTGGAAAACTTTTTCATATTTTGTGAAAATTCTCCAGGAAGAGAAAAAGTGTGAAGAGCATTTCACATTCCCTGGTTAACTTTCATTTGCAGTGATGTGTTAATATACGAGCATGATGATCTTAAAACAGACGTAAAAGAAACGTTTTTTTAATGAAGACTGACTTAGATTCTTCGATGCAGAGGTACCTTTCAAATGTGGGTCGATAGATTTATGTAACGTACATTTCAGCAGAATGAGTCAAAAAGCTGCAAATATTATGTACAAGGGCTTCAAATGTTAACAAAGTAGCCCGTGACCGTTTGTCAATTACCCGTACATGCTGTCAAAAACATTCCTTATATATTTTTCTGTAACCAAAGACTGTACGTGTGGCTCTGTGATGTCTTGGCATTAGTTAAAACAATTATTCTCAAATTATGGATGTGCTGAGGGATCTCTATTGAGTAGTTCACCATTCAGTGTATGCCTATAAACTTAAAGGAAGAGATCAAACATAGCAATACCATGAAAGCATTTGTGTTGTAAATAAAACATGTCACTCATACATATTCTTCTTGTTTTTGCAGTCCGTTTTCTAAACCTATTTTCACAAAGTTACTTTCAAAATGGCCACATTGGGGCATTTAGAACTCACTCAGCAGTTGAAATAGTGGAATGAATAAATTTTTGTCAATCAGTTTAGATATTACAATAACCTGCTGAGAGAGGGCATTGTTAAAATAACTGGTATCATCCAAGAGTTACCAAGTGTTGTGGCATCACTTAAAAGTGGCACTCTTATTTAGTTAATTGTTGAGGATATGCATGCACAGTGCATCAGATAGTGTGTTATTTCAGTTATTAAGAGGGATATATGACAAATAGGATCATGGTGATATCACACTTGGAGTTAGTTTGTGTGAGGCAGTCCCTGGGATAAGGCTGTTTATTCTATTTTTTCTTTTTTTTTCTTTTTCTTAAGTAGTATAGAGGTTATACGTTAACGCCTCCTCAGAGGGCAAAAGGTTTGTATTACTGGGATAGGCCAGAGTAAACTTTTTATACATTCATTGTAACTACAGGGATGCCAGCAACACATAACCTTTATATCTTAAAACATCTAAAAGTGGTGCTCTTAATTGGCAATGCTGGCAAACCAGTGCTTGTGCATTCAAGCTCCAAAAATACCCCCCAACAGTCAATTTTGAAATTTCTTTTTGGGAAAATATTTAGTTAATATCAGATGTTTGGCCCCTGCACTTTCAACTATGGTCCCAACGTGAGTTGATTTCACTTTTTACAATCTTTAAAGGATGTGAAAATGCAGTTGATTCCAATTACTCCTTTATTTGTGGTCTCAGTGGGCATATTGCATTGAAGGCACTCCCAATGTGCTCCGACTTTGCCCAATTTTGGGATAGAAACAAGTTCATAAGTCATGTTCATTCTTGAAGAACAAGTTTTTGCAATTAGACAACTGTCTGAGATCATGAGATTTGAGTGATGATATATTTCTGTCTTGAATATTTGCTAACCAAACCCCCATAAGTCACTAGAATTGGCCAAAGTGGAGTGTGACATAAAAAGTGCAGAGTCCATATTATTTTTTTTATTTAGGCCTGCTTCCTATTGGTAAATGAAATATTATTTATGTGGATCATGTTTGTGAAGTGTATCATAAGTTCCTCAAGTTACAAAACTTGGTCCATTTACCTTTTAATCTGCATATGCAGTGCTCTTGATTGAAGTACAATATGTTTGAAATATTCTGGCAACTAGACCTTGAGGGAGAACCAGTTGTTTCCAAATAAGAAGTATGGTGCAAGTATCCTGTCAAATTTGAAAAAAAATTACAGGTTTCTTTTGGAAGAAGGAACCTGTCTGAAACCTCCTACTCTCTATTTCCTCCTACTCTATTTCTAATACCTGATCTCTAAACTTTCTATTTCTAATTCCTGATCTCTGAACTTTAAACATAAAGAGTTAAATTTTCCAGGGATCAACCTTCAGAGTGACCTAAAATGGGGCATCATAATCGTCAATGATTGGTACACTAACAACTTGAATTAGGTATGGATGAATTAGTTATTGTGTACATGTATAATGTAATATACCATCCCTGTTTGTTTTTGCATTCATTATTGACATTTGCACAATTTAACTATTAGAATTCAAAAGATTTTGTCGAATGTGTCCTTCTGGGTAGTAATCATTATAATTATAAACAGACCTACACCTACTGGATTTAGATTGTATGAGTGAAAGCACAGAAAAGCTGTGTTGTAAGTTTGTTTTAAAACCTTACCAATCAGACTCATTTCCTGACTTGCTCCTAAAATCTAACAGAAACCCACGTATTTGATAGGCATCAAGGCTCTACTGAAGATTTCACAATTGCCCTATCCTGTATCTGACCAGATTTCTGAATAACACACTATTGTATCAGATGCACAAACTCAACTGAAAGGAATGAATGCAACCTAACAATGGAATGAAAGGGAGGCCAAAGCCTGCAGCTGGCCATAGAAGGGACTAAATCCTACTTCCTTGGACAATCTATTTTTGGGGTTTTTGGTCTATTTTTTTTTATGAATACAATTTCAAGTTGTTTTTTGAGTTATGATTAAGCACAGGGGGTGAACCATTATGCCACATAATTTTGACCACTTGGACTATTTCCGTTTTTACTTATGTCATCTGGCATTGACTTGTTTGAGAGGTTACGTTTTCCAACAACTTGTCATATTATGGATCATTCCTCATATTTGGAAATGGCAAATATTCCAGATGGCAAATATTTGTATTTTGGCTATTAAAGTGGTGGCTATGAGATGCTTCAAATTTATTTAACAGTTTTGTTATTTTTGAAGTATTGAACTTTTGGGTATGATTCTGAAATGACAAAAAGATGATAATGAA
The DNA here is from genome assembly GCF_001949145.1 of Acanthaster planci. Next base: position 37,360 of record NW_019091646.1, read on the forward strand.
TTGATAGAATACAATTCGCACATGAAGACAGTCTCATATCAAACCTTTATACTCAGACTCTTGGATGAAACTCAATACACAATCTTGTGTTTTTGCCACAGTTTTAATCATTTATTGAAACTTATTTGCCAGACACTGAATTTGTTTGGGCAAGCTGGCATCAGATGTATGGGCTAACAGGCCCCAGACAAATCAACCAGACAATCAATGGACACCCACATTCCATGTACATGACATTTGGCCCCCAGGCCAGTCATTAACTAATGGGTACCAAGGAGCAATCATACTGGGGTACAGCCATGGTTTGTTATGGAATATACAGCACACCCAAACCCCATGGGTACAGAGAGGGAATGACTGACCCTTTACTGTGTATACACATATCCATATCAACAATATCCACTAAATAAAAGCGATGCATGTCAAATCATGTACTAGTACAGGTACGTATTAGGAAATAGCCGTCACCGAATCCTGTTAGAAAAATGCCACTTTTTAATGAAATCTGTGAGAGAAGGTAGGAGCTGGTGTGGTGGCGAGCAAATTGAAGCAGCTTGCACAAGTGCCGTGGCAGAATGACTCACACAATGTGCATTCCCCTCCTAAACTGGATGTTGTACATGATTAGTACTTTGACCCTTCGCCTGATTGGAAAGAACGCTTGGCTGTGATTGGCTTTAACACTTTGGCTGTGATAGGTCAAAAGTCTTAACTGTGATTGGCTGATTCTACGAATAATTAGTGCTAAAATCCTCCCATAGAATCTCAACTTTGTGAAAACATTGATTTGTGAGGGTTAAATCTACAACATGGAGGGGTAAATTGAGCGTTAACAATGCAGATATGCTAACAGTAATGTTGAAAATGGTGTTTATTATTAATCAAGTATGTCAACAACTAAATATTGTCAATGATGCAAAAGAGAAAAACCACTCAATGAATTTAAACTTAACCACTTCCTGCTGGGGAATCCGGGATTGGAGACGTATGGTTTATATGGGTGGCCGGGGTCTCCGAACTCAGACAAAGGAAACAGGGCCCTGTAACAAAAGAGCGTACTCCGAACAAAAGACCAGGCTGCGGGGCATTACCGACTTTTTTAATCCAGCCTTGTTTTGAAACAGTATACCAGGGTTTGGGACATTGAGAGCGAGCGGATTACCACCGGGGACAAAAGCACTCCACCACCGCAGTGATGCGGCACACAGCACCGCTGCACACTAATCTGGCCCCTATTGAAAAGAAGTCAGCAGTGCNCTGGGCTCTGTTTGCAAGGCTGCTGGCCTGGCTGAAATACTCGGGCGTCAATGAGGGTCACCTGTCAACTTAGAGGAGTGCCTAAAGATTACTTGGTGCAGCTATAAACGACCGTTAAATGAAATGATGAGTTTTTAAGGATTTTGAAAACGGAAAAAAGATATTCATGCCGGCCCAGCATCATCAACATTGAAAAATACCCCGGCATGAAGTGGTTAAAGTAAAAACGGGATTATATCGCATATTGCTATCCGTGTACAGAAAAACGTTTCAAATGTCTCAATTGTAAACATGAAATTTATAAATGCAAATGCCCAGAGTGTCGACCCGTTTGCCCTCACAGAAAAACAAACAGAGATGTCAAGACTGTCACGATTCCGTAATTTGTCAGCACCACAAATACAAGTCTAATTGTTATTTTTGTAGACCTTAAGTGATACTAGCTTAAATAAATAACTTTAATAAATAAAATTATAAAACAATGATAAACAAGAGATATATTGTAACTGATTGTCACAAATTACCTAATCAAAATTGTTAAGACCCAAACGTCATATATTGACCTTTTGATTCAAATAATCTCGTTATAGAAGAACCTGTAATGTGAAATGGTTTTTGTTATTCACCTATATAGTGTTACGCTCCCACAAATTGTTCCCTTACATGCATGCAGACTATAGTGTACACTCTACTGCACACACCACTTACCCCACAACGAGCGTGCAATGACCATCTACTGTACATGTACATATAGATTACACGCGTTGTAGTGTACACAGTGCATTGCATTCCACGCGCGACCCTATTGCTCTATGCTGCAACATGCCCTTGAAGCGCAACTCCAAAGCACACTTCCAACTTTGTCATTTTCCCCCAAATCCTCCTCAGAGTCGATCCTACTTTCAGTCGCACATATAACCTGTACATTCGACCCATAGAGACCCCCAACTCATACCGTATGTGTCCCGCCAAACCACACACCGAAAACCTGTGTCCGATCACGGCACAGCGAGGTCAATTACCTCCGCTCACCCTCAGTTTTGTCCCGTAAGAATTACGTGTAGATTTCCTAGCCATCCAGAGTCTAAGTGATGTACACAACCCAATGTATCTAGAAAGGCTCACCCTTTCCTTTCCATCGTTGACCAAGTCCCCCGTAGCTCACCCACAAGCAGCCTTTCACCCTCCCGCTCCCAAATTTCTCGGACCTTATTGCTCTCCAGAAACTAAATCAGCGAAGACCAAGTGTGTACAAAATCCCCATAGACTTTTCTTCCATAGACTTTCTACATGTATGAATTATTCATACTACCCCAATCCAATGCTCCCATTGGCTAAAACGCGGCCCCAAAAGTCTATATAAAGCGACCAGCTCCAACGGTTAGCATCGATCATCCCGAGCTGGCAGCTTTGGAGAGACAACTCCCTGACCGTTTGTGAGTGTATAGCTCCAGTATGAACAACCTTTCTATCACTCCCAGATTTGGACGAGCAGTATTCGAGTAGTATCCAGCCTTATACAATTAGAAGTTGCTCATTGTAAATACGGAGAAGTGTAAATAATTTTTCGGAATAAAACAGTAGTGCGTGTATAAGTCAGTCCAATGACTCTCATTCTTTATAACGACTCCCTACCCCAAGAGAAACGTAAAAGTACTATTATTACAATAACAAAAAAACATTTAATACGGGTGTTTCACAATAGTGCGCCTCCAAGAGTTTGCAACAAATATCTGGGCTTACCAAAAACTATCTGAGCTGATCAAAAATATCCAACCACCCCCAAAAACTCGAGCTGACTAACAATACCCGAGCTAACCAAAAATATCAGAGTAGACCAACAAATATCTGAGCAGACCAAAAAATATCTGAGCCAACCAAAAATACCCAAGCTGACTACAAAAACTCCACCCAACCAAAAATATCCGAGCAGAATACAAATATCTGAACCAACCAAAAACTCGAGCCAACCCGAGCCCACTACATAGGAAAGCCACCGACAACATCTATATCGTATACCGCTTTTTAAAAATAAGATTACTATATATTAGAAGAAGATGAAATCCAATCAGATAGAAACAATCTGCCTACGCAAACTGGGTCTCCGCTCCCAAAAACGCATTGGCCCCGCTTTGCTACTGTCCAACGCGTACCAGAACAATTTGCTCTGCGACGTTTCCACCTGGGACTACGTATCAAATTGCCGAGACCAGCCGAAAGATCTAGAGCTTATCCAGAACGAATTTGTCGACGACATCTACGTTTTTGGCTTTGTATCTCGAAAGGTGGTTCTAGAGGTCAAGGGGCAGCTTACACCTGTTGGAAAGCGAGGAAAATTCCCACGCGAAATGTATAGTCAAAACAATCTCACTCGCTTTCCAACAAGTCTACGAAACGTTTTGCTCCACGAAAATCGTACATATGGCGCACGCAGACAGCAATTGCAAAATTGGGGAAAGGGATCCGCAACAACGGCAAATACCGAGCGCTGGTGTCAAAATGGCAGAAACTACAGAAACAAAAAGAAGACCCCTATGCATATTACCAGGTAAATATAGACGTTTCCGAAATACCTATCGGAAAGATCGCCGATCGACTACAGGTGGTAGAAAATTTGCTGTCTCCCCACGGGGTAGGCTTCTGTAGCATCGACTACACCCTGGATTTTGCGTGCACGTTCGACCCCGAAGCATTGGAGCGCTGAATTGCCAAGGAAGAATAGGCGATCGTCTATATCTACAACAACAGAAAAAACACCGGTAGGAATTGTATATCTTGGGTCGAGCGGACCGAGTGGGAAGAAAAACAGACCAAAATATACAACAAGGTGGTTTCCAATATTGAAGCTGGTGACGTTCGAAAGCAATTCGGTACGTATCTGGCAAACGTCGTTTCTTGCCGAAATAGACACTTGCGGAAAAACATTTTCGGATCCTAGAGCGATAGCCCACGGTTGTACGAGGATTGAGTTTTAGTTTCGAGTTTCTGGTTTGTAGTTTCAATATTGTATTTCTAAGTTTGCAGTTTCTAGTTCCTTTCTAGTTTCTAGTTCCTTTCTATAGTTCCAAGCTTGTAGTTTCTAATTTGTAGTTTCGAGTTTGCCCCGAGTTTCTAGTTCCTTTCTAGTTTTCGGTTTCTAGTTTCTGGTTTGTAGTTTCGAGTTTGCAGTTTTTAGTTTGCAGTTTCTGGTTTGTAGTTCCAAGTTTGTAGTTTCTAGTTTGTAGTTTCGAGTCCCGAGTTTCTGGTTTCAAGTTCCTTTTTTCAAGTTTAGTTTCTACAGGATTTTGGGTATATAATATAGGAAAGGAAAGAGGGCAGGGGGGTCTTATGATGACATCTCTCAATTTAAACGTCTGCTCGCTCTCGGTTAAGTAAAACGTGTGAGTCTCCATTTTATTATATAAGTTTCTTGTTTGTCAATTTATAGGTCTTGTTTGGTAAGGTTTAATTTGTCCAGGGCGTTTTCCCAGTGTTTATCCGAAACTTGAAATAGATCTTTCACTTTAGATTCGCTTTCCCCGGTTACCTCTTGATAACATACCGCGATTAAGGCCTTCAACGGTTTACCTCTAGAGATCTTACCGTTTAAAACTCGGTTTATCTTATATTCTATATTCGCCGTTTTTTAAGCAAATGTAATATTTTTGTAGGGTTTTTCTCGATTTCGCTGGTGGCGGTTTTTTTTCCAAACGTGATGCTTGTAATATCGATCTCCCATGTCTACGGGAGTGTACGAGGAAACCCATCCAAAAATTAGACCGCAATGTTTACACGTGTATCTTTCGTCTGTTTCAAGAATTTGGTGCTCACACGTGTTTTCGGGTGTACGTTGGTTCCCGCTGCCCACTATGTGTACTTCCTTTAGATTCAGCAAGTGACAAAGTTCCGCATCAGTCATCTTTATTAATAGTTCATTTATTTAAGGAAAAAAATTAAACCCCGGTTATCCCGAGGAACAACCGAGGTTAAATTGATTTTTCAAATTTAATCGACTTTTAGTTTCACGGGAGATTCAAATCCAGATTCAGATCTAGATATGTTAAACGCTTGCAACGCCGAATTACTCGAAATTAGTCCGTCGTTTCTAATTTTCAACATTGCCGCTGTCACTCTATACCGAACGCTGGCACCGCAAGACAGTGAACCGTGGGTACCGTAGTATACGTCTTTTGCACAAATAAACGATTGCGCGTCGCATCTCTTATTGATAAATTTATCGATATTTGACGAGTCGATGGATCTTGTTTGGTGATCAAAGAGAGGGGCATAGGGATCTATTTTAACGTACATTTTGTTTTTAGCTGTATGAGGCGGTTTAGCTACGTACTCTATTTTATAAAGGTCATCGATATCACGACTGGCTTTGTAGGCGTTTACGATGTTAGACGGGAGATTAGACCCTTGTGACTTTTTGTTTGTTTGTTTGTTTGTTTGTTTGTTTTTTGAGAATTTATGAACGGCCAAATTAATGTGATCGAGTACGTTTGTCATAGGTTGTTGTATTTGATAACAAATTTGAAGGCCTTGAATGTTTTCGGGCGTTTTATCTCGAGTGCCGTATTTGTAAAGTGGGTTTGTACCATAACATGGTTCTATCGTCATAATCAACAGGCGTTTGTTTTGGCCGTTGGGATGGTAAAAAATGGGTGAAGTGCATTGGCTAACTTGAGCCCCTTCTTTAATCACGGATGAGATTGCGTAAATCGTTGCCGGGATCAACTCCCTGGGTCTTTGAGCTTTCATATTAGAGCAGAATGGCTAAGAACTACGGTTGAAAAATGGTCCTAAGTGCCCCAGAAAGTTGAGGGTTGCCACTTGAAAAATGGCTGCAATCAGACTTCGGCAAAATCACTTTTTGGGGGTGATTTTGTTTCGTGGGAATAATTAAAAATGTAATTGAATA
>NW_019091646.1:50976-89326 GCF_001949145.1 Acanthaster planci
CGTGCGTCGCCCTTGGGTTGCATAGGACCTGCAAAAGCTGTTGTTTAACAAATGACAATGTAATGATTCCATTCACTTCTAAAGATGTTTTCCGAATAAGGCAAGTACAAATCCCACCTGCAAAGCATATACTAGTCACATAATTAATTCCAATAATGCTAGACTACCCCTGCCCCTTGACAAGAAAATATCACCTCTCTGAGAATTCAACTAAGTGTTTTTTCGGGAAAAACATTTTCAGTAAAATGTTCCGGCCAACTTATCCACAGTTTTATCCCAATTTGCATACTGTAAAATGTGCCGACTTGTTTTCATCCTATTCCAGGAAGAAATCTGCCAACCGATACAGATATTCTATCTTGTCGTCTCAATTTCACCTTGAAATTCAGAAATACTAGACGTGCTGTGGATAACAAACTGTTTATTAAATGTATTGTTATGGGGCAATTACCACTTGGTTTAAGTTTCAGAAAATATGACGTGTTGGTTTTTGTGGGTGTGTATGTCATGGTGAATAGACCAATGAGAACAGGTTGTCCAGCACATCAGCATTATTTATGGGGCTAAAAAGTAACGTTACTGTTTAAAAGACTTCTGTGAGCCAACCTTCAAATAAAGTCATGTCTAATTTGGAGTATACAGCAGATTTCATCATAGGTCTATTTTGTTAATTTATGTAACCAAAATGGTATTATTTAATATACACGTTACTTAACCGACATCAGGATATTATTTCTTCTTTCTATTGGAGTTTGGCGCAACTGCAAAAACGAATACATGTACATCTTTTAGTTCTATTGCTAAAATGAGAGTCAGGCATGGTGGATCGATCGAACAAGGACATGTACATGTGAAATGATCAAGGGTCAAAGTTAAAAATACCACTGCGCAATCGTGACAAAAAAAAACACGGGCGATGCACGACAGGCGACGCACGACGGGCGACGCGTGACGGGCGACGGACGACGTACGACGGACGACGGACGCAGATATGAAATTCCATACACTTTAATAAGTGGGTGTATATGCCGCCGGTAAGCAACGATGAGATGGAAGCAAAGATACGATTTGTCAGAGAATGTGTTCGCTAGGAAATTGTGAGCATAGAGAAGACAGAGTGGGGTAAAAACATCGGTAAAGACTTTAAAGACAGGATACAAAGCCTATTGAGGAGAGTGAGGGATGGCGAGTTGGTGGTTTACAGGCAAGTTAACAAAGTTTTCTATGGAATAGCCCGAAAACTGCAAGAAAGGGATGGCCGAACATTTAGCCGGTAAGGAGGAGGCTGGAATGGATGACTACAGGATAATAGAGAGGAGACTTAACTGCATCATTGGTATGTGAACACACGATGAATGTGTCTTAGAAGATGAAAGATTATTCTAATGGATACAACCATGATGTGCCATCTGTCAATGGTCGCCTTAAGGACCACCAAGCAGATAAAGCGGGATGTGGAGGCCAGCCAGCAGGGGCAGTGACATTATGCAACAACATAATATTATTTTTAACTGTCCCAGTTTCTGATACCTCTAGTGGAGGCAACGAGCACGGCATGCACAAGCACGGAGGAGTTCCTGGCGTCTATACACCAGTGCAACCAAGACAGCGAGAACATGGGAGAGGTCATCGTTGGAGGTGTGGATGTGTGAGCTCGTTACTTTTCATTAATGTAGAGTTTGCCATGAAAAACTGTTTCAATATGTTGATGGAGAGTAACTTGGAGTTTGAAAACATAAACCCAAATGAACTTGGTATTTTCCTGCGTATGATCGAAAGTGAAAGTGTAGAGGCAATTGATGATGACTTTGTAGGGTACTGCCCGAAGCGAAAGAACAAGAGAGGAAAACCACCGACAATGACAAGGTCTATGTTGCAGGATAACGAAGGAGAAAGGTGGAGACCTTAGATTAAGTCAAAGGATGTTGCAGGCAAGGCAATTATCAGAAAAATGCTCATTAGGGCCATTAAGGGCATGGTGTGTACACCGAGGAATCACGTCTGTACGTTCGACAACAGGCTGTACAGGCAGTGAGAAGGAGGAGCGATTCGGGTTTGCCTAGCTGGGGATGTGGCACAGGTCTTCATGATCTGGTGGGATCAAGCGGCTTTGAGAAAGGTACGGGAAAGTGGCTATGACTGTGTTCTGTACAAGCGCTACATTGACGATATATTGAGCGTGTTCAGGGGGAAGCGAACCGAGCAGTCCGGGAGAGAAGTCATGAAGGAAGTAACCGATGGGGTGAACACAATACATCCAAGTAACTTTTTATGTACAGCAAAACTTTGTGGATTAAAGCATGCCGGTCCTGGATCTGACGGCCAGACTGGGAGAAGTAAAGAAGGACGGTGCTAGTGCGTGGGTAATACTCCACAGTCACTACATGAAACCGATGACCAGCAAGTATGTAATTCACAAGAACAGTGTTGTGAGCCAAAAGAGAAGGATGGTTATTCTGGTCCACGATCTAACCATGGTCATGGGGAATACGTCAGAGGACTATGGGCAGGAAGAAAGAACTAGCATGACATGGACAGAATGCAGTTCAGTGGCTACACGGAGGAGGAGCAGTTGGAAGCAGGCAAAGAAAATAATGAAAACAGGAGAAACAACACGGGCAGGGTTCCTTTCTACCGATCGAAGACATGGCGAGCAAGGAGAGCAAGCTGGACACGAAGAAGAAAGAACACAAATGGTTCACTGAGAAGAAGGTGGTTCGAGGCCGTCATGTTTGTTAAAGCGACACCGGTGGTGCTCTGGGCAAAAGGACCCGGAAAACGGCCGGGCAAGCGGGTCTTGGGATGAAGATTGTGGAAAAATAAGGAAGTAGAGTAAAGGACATCCTGACGAGGTCAAATCCTTTCCGAGGGGGCAAGTGCCTAGATGATGGGTGCACGGTGTGCCAACAGTACAGTGGAAAAGGACAGTGCAAACAGAGAGACGCAATATACCAGTTAATATGCAAAGGATGTGAATAGAGATACATTGCCGAAACGGCTACATCACTTGGTGAAAGGGTTCAGGAACACGTGGGGGATGTCATCGGCATTACACAAACACATGCAAAAGAAACACGAGGGACAGTCTCAGGAGATTAAGGTAAAAATATTGAAGAGGTGCCCCGGCACCGCGATGCTCAGGCAGGTGATGGGATCGGCGTATATTAAAGAACTTAAACCGGAAATAAACAAAAAGAAGGAATGGACAGACAATCATACAGAGCTGAGGGATGCAAAATGAAAGACCCCGCTTTTGCATGAGATTGGAAGTGCATCGACGTTCATCGAGGGAAACACAACGCGTGTCGGATTGTTCTTCAACGACACATTCAAGCATTCGCACCTGACAAAGGGCGGGAGACGCCCGAAAATTCGTACTTAAGTAGGTTCCCACAGGGAGATATGGCTTTAAGAGAGATTAATCAATTATATCAACGTTATTCGGTTAAATTTGGCAAGGACGTCGTATCCACAGTGGGTGAAAGCCTGGTGAGTCTTTACACTTGTTTACTATGGGTAGCACTCCCGATCGAATTTATGGGTCACGACGTTACCTTTCATGCTGAAGAAGCATTAAGCAAAGATCTTGCGAGATCCCATTATCAGTCAGAGCATGGGTGCCTATCTCACGGGGGTTTTGTTATGAGTACGAATGTTACCTTTCTCCACTACCTAGTTGGTGCACTGATCACAACCAAACATCTTTGTTTCAACAAAAATGATTGTGGTGTTTATATTGTAACAAAATTAGTTTTATATAAATTTTTGTTGTGTGTTACAGTTTAACCTGGTTGAGGACAACGTATGTGTGAATTCTACAAGAAGCATGGTCTACATGCATGTAAGTGTAATCTACATGTACTCGATACTGAGGTTTTACAATGGAATTGGACCAGCACCCGAAGGGTTCTACATCTATTGCTACCTTGTTGATACCTGACAATTGTGTTGCTCATATATCAATATTCTGCAGACTACGGTTTACAAACCGTAGAGCACCCAGCACCAGGGCCAAGTTGAAACTCCCTTTTTGTAGATGGTCCAAGCATGGCTACATTGCGTTGCACCCACCTGATCATCACAGACCGGATCCCATATTCAACATTACTGTACATGGACATCGCAGTGAACCCTGTTCAGTTGATGAGAACCAAGGTGCTCACCATCGAGGTCACCTGCCTGCTGACCTGAGTGTGTGTGCTCGAGGAAACAAGAATTTCCCGTTATGCTGCCCAAGTAGCCATTGTGACATTGGCACATTGATACATTGAGTACATTCGAAAGCAGCTGTATCAGCTACGCTATTCACAGTACCCCATTAAATCTCATTAGTTAAAAGAGCTCAAGCAAAAGGGATACTGAGATTTCGGGGTAAGCGTGCTGGTGCATGCAATACGTCTCGGACCATACTTCACGACAACCTTGAGGATACAAATATGCAGAAGTGTATTCTGGTCCTTATTTCCCAGCAACGCACACTCCACAAGGATGATCTTGTACAGTTTAAGCAATTTGGACGTAATGGCTCAACCCCAACAAATAATGTCAGGTATTTCGACAATCAAACAACCAGCCATCCGTAGTCATCGTGTAGTGGAGGTGAGACCCAAAGTATTAATCGATATGCCCAAAGCTCTTACCCCCAAACCAAGCGAGGTAAACTTTCTTCCATGTTTCTTTTTAACAAATGTGCGATCAGTTCTCAATAAACGACAATGAATTGGGAGAAGTTCTGAAGCAGGATAAATCTGACATACCCGTTGTAACTGAATCCTGGGTAAATCCCCACACTTCTCATGAGCAATACGAGGTATCAGGTTTCAACGTCTTCAACAAATGCCGTGCTGACCAACGTGACGGAGTGATTCTGGTGTACGTGAAGGACAGCATGAAAGCTGAAGTAGTTAAGAAAGTTGGGAACCCTCCATAACTTAGTGGTAAACTGGTTGCTTATTGCGCATCCAAAGTTCCCCAGACGAGTGCCTAACATATAAGTCTGTGTGCTGGGTCTCCACAACAGGAGCTTTTGAAGTGGCAGCTGACAACTACAATTGACTCACTGAGGACTTGTAAAGATCAGGCGTCTACTCTGCAACTTGACACTCTTGCACATCACAGAGTGCTTATCTGCAGGGAATTTGCCCAAAAATCTAGCCAGTCTTCTGAATTCTCATGCTGGTACCCGGTCCCCGAGTGCAGCTCTTCAGTGACCTTACGTAAGCAAAACAACTTTGGAGCATTTAAATGCAAGACTCGGCGGTCCCTTGCCTTATTTGACAACTTTGCTCAATCAAAAATGATAAATGGGTATGACACAAGGGATATATGCTAAACGATTAATATTTTTTTTTACAAATCAAAGCCAATGAAGTGCATGTTCAAAACTCCAATAGACAGCATTCCGCTTTTCCATGTGTGTCCACCGAAGCGTTTAATTTTCTTAGCCTTTTGTTTATTTTTGTTGTTTATAATGGAGTGAATGTTAAACCTCCCACTTTTATTTCTTTTTCACTTTGTAATATTTTATTTTTTAGTTTATTACTTTGGGTCTTAAATAACATGCCATTCAGTCTTTAGCTGCAAGATGGCATGTTTTTAAATAAACCATAGGTATATGGTTTATTTAAAAACAAAGGTTTAAACCAAAGTTTCATAGCCAGAAGTTTCACCAGAAAGTTTAGAAATGGAGTAAAACAAACCAAGTATTTTTTTATCAGTCAGTGTTAAAACAAAAAAAAGGGCTACAACAACAAACGATATCTTCAACTTGCTTCACAACGGTGTGGTCGTGAGTGGGATTTCGATGGGATATGTAATGATGGAAAACATTGGAAAACTGACGGCGTTGATAGCTGGTAGCAAAGGGTGTGATCCCGTATAACATTACGCCAAAAGTTTAACATTTTTTAACTTGGTTTAATTAAAAATAAAGATTGCAGAAGAATTCGAATTCATTGACATTGGCCTAAATAAAGATATACCACCAAAAAAACAAGAACAGGAAGCCAAGAAGACCAAGAAGTCCTACCCGACCGAGATTGCCAGGAATTTGACAGTGGAATTGATCCTACTACATTATAGGGTCGTGTAGAACCATATGCTTATACCGGTTTGACCTTAGAAGAAATGAGAAAAAATAGATACTGGTAGTATTAATTATAAAGTAGACAAATTTTGTAAACATTATAAAAAGAAAAGAAGTGACGTACCATTAACACATAATTACCAAGCCTTTGATTTTGATTTTTAAAAGGAATCTATTTTAAGCTGATGGTGAGTACAAAGAAGTATTACTCAAATATAAAAAAAAGACCCAATATTCATTGAATGAATTGAATAGCAAAAAATGCCACATCGGCGGCAAAATATTTTGTTAAATACAAACTGGGTACCACACTAGCCGGCTTTATATGCACGGGGAATTTAAGGAGGTTTTTGAAGGGGCAGGTCCAAGATTCCATATTACAACTTTTTAATATTAAGTTTTGTCATTGGCTCACAACCTGAGCCAGCCACGTGAAGATATGAAACAGATATAAGCCAGTGGCGCTGGGACACGATGCTTTCTTTTATACGGCCAGAGGCAATTTGCGGTCAGGGTTGTTTAAGTGGATTTAATACACATTTATACCACTTGTCATCCACTTCTATTTGGTTGTTTGTTTTATCTCTATTTAGATGTTTAGATTGTGGGTGATTCCATTATCTTTGGTTCTATCGCAACCTTCCCAGTCATTGTTATTGAATAAAGTCACAGTAAACACAATGTCTAGATTTTTGTTTGACTGCAGTGAATAAGCAATGGGTTTCCATCATGGTGGCATGTATATGCCACTTTGAGAAATACAAGAAACAAAACAAAGGATCTTTTATCACTTTTCTTTGTATATTACAGAAAGGAAGGATTATCCAATGTTCTAATTTGATTATTTGATGCCTTACGTTTGCTTATTGTTCTCCAGAGGGACTCCATCCTAGATGCAGCCTAGTAAAAGGATCTGTTCATAAGCAAAATGAACCAAACTGGGAGGCTCTCTCCTCATTAACTCCAATCATTCTGCATATGCTAGGGTTAACCGTAACTCTTGGGGGCAAGGGTAAATTTGATACTGTTTTACTTCTTTGGGAGATCAACATGTCACTTGCACCATCTTCTCAATCCAGGCACTAGCCACCTCATCAGCGAGGTCACCATATCAGAAAAAGAAATTTGTTCTCCTTCCATCAGTGGCTAGGAGCACCACCTTCTTGGCCCAGGCATTACCACCTTTAAAGTGAGATCCCCACATCAGAAAAAGATATCTGTTCTTCCATCGGGGCTAGAAGCGTGCCAAGAAGGCAAACAAGCTATAGGGGAAATAATCGCCATACCCCTTGGAACTTTGTTCTCGTGGTTGAACAGTGCTTGTGAGTGAACCATCAACAAAAACCTGGTCAGGGTGTACGCTACCTCAAACATGATCTGTTCCTCTTGCATCAGCTAGAGGACTAACATAATATCTTGGGTAAACAGCAGTCAATGAGCTGTGCTCTTCTGTTACCACAGTGCTGTTACCACAGCAGACTGTAGCCAGACATCTTAGCAGAGACACCTTGGCCCAGTATGGCCCAGGTTGGATCTTGGCTTAAAGGTAAGCTCTCCCCCAAACACTCTAGCCAGCACCAAATTGCAGGACTAGAACCCAGGCTGCGAGGAATGACGAACGCCTTGACCAAGGCTAGTGAAAACTGAGGCGATGTCATGATGTTGTCACTTTACTTTTATGATTATTACATTCTTTTGTTTTGTTTTCTTGTTTAAAACTTATCACTGCACTCTGTACAAAAACTTGTGTGATGTAATGATGATGTCATCAACAACTGTAAATGTTTGTTTTTCACCCGAGAACATCCGATCATCTTGAAACTTTGTGGAAAGATGTTTTCCCATATGGCAAAGTTTCCACTTAATGACATGATCTATTGTGTTAGTGCCAAGATCAATCCTGGGAAAGTATTATAGCACCCTCTGTTGTTCACAGGCATTTAAGGCTGCAATGATGGGATGTCAATGTAGGGTATTGCTCGTTTTTCCTGAGTCGAGTGGAATGGACGGTGGAGGTTTTTGCAATCTCTGCATCTTTCTCCTAGGTTAATCTCTCGAAAGGAATTGAAGGAAAGACTTTGGAAGCCTCTGTAAGACTATGAGCTTTGTAACCCTTTGTACAAAAGTAAACGTTTTACTAGTGTTTATCACGTGTATGGATTTTTGACATGTTACGTAGAATTACAGTTTTGGGAAGAGACAGTTGAAACGTACACCAGCGTGAACTCTTGCCTTTATTTATAGAGTGATTATAGCTTCAAAGAACTGCTAGAACGTTGGAAACTTTTTGATATACCTTGCAGGCCCAGTCCGTTCACTCAATTACCAGATGTGCGTGAAATAGTGAGGAGGTGGGCAATAGAGCTGTACGTTAAAGAAGGGCCCATGAACCGATAAAAGGGCACGTACAGATTGATATTCTGTTAATTTTGTCAATTTATTTTTGTTTCATTATTTTACATCTAATAGTAATATTGGGCACAGTTCCAAGTCAAATAAATTTGAAACTTCAGAGATAAATATGCGCAACTGAGAAAATGTATCACAAGAGCAGTGTATATCGTTGTGTCTAGTTCTTCAATATGGTGTCACTACATCTTAGATTCTACGGCGTTCTACCTAACCAAAACAGTCAACTACATATGCAAATTTCCATTATTCATTCGCAGAAAAGAGTTGATCACCCGTGGTGCACCCTGTCCTCCTACAATGCAATGCGCCCTGGCCGACATGATCATCCTTTTTTCAGCACCGTAACGTAACAGAAATGTCTTTTGAAGTATCTTCTATCTAACAAGCTTCCGTTTTCACTACACGGTTCTGTGTTGATTTGGTCACCCTTCCTTCATTTGTAACAAAGTTTTACCGTGATTTCATCCCATTTATTGATATAAGTGTTCTTTTCTTCAGTTTTCTTTTAAGTGCACACAGCAGGTGTTTACCCGTCAGTACCGAGAGGTTCGTTCAGCTACACCTGTAGACAATAAATTACAGGCCTTAGCGAGCTGAATTCAGGGGGTTGCTGTCTTCTCCTGCTACCAGGACGAGGAAAAGGCCTTGTCGTCTAGGGGTTCCAGCAAGGATCTATAGCCAGGCCCCTATTTTTTTTATAATTTTTTTTTTTTTCCTTATGGAGCTGACCGGGGAAGCTCTGTGGTCGACCTTGGAAGACCCAAGCAGGGACACTGCCAGGATCTGGCAAAGACCCTGTCTCTTTGGCCTGACGAGCCAGCCGGGACTCCCGAAAGGGTACCCCAACAGACCTCTCCCGAGTCCAAACCACCATCATCGGGAAGTATGCCCGACATGGCCCAGAAAAATCCACACAGCATTCAAGCTACCATTCCCCCAGTGCCGCCGAAAGAGTACCACCCGCCGTTCGACATCGACAAAGAAGACCACTTCTCCGGCGGCCCCCATGCATACTCCCTCTTGCCCAAATACTGAAGTCACCAGGCTGAGGTTCCCTGAGTGCCTGGGCCCGCCCCACGTGGGCACCGTTGAGCCATGACACCCAGACACCCACTAATTCTTCTTTGAGTTCCCAGGAGCCTGCCAGGTTTTTACGCCGCCGGTGCTTCAAGCCGTCTTAACCCATCCGCAGTGCGGGCTTTCAACTGGGCATCACACGTCATTCGACCTGAGAAATCCTGATCCCTCTGCGGTTCCTTGAATTCCAAGAAGAGGCACCGCTTCAACCACCACAAACATACTTCTGTGGATTGTATGTCAGCTTTTCATGGACATGAATGAAACTGTGACCTTTATCACTCGCTGCCTTGGCGTTAGACTGTCACAGGCCTTTGACTGCCACTGGCCTCCACCGCCCTGATGTCACCGCGATGATGTCACCAAGCAGGGTTCCAACACTGGATTCACACCAGCTGGGCGTTCCCCCGAAGGAGCAAGCTGCTCCCCACGGGACCACGCATGGCTCAGAATGAGGCACTACGCTGTCCCTGACTGGGCAACCAGTCAGGGACGGAGGACGAAGGATGAAGTTGATTCTATCAGCACCCTCACTCCATTTGATTTGCCGCCTCCATCTTCTTCAGCGAGACATGATTCAAGTGCTCGACCTGCCACCAGCCACTCCGCTAGAGGTGGACATCAGTCACGGCTTGTCTAAAATACACAGCATGACTGCAATCTTCCGGGCCAAATTTTCTAAAACTCCCACTTGATCGCCCATGCATGGAGATATCCTAGAAGGCCTGCGATGATCCCACTACATGTATTTTGTTGTGATGGTGACCCAGGCCTTCCGATTGCACCCAGCGTGATCGAAACGAAGAGGGATACTTTGTCAGGCCCTATCCGTTTCTGAAATAAATGCTTTTAGTTGTTAATCCTTGGCACGATTTCGGATGTCGAAGTTTTTTTGGTCAGCAAGAGATCCTTTTTGTGAGTAAAAATTATTAGCAATTTTCTGCCGTCATGTTTAACGTATACTACATTGAGTTCTTTTCTTGTCAAACTGAAGGAGCGTCCAAAGCAATATGTCACAAACGTCATGTTGCTTGCTGGTCTTTTATTTCATTTATGTGAAAATGATCTAAGTCTTCCGTAGCAGTCGGGTGCTGGCGGCCACGCTGGGTACGCGACATGGCTTACCTTCAATTTGACATAAATGGCTTCAACGCCTTTCTGCGTATTCCGGTGTTATACACTGCCACTGAAGTTGTTTATGCATCTGACTTAGCAAGCCTTCTGTTAGGAACTCCTTGCTCGATAAAGACTGACACCAACTTTTTCTAGAGTACACGAAGTCTTTGTCTCGGTCTCTGACGTATTTCAATTCCGTCCATCTTATTGGGGTAAAATTCATTGGATGTGAAAAGAGAGTTATCCTTCTCATTCAGACCTCACTACAGTCATGCTTGGGGCTCTGAATGATAATGTCATCTCTGTCTTTGAGAAAGTCTTGCGGCTTTCTTGCCTTTTTTTCACACTGTAAATCAAGCCACATTCACGGAAATGATCACTTAATCATGCAGTTTACCTGCAGACGATCCACATGGCAGGGTCCGACAACGTAGTGGCGGATGCACTCTCCTCAGGATAATAGAGCAGCCACGCATAAACCTCTTCCTTCTCGGAATAATGCTGAACTCCTGGTGATCTGCTTCTAATTTGTGTTTGGTATTGTCTAACGATCTTCTGTTCGGTGGGATTTTCTAGCAACGCGACAACCATGGCTGCATGGGACGTCGTTTGCCCACCTTTTGAATTTGTGACAGCAGCTTTTAGCATTTTGTTATGTGCTTCGACAGTCATACTTTGGCTTCAGCCAACAATCCTTTGAGTGCTATAACAAACTTCCTTTTGTACTTCTTCCATTGGGAGCTGCACGTATCTGCAAATCCTATCGACAGGTCAGCCCCAGCTGCCATACACGTTGGTTTCAATGTCAGTTCAACCGCCTCTAACAGCATGGCGTTCCATCACCTATGCATGATGTTCATCCAGTGTCCCTTTGGCGTCAAAGTTGGTCTCGTCATAACTAGTGGGGGGGGGTTGCCTGTTGGTTACAGTTTGACCCTCGCGACAAAAATAGCAAAAGGTCACATTAATATGCATAATTATAATAATTATGATCATAAAAATATGAATAGGAATGAGGATAGGGTCAAAAATTATAGTACAGATTTGACCTTTGGCAAGGGATGGGCATAGGTGGTGTATGGGATAAAATAAGAATAAAGGCATAGAACGGGGTAAAAATTTTGGGTACAATTTGACCTTGCTTGTGATAAAAAATAGTGGATGAGTAGAAGGTGTGACTTCATGGAAAAATACTGACGGGCCAACAGGAGATCCAAAAGTAAGTAGGAAGCGATAATTCCTAAACAAAAGGACCGTACGTGCAGCCGGGTTGTGAGTGATAATTCCTTTAAAAAAAGGCTGTCGGCCCCCCAATGGCATCCAGAAGTAATCTTATGTTTGTATGAAAGACTGGTTGTGGGATGTCAACAATGTACTAATACTCACACTACGTATGAATTTCTATGTCCGGAGTAATTTGGTGATTTAAAAAATAAAATTAATGGTTGATACAAACAAGACTTGTAAATAAAGCGTTGGTGTCATTGCGACAGAAACGTGTTTGTTATTATTCAACCGCTCTATTTGTAGGGTTTATGTCATCTATATAAATAAACGGTGTCATGCGACATTGTAAGGTGTTGTCATATCAATAGAATAATAACAATTACCGCTAATGGGCCAATAGGGAGACATTTCCATAAGAACGTGCACACATTTTTTCCAACTTTACTGTCCCACAATTCAATATTCCCTAGTCTGACCTGAACCAAGCTTTGCATGTTTTCCATTTTAGATCCTAATCTAGCATCTATCAGATTTGGATCAGTAAAANTTCGTATTTGTAAATATAATCTCTATTAAGAAATGACGCTATACCTCCTTCAGAAAATGAAATAAAAGCGGACGTAACATTGTGAAAGTGGCATTTTGTTGAACACGATCAATCACGTAAGATGGCCGGTCCTCAAACAAAAGTCGTTTGGTCCCCAAAATGTAACGCATTGCCGTCGTGTATACCCACTTATAGTTGGGATATAGCCGGTAGTCTCAAATACGGTCTCTGAATTTCGCAATGTACATATGATTGACTCGAACAAACCAGACTCGATGAAACCAGAAGGATCAAGAAATCGGGCATTGTTGGAAGAGAGAACGACGACGCCAGCAAAGGCCACTATTAAAGATATAATATTTTCTCAAAGATTGAAACTGAAAAACGATCGATACGTCGGTATCGAAAAGTTTCGGGATGTACCTTAGTAAAGATAAGTGATTATCACCAGACTATGCAGAAGGGCTTCCCAATGGCTTCCGGACGAGGGATTAACCTAACGGAGAGGGAGTGCCTTTAAACAATGATACCATCACCGAAGTGGACGACGCGTGTATTGGATAGAACAAAGCACCAGATCATCGCGTTCGCTACCACCTTCTGCATCATCAGCACCACCGCCCATCGTATACTGTACACCATGGCCCAGGGATTTTTTGGACCCGATTTCAACACCGAGGAGGAGTGGGTGAGAATGGAAGCCCTTGTGACCCTATGTGGGGCCAGTTCGTTCCCCCACCCGCACCTCATGCATCACCTGTGCATCCTCCCAGTTGGGAAATGTGTAAGTAAAGTTCGTTATCAGTACCACACTCCCATAGTCTGTTGGAAACTAACGGCTACCTCTGTTCCTTCCGTAAGTTTAATGGCTTCTTTCTTTCCTTGTAACTCGCAGATGCTGCTTGTCATGCCCAATTTTTCGATGAAGAGGCGGAAGTCATCGACCAAACCCTGTCCGATAACTCTTTTTTATGTACTTTTCTTTTCTTTTTATGTACATGTATTTATTCGCTTTTGTTTACTGTCTTCGTAACGCAAGCGATGAATACAGCGATGAAACTTGAGTAAAACAGATTTGGTTTATTTCCTTTTATATGCAGACGACGATGTATTTCCGCCGTTTCGACCCGTCGCCCGGGCAAGCCCAGCTATGGCCCCCGCGCAGGAGCCACCAGTGGCCCCTTCACCTAACCTGGCCCCCGTTCCCATCACTCCAGCCAATGATGACCTCTACCACAGAGGTGACCATCCGTTAAAAAAATAAATCGGGCAAGGCGCTGGTGAATGCTTTCAAGACTAATGTCAGATCCAGCGGCAGACCTCCCGTGAAGATTCACACAGATAAAGGCAGTGAATTTACCAACCGTCCGTTCCAAAAAATGCTTGAAACGGAAGGGATACATTTCTATACGATCAACAGCGAGGTCAAAGCATCCGTGGCACGCTCAAGTCTCGCATGTGGCGGTACTTTACGTGGGAAAGCACGTTGAAATACATCGACGGGTTAGGGCAACTGGTGGCCACTACAAGCATTCGCATCATCGTACCATTGGAATGAAGCCCGTCAACGGCGCTAATGAAAGCGTTGTTTGGAAACGTCTCGTCTGCGTTTTCACAAAGTGACGAATATATGCACATTGTGACTGAAAGCACAGTTTTGAGAAAATCGCGTTTGAAGTTGGGCATTTTTTAAATTTGCGGTTTCACACATTTTTCTGTAGAAAATGTCTATTATTTTCACATAACACCAAAGTTAAATTGTTAAATGCTACGTTTAGACATACGTTTTAAGCATTCACTCTTTCATTTAAGAACTAGGGTCCACGAAACTTTTTCGCCAGTACGTGAAAACGCAAAATCCAGAGTTCAATGAATTCGCCCCCCTTCCATTGTGGATTCGCCGCTTTCTGAAAACGCGCCCCCACTCATTGGCGGTTTCATGAATCGACGAACAACCTCTATCACTGGTGTACCTTCACAGAACGCGCAAATATAGGATGGGTTCGAAATTGAACACAAAGGGGAAAAGGTGTTATTGTTTTTCAACATGGCGCTGTCCGAGAGAGTTCGTTGTCTAATCTCTAGGTTTAATTTTGCAATGTCTGTACACTATTACATTGTGTTTATGTAAGTTTGAAATAAAAGAATACTTGTTGTCTCGAGATCATTTGAAATGCCTTCTTCTTTGTAAAAAAATTTAAGGAATGTGGGTGATGGACTGCATTATATAATAATATAACTTAAAGGAAATTACCAGTCCTAGTAGGCCTAACAGTAGGCCTACTACCCACAACCCTGGCAAAAATAGCCAAGCAAAAGTGTATGCCAGTCTAGGCCTATTTCGTCTTCTTAATTAAGGCTAGGCCTAATTGAAAAACTTGGCTCAAAGGTTAAAGGCATGCTATGAGATCTGCGTTTTCCAAGCTGGTATAATCTTATCCCTTTGTCAGTTTCTGGCTTATTAGTGGCATTGATATGATTGAGAGTTGTTTATGGAATGCTAATCCAGGCTTAGGCCTACCCCTACATAGAATTCTAGTCTGGACTTGCACCAAACTCTGAGAACCAAGCCTTAGGTTGTATTCATGGTTCACGACATCTGGTAATTTGCCAGTAGATTTTTCAAATATCACGGATGGGTTTTCCAAGTTTGTCAGACATTTGCATGCTTAGGAGACATACTACGACACAGCAATAGTTTCACGCCTCAGGCAATGGGTATTATTGAAACTCAAGGTCACAGCAAGGTTGACCTTGAGATGTCGTACAACGGTTTTTCACCATAAAGGTCAAAAACTCTCGGTTGTCACAGAGATTTGCATCTTCTTACAGGGCAAAGCTAACATAGGCAAGCCAAGAAAAGCTGAAATAACTTTAAAATGTGGCATCAGTTCCTGTTTGGACATTAACAAGGAATGGCTAAGATCAGAGAGTGGAAAATATTTGATGCTAATACTGTCTCCCCTAAATATCAAAAGCAACCCTATTACATGTCCTGGGGAATGTTACAGGGAATGAGTAACCCTAAGTCGTTCCATTGGTGTATTCATTTGTCACCATATTTTCTACTTGTACAGGATTCAGCTGGCCCCACAGCTCCACATCGACTAATTTTCGGGCTTCAAGGTGTCACAACTAACTTGAATTTCAACATGTCTGCAAAGAATTCGTAAACTTCACTCTTTCAAAGTAAACCTACAGACCTATTGGTCTAAACTCTAAAGAATGGACAAATACAGAATGCAGTTAAATTTAGTTTGTTTCGTTGCCAGTTTGTTTTTCAGACAACTTATGACTAATGCCGATTCTTTTTTCCCCCTTTTTTCCCTATTTTGTTTTCTTCAATCCCATACAGATTTGTCCAAATAAACACTAATAGGATACTGCAGACCGAAGATCCACTTTGACCCAGACTTGCAACCGATGCCAAAGACAAGCTGAAAGTAATGAAGGTAGGCCCTATTTGTAAGGAGGTATTTCATGGGAATTACTGCCAAGCAGTTAAAAACCCATTCTGGAGTACATTTTTAGTACAATAATGCAATGGTTGAGTTGCAGGGCTATAAAAAAAGGAAACTAATCTGCATTAGACTCACTACTGGGTGTTTTACATTTAAAATAATTGACTGTTGGGTTCCAAAGTATATTCAACTTTAAAGCAATGCTATCCATTTTCTTCCCGGCATAGCTTTGTGGACATTCACAGAAATTCATTACAAGAAGGACATCAGGGGTGGCCGTAAAAAGGATGAGCATTTGTCTTCAGTAAAATTATATAAACGTCTTTTACTTCTTTTTTAACATGATTTTGATTTTGTGCATTTCCCCCAACAGTTTCATATTTATCCAAACTGGTTTTCCTTCAACAAAATTGTTGGTCTGCAGTTTTGGGATCATTCTTCTTTGAGTTAAGCATCGCATGGGTTACTTTACTTAAAAAATACTACAGGCTCCGCAGACTTGATAGTATTGTGCGAATTTAAGCCATTTATTCCCCTTTTGCTCATAATCACGTTTCTACAACGAATTGGTTACATTATAAAGTAACTTTTGACATGACAATTTATATCATCGTAAAAAGAAAATGCAAATACAACATGACTGGAATTCTGATATACAAATATGCAATAAATACTTAAGAACGAATCATGTTTGTACATGGTTTAAGCTGTTGGGGTTTGATTTTTTTCCTCTCAAACTTAACGGTTTACGGTTCCCTTTACGGTTTCGCCAAATTTAACATGATGGTTTTGGGAGATCTTTAAAAATGTGGATTTAAGTATAAACATACACATGGCCAAAATTTCCCCTTAGATCCTCATGGATTTAGTCTGAAGTGAAAAAATACAACCAACAAATCAGTAACAATAACACGTTTTCTAAATAGAAACCTGGAGAAGGAAAGCACAGATCAGAACAATGCATTGTTGCCAAGCATGCCCCTACTCCGACCGAAATACATGGAAATGAAGTATCTACTTACCATTATTGATTTTCAAGAACTGTTTTTCTGCAAAGGATAGTATAAATCACAGAAATTCCACTAAGATGTCGACACTGGCCCTCGGAAGGAAGGCAGAGCAGAGTAGAACTGCCATTCTATGCAAGTTCATGTGGCAAATCCATTGACATTTTGCGTTTTCATCAAGTAACAAATCTGTGTGCAGTGCTATTTCATAGGCGCTTGCCCGGTGATTAAGTTGCCCTGTTGATTTTGTGTTTTCACATAGTGGCGAATCCAGATTTGCCTTTTTGTGGAAAACACTAATCTGCAATAGTGGCCGATTCGCCGTTTTTGTTATTTTCAAAACTAGCAAAAATACACATTTTTAAGACTTCAAATTTTGAAGGAATGTTAAGCACATAAAAACAGTCAGAATATCCTAAAAACGAAATTGGTAAAAAAAATCGATTTAGGACGGATTTGTCACTTTGTGAAAACGCTGCGGTCTGTATGCGCCACTAAGACACCCGCTAAATTTCAGTTTAAAGTGGGGGATAAGGTACGAGTCAGTAAACGGCGGCTGTCCTTTGAAAAGTCCTACCTCCTATCCTTGTCTGAGCAGATATTTACAGTAGCCAAACTTAGTGGGCGGCAAAAAACCGTGTACGCATTAAAAGTTTATAACGGTGAAGCCATTTGCAGTTCATTTCACAAGGATGAATTGCAAAACGTGCGAGAAACCCCTTAGTAGAGGGGAGAAAGTGATTGGGAAGCGCAGGAGAGTATTTCGTTAAATGGTTGGGGTATCTTTCGTCGTTTTCATCATGTCACCGTACCCAAACAATACCCTTTCAAGGTACACCGCGCACCTGGTCAAACAAATTAATCTGATCGGACACTGGGAGGTTGCCCTGACCGAGATCATTGTCCTTTCATGTGGTACAACAATAATTCGTTCCTGTACAGCGAACGCAGCCGAGTGCAAACGCACGCTAGAATATCGCACGGGTTTTACACATCCGCGCAGGAAATCAAAGATGCCAATCAACGCCGAAATGACGGATGCGGCTAAATATAGGCCTAATATCGTCATCACCTTGGATAGGAACATGGGGAGAGATAGAAGATAGAAGTCCGAAAGGGGGGGCGTACATTTATTTTGACGATTATTTGCATCGCATGTTGGAATTAAAATACAAGAAAGTGAGCGAAAACGGCGTTTTCGTTAAGAGTAACTGAGCAAAAAATACCCATCGTATTGTGCGCCAAAGAAGTCGAATTTAGCGTATTCTTTGGATCCAAAGAGCCAATCGCAGAACTCCTCCTTACATTTGTCCCCCCTGGAACATCTTTTCACGCAAATGCGAAAAGTGCTTACATTATTTATACATCCAGGACGTTTTCCGACCTTTTGGCACATAACTCACAAACCACGCGGGCTACGCATAGATTTGGCTCGTGAACGCCGTCGTCCTGAGTACATTCAAAACCAGAGAACACGTATTTAGCCACTTCTATTTTGGCCCTTTCCTTTTTCTCTTTCCACCCTCACTACAGTAACGCTCCATATTCCTACCTGTGTCAGCGTTTTGGAGATCGATTGATCTCAATGATCCCAACAGTACTTTTGGGTACAGTCGTGCTTTCCGCACTTGCCATTCATATTTACGTTCACGAACACATCTCGCAGCGCTTGCAATGGTTATACGTTTGACTGTTTTTTCTTGATTCGTTTACCCTAACACTGCTAGTCTTTAAAATTGCGGTTGCATTCCGAACAGTACATCCACGTGTCTTTCTTACCCTTTGGGCAGCCGGGAGACATTGCACATGACTACCCACGCATCTCGTGTGTCTTTTCTGTCACATTGTACCCTACTTTAAAAAATGCTTTTATGGACGTTAATCAGATTGTAATGATTGTTGTGAAAGTACAGGTAAATAGTATGCCGTCGGATGAGCCCTTTGAAAATGGCAGCGTTGAAATGATCGTGGGATAACTCCAAAATACGGTATTCGGGTCAGACGTCCTGAAATTTGCGAACTTCTTCAATACAGTCCTTCCTTCAGGCCCTCTTTAGCGTGCAAATCTATGGCCAAGTATTCTTGTTCTTTCTTTTATCTCTTTTACATTGGGGTGATTTTTCTGTAATAGCTATCCCTGTCACGATTGCCCTGGTGCAGCACAGTTATCTTAAATCTGAATGATCGAGCTCTTACTGTGTAACATATTTTGAATTTTCAACACGCCATGAGTTTGGGTCTTGCCCCCTTTTTGCATCCGCATGTGCACGAAATGAATATCAACCCTGTGGTCCGATTGAATAAACTGGTAGGGCTGCAACACTTGTTCGATATGAGCCAAAATCTTTCGACTGTTAATTCGTCGACTCCTAAAAATGACAAAGCAATGGGCAAAATTCAGGTAAGTTGACTGAAACACCAACTTTACTCTGTCTTAAGCGTGGAGACCGTCCGTTAACCTCTCCAAAATGCTCTCACAAAATGGAACCCAGGCGTGGTAAAAACTCTCGTTATGATAAATGATCCATATTCCTGAACTGTACTATGTCGTGGCCTGATACTTTTTTACACATTTCTCATAAACGTCTACGTTATCGTAAAAATCTTGCGGCCTTTCCACGCCAATCTTTTTCCTTGGCGGCTGGTTCTTCTCGTCCTCTGAAGAAATCTTCACCGCCCGCCATGTCCACTACTTTCGTCCATTCGCATACCCTCAAAAGCAGCCCAAGGATCATCATCATTGCTGAAGTAGTCATCGGCGTTACCGTGCCCGTGGGGTTGCAGGGCGCCGTCTCCAGTCAACTCAGCACGAATTCTCTTCCTGGGTGGTTGGGTCTTCCCATCCTCGTCCTTCATTAGTTCTTCATTGGTCACCATGCCCATCCATTTGCATACCTTCCTCAAATTCCGCAAGGGGATCGGCGTCTAACCAGATGGTTAGATAACTGTGCCCGTCGACACAGGTAAATCCGGTAAAATCTTCTTTGACTCAGATCGCACAGCTTATGAAGAGCGTACGTCCTTTCATCTTCGTTGAGTTCAAAAGTCTCGAAGATGACACCAAGTTCCTCGTAGGTTTGACAACTGTTTATCCCTTGGTAGGGTGAAGCAAAAGCTTCACCACTGATGATAAGTCAGTACCGATTTCATTTTACAGATTTTATTGTCTTGTACACGCCCGCCACTGCTTCGTATTTTTCCATGACCTCACACCTTCGACTCATCCACTATTTTTTTTTATCATAAGCAAGATCAAATTGTACCCAAAAGTTTTACCCCGTTCTGCTTCATTCCAATTTTACCCCATACACCAACCTGTGCCAGACTTTCTGACCTTATGCTTACCTCTTACCAAAAGTCAATCTGTGCCTGAATTTTTGGCCCTATCCTCATTCCTATTCATATTTTTATGATCATAATTATTATACTTATGCATTTTAATGCCACCATCTTCAAGGATCAAATGGTGCTATATTTCAAGGACAAAGTGTGCCCAAATGACCACTACTGGGGGGAAAGCTTAAAACCTGATTCGTTCCCAACTGAGGGATAAGGCATCAATTGACTCTGCCCCAGGATAAGGCTTCCATGGGACATATCTGGGAAGCTTAGCATTAAGCCTTGATGAGATCCACCTTGGGTGTGTGTTCCTTAGAAAATATTGCGAAAACTTCTCGGTTTAGCATCCACACTCTGTCTCATCCAGAAATTGCCTTGATTTCCTGTTCGCTGTAACATTTTAAACTCCACGTAGACGAGAAACTGACACCCATATGGATTTAGAAATACACTGAAGCCATAGCTCCGTCGCTACCTCATTACAGACTGGAGACTTAGAGCTTCCCTTGTGATCTATATAGTAGTAGTGTTGTCAAGATTGGGTTTGTTATGTACAGAGCGGAGTTTACTGCAAAAGGATTTCATGGCAAGGAATGCAGCCAAAAGCTCAAGGTAGTTGATATTATTGGCAGTTTACAACTTTTCAGTGTCCTTCCAGCGGCCTCCAATAGCAGCGGTGCCCTCTGTAACACCCCATCCTTGTTCTGACGCATCTAAGGCAATTTCTAAGTCAGGTGCCCCCCGACTGATTTTGGAAAAGGCGTTGTCAATATTATCTTTCCACCAAATAATCTCACTCCAAGCGGCCCTAGAGAGTTTCATTCTGCCGGTCAAAGAGACCAAAATTGTTTCTGAGGGCAATAGTTTTTTCCCTCTCCAAAGTTCGGAAGTAAAAGGGGGCCGTATTGGACTGCAGGAAAAGTCGCTACGAGTCTGCCAAGAATGGATGCGACTGATGATACTGCGTGTTTCTTGGGCAAGCAAATTGATGCAAGTGGCTTTTACTTCTTCTTTCTTACTTCCTGGCAATCGAACTTCCATATTCACCGAGTTAATTATAAACCCTGTTCAAGCTCTTGCTGAGGTGTGAATACGGACTTCTTAGTATGAATAGTAAAACTAGGCTTTCCAGGAGCTTTGTTGTGTCTTGAACAGCCTGCGTAGCTCTCTCTTTTGATGGCGACAACAGAAAAGTGTCATCAAGGTAACCAGTTATGATTTGCCAAATGCTTCGCAGCTTAGTAAAAGGGGTTTTCAAGATCTTTGTGAACAAGCGTGCAAAAGCTTAGGCCAATTAGGCAAGATAAGGCCTTGGTGCTGATAGAGTTGGTTTCTCCATCGAAATTTCAGAAATGTTCAAAATTCTTCTGCAATGGAAATAGAGTAGTAGGCATTATAGAGGCCAAGCAAATGTGGGGGTCACTAGATTCCTGGCAACATGAAAGGTATCCATCTTTAAGTGTCTGCACACAGTACAATGATTTAGATCCGATAAATCCGGTTTCATCCTGTGGCCACGATCTTTCTTTGGCCGAGTGAAAATGTTTTATATGACCTGGCCATGTTTTGGCTTAGAAACTTCAGTACTTGTTTTTGTAGAAGCGTCTGTGTTTCGGTATCAACTGACGATGCCTCACCAACATTCATTCTGTAGGGTCGTGGTGGGCTACTTTGAGGGAGAAGTCCTAGCAGCTCATCAACAAATTCCAATTTATATCCTGATTACTGCTTTTTTGAATATAGTTTGGTCTGATGTTAATTTTTCCTACTCACTGGTATAAGACCTCAATCGACCCCCAGTTGAGGGTCATGACTGAGTCTATCAACATGCATGGGGTTTGCAAGATTCGGACCACAATAATTAGGGTAAAGAGGCACTTGAGGAGACTCACCCACCTGTGCTGCCTTGCTGTGTGGCTCATCTTGGCCTATTTCGTGGCAGGAGCGGGGAACAGTTTGGAAAATTCCTGTCTCTGCATATTGGGCCTGGGGCCTGGTATGCACCCCTGGTTTTGCCGCTGTATGCTCGGTTTCCCTTTGAAATTTGAGCTGTGGCCTACCCCCTCAAAAGGGTTTGAACTGCTTCCTCATCCCGCCGAAGCAGCCTGGAGTTGAAATTCGTTGGCAGTGTTTTTGCATATGTGTAGTATCGGTTGCGACTTTGTCCTGGACTCGCAAGTTTGAACACACCAAATGTAGCTTTTGTTCGTCTTGAAGTTCTTTGATTTGTTACCCCAGTTATTCGCCAAACAGTTGAGATGTAACTTTATTCGATGGTTTGCACAGATGTGCATAACGGAGATTAAGGTTAGGTTTAATCAGTTCTTTCCTGAGGCAGTTAAGTTCAAAGTTGGCTGTAACCATAAGCAGAAAGGCATGTTCTTGCTCTACTGAGCTCTTTGCAAGGGCCGTGATGCTTTTTATCAGGGGTTTCTGGACACGCTGAAGCTTGAGATCATGTGATCTTGAGTGGCCATTGACGTTCTATCACAATTATTGGGGCACTAGTAATTTCGGACTGTGTCCTGATTGCACTTTTCCTGGAGGCAAGGTAAGGCTTATTAGCCACATTATGTCCGATTGGATCTCCAATTACTGCATCCACAGCAAACTTGCAGCAAAGCAGTAGTAGGGGAGGGCCGATCTCACCCACAGCCACCCCTTTACCTCGTCGTCCCCCACTTTACCAAAAAATCCCAAAGTAAACCAAGGCAAAATCGAAACACCCCAAACCCTCGCCCCGATTTTTTAAAATTTAAAAAGGGTGTTACCATCGGCACTCTTAAAACATTTGAAAACCGACTCAGCCTCATAACACCGGAATTCAATTTTGCTAAGCCATAAGTTCCGATTACTTGCGAAAAGGGACGATGAGGTGAAGGGCCCGTCGGGCTCTCCCCGACAGTTATGAAAAGGCGCGTCAATAAAAAAGAGGAAAATAAAAAAATATATATATAAAAGAGGCATGAATAGAGGAACCCGAACTGCAACGCCGCCCTTATGGGATTTTAGGTGTTTGAAAAAAAAATTCCATTACTGGCACCAAGGCGAAAACAACACACAAAGTCGGAGCTCGTAAAAGTGATGCAAAAGAGAGTCAACGACAATTTAAAAAATGTCACTCGCCAGTCATATCGAAAGCTTTTAATAGCTCCATAGCTCAAAAGGGAAATTTGTGGGCGGACTTGATTATCGCAATTAGAGCGTACATTGAGCCGCAAGCGATTAAAGAAGTGGATATTCAAAGAATTGGTGCTTAATAGACAACTATAGAATTTGGGAACCGATACCTAATTTCCGTGCAGACGACTTGGTCCATTTTTTAAACTTACAGAAAGTATATCGAGGACAGGGCACTTGCCGAGTTTAAGGGAATCGGCTCATATAAATTACAAACGGCCATTAGGATTTAGTTCAAAATAACGCGACCTTTTCTAACAAAAAATTGAGGAAGTTTTAGGCTAACAATTTGCAAAACATTTAGAAGACGTGGAAACTCACGAGCAAAAGAAGCTCGGGGTGTGTTTGTTAAAGTGCACGCCACAAACGTGGTGAAAATGACATAGGCATTTGAAACACCAATATTTTCAATGATTTTTGTGGCCATATTTATCAATGTCACCCATCAATCGTGAGGAATTGGCGTTCAAAAATTATATATATTATAAATTTCTCATGTTTGATGAATGGTTTGATGCAATTTACGCAGATTTTGAATCTGTTTTAGAGCGCCTTCCCCCAACCTCACTAAACACGGTCAAGACCCAGATTCATAAGCCAAGCGGCTATTCTTACACGGTCGTCAGATGTGACGGTGAATGCACGAGCCAAAAGACGTACAGATGTCCAAGACGCGGCACGCAATTTTGTCAGGTCCATTACTGAAGAGGCCTGTAAAATTAACGAAACATTTGAGTTACAAAAAATCTACGAAAACTGCAATTGCGGTTGGATCTGTCGAAAGCTTATCGGCAAGAATAAAGAATCTTAATGCCAGTGCCCAATTCCAAACGAGCCAAAAACAAAGGATGAAAATCTGCCTTTAAGTTCAGTCAATGAATCCAATGGTTTCAGGGATTACAATTGTAAGACGTGGGCAAGGCCAATAAACAAATTTCGCAAAGTCAGAGATCACTGTCACGTGACAGGGAAGTCAGAGGCCCAGCGCACGCCAGTTGTAATTCAAAGTCATCCCAAATCAAACGCCCATTCAGGTTATTTTACACAATTTGGAGAAATATGACGCGCATTTAATCATAAAGGGCGCTCGCGAGTTTAACGGGGAGAAAATCAAATGAATCGCTAAAAAATACTGAGAACTACATTTCGTTTTCATTAGGCCAACTTAGGTTCCTAGAGTCGTTTCATTTCATGGCTGCGTCGCTCGATCTACTGGTTAAGAAGAGATGTCTTTTATAGTTCTCCGTTAGACAGCTATATATTACCAAACCACATTTAAATTTTAGCCCATGGACATTATTTAGCGGGCGACATTTCAGTTATCCTCGGGTACTTCAAAGAAGTTCTTCTTTGACAAAATTCCTACTTGGCCCGTAATGTAAAATGGGGGCCAGTTTTTACCCACCTGCCATTGACCCGTTTAAACTGACGGGTGCGTTTGTCAATTTGATAAACGTCTACAGACCAAACGGGATCTGTCGTTCTTCTGACGGTCCCACTCTCCTCCTCGCTAGGGTAGTAGGGTTGTAGAGGTACTGCACAACGTCTGGAGGTAATTCACGCGATGTGCTTTTAACGGGTGCTGCTGGGCGTTTGTTTCACTCGGTCTAATTTGACAGCTTCTGTAGGAACAGCATCAATTAATTGATGCTGATTACCAAATAAACGCTCGGCTTAAGTTCAATTAAACCCTTTTACGATTCCCTGCGACCTATGAACGGCCTCGCCTTTAAATTCCGATCCCAAGTCTACGTTAATTAACTTGGGCCAAGTCTTTTATAAATTTGTTTCACGGCTTACAACGCTTGATTGGCAGTTTTACTGGTCAAAGAGGCTGCTTCTTTATACCGCAACCAACATCTACTACGGTCAAAGTGTATTTACTTCACTCGATCACTCGATCTTAAGGCAAGTATAACATATCTAATTGATGCGCTTAGTTTGGTTTGACAAATTCGGTATGCAACATTGTAGGTCTCGGCACGTAATTAGGTGCTGGTAAATAAATTTGCCCAACAGCCTGCTTTTTTTGCCAGTTTTGGAGGGTTGATTTGCCGATGATAACGTTTATTTATGCGACTTGGACTGTGAAAATTTAGAATTAAACGGGGCGATCGAACTATACCAGAAAGTCTTTGACGGGGTAAATATGTTGTTCACCGTAGACGGCTGCGAGATGGCTTTCAGCGGTAGGACTTCAGACATACAATTCGGTACTGAAAGACTTCAGAGAAAATACGGTGTGGACCGTTTTGTTTCATTGCAAGGATCGAAAAGCTTTGATCAGTGTTTACACGAGAATGACGTAGTGCCAGACGAGAAAAGAAAGTAAAAAACATTTACGAGAAATTTAGTAAATTGATTTTAAACACTGAACCGCCTGTGTCGTGGTTTTTGACATGAATAAAATTTACAAAATATTTTTAAAAATTTATAATAAACGAAATGGATAGTCAAATGTGTACTCAGTGAAAGAAACTAAAAGCAATTTCAAATTTTCAAATAAAGCCAAATGGCGAAGAAATTTACAGTTTAATAATTGTATTGATTGACGAATAGAGAGTCATAATAAACATAGGTGCCCTCATGGGAGAAGAAAAGACACAAGTAAATTTGCGGCGACACTTGTTAAAATCACCATTGACCGCTGGGACTCTAAAAGGCACAACAGGGGAATAATTTATTTGACCCAAAAAAATTCATTGACAAAGAATTGTACGGGAATTAGTCAATGAGCAAGTGGGGCATTGGCTATCCAGGGTTTGCTCGTGTCAAAAGAGTTTGCCAAGCGCTTAAAGCAAAGTTTAAATCGTTTATGGCCGAAGGAGGATTTGATTCAGACCGTGAGAGGGCAAATACGATTAATTCAAGCTAAAATTATTGAAATTCAAGAAGAAATTGGTTAATTTGAGACTCCTGAAGATTCAGCTCGTTTATTTACGTGAATTGCAAGATCAACTCGAAGGACTACAAGCTCAAAGAGACATATTTAAACAGTCATCTCCAAAGCCAAATATTGCATCGCAAATTAAAGATTCAGTTAATTACGCTTTACGTCGGGTGATCCGCTAATAAGATTCGAACGATATTTCGACAGCAAGTCGTGACTATCGTAAGCATTTTAACGGCGTTTAGTTTAGCAGTAAATACGATCGTAAGTAGCATCGTAGCCGCTGTCAGAGCTGCCGGAACACCTAGTCGTATGCCAGAACCGCACCAAAACCGCCTGAACCACCGTCCAAAGGAGGCGTAAATGATTGGATCAAACGTCAACTGTGGAACTTGGCAAACGTATGAAAGAAACTCGTTTTGTCTGCTCTGGGCGCTTTGCCAGGACACGGGCAGTATTTTGAGTTGGATTTTAACGTGGCGAGTAAAGCGGCTGGATGGATTGGGGATCACGCGTGGATCTTGTTTTTAACAGTAAATCTTGGGCAAAAAAAAATTTACCTCCCTTCTCAAATTTGAGAAAGGGTGTATTTTTTTGGGCTTTTATTTTTCTAAATTAATACTTTACTATATGCAACTTAAGTTAACACCTTATACAACATAAAACCAAGACAACCTACGGCAATGGCTCCTACGATTAAAGACGGTTTCTCGTCCGGAATTGGCATCACCCAGTCGTAAAATATTTTTCACACGTGAGAGTTGAATAAAGCTGACACGTATGGATCGGGGTCAGACAGTAGATCAAAACCTATCCCGCAAGCCGTCGTCGCGCAATACACCGCAAAGTTAAATTGTTTTTAGTAGAACGATAAACAGGTTGACCACGATCGTTAATTGACTAAAATTGGCTCCCATTTATTTTATACGCTTTTATTTGTTACGCTACGCTTTAAAAGGAGGTGCCGTTGGTTACACTTTTACTTCTTGATAAACAGGTTGGTTATCTTTGGTGTTTGACAGACTTTGTAAAATTTACTCGCCAATTTTTTTCATAAGATTTAAAAAAAAAAACAGCTGCCCTTTTGTTGCTTTCTCGTTGACACGTCTTTCAAATTCTTTTTTGCTCGTCGATTTACTTTCTTGTAGTTTTGGTGCTTATGTTTTATCTGATCTTTTTTTCATCTCGTTATACTTTTTCAGTTGGTTGGATAGTTATTACATCTGGTGCAGTCATTACATTTGTGGCAATCGTAGCACTGTTTTACAGTCGGTGCATTATGATGCGTAAACGGTTGGAATTTAAACAGCGGTAGACAATCGTAACAATTTAATCAAATCAATTGAATTTTCCGTGCCCTTGCAAAAAAACAATTCACGTTTGTTTAATGGTTTTTATCATATCATTTTATATATTTTCTATTTATTTTTAATTTTTTCTCGCGACTTGACTCAACATGCTTTTTTATGTATAGTCCATTTATTTGGTGGTTGTAAACATAGCGCATTTGACCTAAACAGAGTCGTGCTTTAAGTAGGAGTCACGAGTTCAGGCCGGGCAAGTAGAGACTTGTAACCACTGGGAAAAGCGGGAACACCAGCAAGACCAAGTTTTCCAGGTAGAAAATCCTCAGCACAACGAACTGGAGGCATGATGCCTTTTGGCTCAGTCCCTCATCATCATCAGTCCCTTTTAAATGTACTCACTGAACTCACTCTATCACACTTTTATTTATCCATAAAGAAGTGACTTTCTTTCTCTTTATCGAAACTGTTGAAAAGGGAAAAATTGGTCAAATTAATCCAATAAGAGGAGGTTATACTTCACGAAGCTCTTGGTAATTCTCCATCACAGCACAGTCGCTGCTGTGGAAACAATTGTGCAACAAGCAGAGTCATGCAGTTCCCGGCATCTAATTACAGGGAGACCCAAAAAAAATGACATGGAGGATCATATGGGTAAAAGAAAAACATTCTCAGGAAGTCTTTTTCACTAATATTCAATATTCAGTGAGTGTCAAAATCTGCAGAGCTTTTGTTACAATGTCGAAGTCAGTTAGGATTCCTGTTTTTTTTTTCTACTACGGTCTACTTAGGTTATCCTATTTATTAAACTTCCATGTGTGCATGCAAATGGGGGGCATCATACTTGAATGGTTGAGATGCCATATCATGTCTAATCCCACTTTGAAGACTTTACACTATTCCAAGTGTCAATTGAATCGATGCAGAAAGGAAAATTTCCTCACATCAAACTTTCAGCCGATGGCCCCTTGTGTCATTTGGTTGGATGAAATTGGTCAAAAAGGTAGGATCTTGGTTGGTCCTGAGTAGTGGTGTCTTCCTGAGCCTGCGTCTGTGGAGACCTCCTTTGTGCAAAACTCGCTGGATGGTTGCCCGTGACACCTTAAGTCTCTGCCTTGTGAAGGGTATTAATTAGGGCCTTGGTTGTGATCCAGATTTTATTTGGGCGAGTCTAGGAGATACTGTGCACTTCCTGCCACCCTAATTGAGGTTTTTCACTGTGGTGAACCTCTTCCCTAAAGACGTTGCAACGGGGACCTCATATCGCTTGGAAATTGCCTTGAAGCCTTTAGGGGCATTCGCACGATACGCTGAGTTCCGTCCTCTTGGCCATGGTGACAAGTAACTGATAATGATGTAAAAACTTTTCTTCTTCTTATATTATCGGTACTTCTACTATATAATTTGTCTATTTATTTCAATACACAAACCCAAATGTATGTTACCTAAACTTCATTTGTATAATATAAGATATGCCCCGGTTTATTTTTTGCTCCCGATCATGTTCAAGATTCTGATGAAATGCCATCTCCCCCCCAAGAATATTTTCTTGGGGGGGAGATGGCATTTCATCAGAATCTTGAACATGATCGGGAGCAAAAAATAAACCGGGGCATATCTTATATTATACAAATGAAGTTTAGGTAACATACATTTGGGTTTGTGTATTGAAATAAATAGACAAATTATATAGTAGAAGTACCGATAATATAATAGCTTTTACAAAGGAATTCAGAAAAGTATGTTATTTTCCAAAGGGTATGAATAATCTTGAGCAAAACTTTATGTCTTGCCACTCTAAGAATGATACATTCACCTCCACCACCTGTTTTCTGTTACTCAGGAATGCCTCACAATGGGACCACTTATGCCATGATACTTCAACTTGTCGAATAGTCGCCCAAGTTAGTCTAAAGTTCCCTGCCATTCTGTGACTACCTGTTTGATGAATAGCTGTAACATTAGCCTGCTCCCAGTCCTTTGGCAAGGTTCTTGTTTGCAAAGAGGTTTTAAAGATAATAGCCAACAGATTGCTTAGGTTGTTTCAGATAAGTCCCAATGCCCCTCTGGTTCTCTTGTGTATATAGATGAGAAACATTAGCCTTATCTTTGTCCTTCACTGCAAAGGACACTTTACCCGACTTCATTAAGTTTTGAATATATTTTGAGTCTGCTACAGTCGACTCCCGTCTGGGACTTGCTATATTAGCTTGTATTATCCAGACCTCGACCTTCGGTGAAAGCTGCTGTCCTGCTCGACGTATGTATTGCCAATCGACTGTATATAAAGCGTATATGTGTGCCTAACTTTTTGTTTAAAGGCACGTACATTTGGTTACATGAATTGGATTTTGAATAAAAGTTTTTTTATGAAAGTGAGATACAATTTAATGAAATTTTAAAATGTAAAAAATAGGAAGTGGAAGTCATGTCAATTTTGAGCAACACGTCCCCGGCCCTGCATGCCGTAATGAGATCCACATGTAAACACAAAACATAAGTATGTTATCATTTTAGTTGGAAACCAACACCACAGCTGCGCTTTTTGCACGTAAAAATGGGTGTGGACAGTAGAGGGCAAATATTGCATGTTACTGTAGCACTTTGGCAGCACTCGCTTGTGTTCAGGCGGTACGAGAGCCGCCACACAGAATTTCTAGGTTGGGTACAGGGACCGCAAAAGCCCATCTCTTGCAGCACCGGACAAAAATGGCTCGATTCGGTGAGGGAATACTGCAGCGCTGGTTCACTGTACACGCATGAAGTACGGAAGTGCCTTTCAAAATTGAATGGACTGGCTAATTGACAAGTTGTCTTCAAAAAAGCTTGTGCTTAAATATAAGAATAACAATAGAATAGCACCAGCCAGTGCACAAAAAATTCCGAAATCTCATATCTGAGCTCTTATTACGCAATTTTTCCCTGGCAAATATGCTCGTCTTACCTGAGCTCGTAATACCGACAGTTGACTGTACTGCGTGACTGTACTGTGAGTTAAGTTAAATCGCATTCACTGCAAATGCCTTTTCACACAAGAACAGAGGTCCTATGCGATGAAATCGCATCGATATTACAACCGCAGGAATATCGTTTCGTGTAAAGGCCGACCTCTTTCAAAAATTTATACGGTTATAGCACAGGGCCCAAGCGATCGCCGTGGTGATCGAGACCTCCTCCAAAACTTCACATCGATGCAAATTCTTTGTAATGATTACCTCGATTATCCGTGTGAAAACAGAGCTTTCGATCGTCATGCACGAGGGTCCTTTGAGTTGAATCTCATTACACATGCGCTATCATGTTAATAAGGTCCAGAATTTCCTCAAGTTCAGGAAACCCTTTTTTTTTAGCTTTTTGACTTTTTTTGTTCAGCCATTTCAGAGGACGATTTAAATATGTAGACTGCGAAACTAATAGAACGGAACAGAGTACGGACACGTAATAAACTATCGAGTCCCATGGAGAACACATTGCCTGCAAAAAGGCCTCAACATTAATTTTGTTAACTACTCATCCATCGGGCTAGTAGTATAGTAAATTTACTTGCATGAAGTGAGATTTGTGGCCAATTGTGCTCTGTTCCTTTGTTTTCCTTCCCATCAAAGCTTAACAGCTGGCTTTAGATCCTATGTGTTGATGTCGGGACATTCAAATGCAACCATCATCAGGTTATCTAGCACGGTCTCAAGTCAGTTTTTACTCTCCTTAGCGTGAAAAAAGCCCCCTCACAACCTGCAGATGACACTGGCATAACTAATGCAATTTCATCAAGCACCATCAAGATGTTTGCAAACATGTTTAAGTATTCTTCTGATTGAAACAATGAGTTGATAACGGCATTTCCTTGGTGGGGCCTAAACTTGTTTCAGCTAAGGGGTAAAATGGGCCTTTACATTCATCCATCAAGCCACGTTTCATACTAAATATGTATCAGTGACTTTGGCTCCAATGGCAGTTTCATGAGTACCTGTAAATAACTCAGGTTCCAGTGGTTGATCGTTCGGTTATATTCCCTTTAAGAAAGGTTTCACGCTGCATTAGTCACAGACCAATGGGACACTGCTTAAGCCATTATGTATGGACGTGATCGCCGAAATAAGTTGCAGATTAAAGCCACAAAGAAACCAAAGTTGAAGAGATGCAGGAAAAAAAAGTGGTGCCTTTGGGTCCAGGTCACACGAGGAATTGAAATGGCGAAGTAAGCTGTCACATTTTTTTTTTCTCGTAAGACATTTGTTGGTTCTTTTCGGTTGAGGCAGCAGTTTCTGCCGAAAGTATAGATTGCCGCAAATAGCAAGCGAGTAAGATGAGGCGTGCTGGGTCCAGACTAAGGACAAGCAGGCTGTGATAGAAGTATGTATGGTCTCATGGTCGTGGTAAGTCGTAGTTGTCGTGGTTGTTGTGGCTAGTACTCAGCGTCGTTCCTGCTCAAAGAACCTTCGAAAAAAATGGTAAAGTGTAACCTGGGTTACCCTCTTAACTTATTTTCCAGTCGTCCGTGGCCAACACCCGAACATGAGGTTAGCACCAGGGCAGACGATGGTAATTGTCCGTTGAATTTAGGACTTACTTGTTATGTCTTAAGGACATTTGCAATATTCAGTGGTGCCACGTCAGTAAGCATTTTTTTTTTTAGAAACTCCGTGCTTTCCTAGTGCTTGATGTTTGCGCTACGAAATATCGCAGGACCTCCAAGATCGCCTCTAGTTCGGAAACATTTATATTAAGGACACAATTTTGGAAATTAGTGATAAATTTGCTTTGTTTTGTTTGACCAGAAAAGCATGGTTCACATCCTTCCTCCAAAAGTACTTCTATTTTGACAAACAAGTTTTTTTATTACTTCTTTGCTACTTCCAGAACTGTGAACCAAACTCCATCTGACAATTCCGGAGTAGGCCGCTTATTATTATATGTATAATAATAAGCGGCCTACTCCGTAACGCATCGCTGTAGATTGTAAATACAATGCGTTCGTTCGAGAAAGACACGCCGGATAAAGCATGTATCTAGTATAGGAACAGTGTTGCTGTCAGGATGAGGATGGCGAAGAAACCCTTGCCTGGGACAGTCCATTTCTAAGACGTAACTCAGGTAGCATGAAGTATCTTACTAAACATTTACTAACAAAGTTTACTAACTTTTACAAAACAACCGCGTAAAAATTACAAAGCCTCAATGGGCCTCAATCTTTAAAAGCTGGTCTTGGGCTAAGCTATCCAACCACCAATCGCAGGTTAAAACTTTGTCTCTTGTGGACTGTACCTGTGAGTGATGTAAAATATTACTTTAACTGACGCCTTCGTCGTCGATCTTCCAAGTTTTGAAATTCTATTGGTGGACTTTCAGGCCTGTTTGAAATCATATCTCAAGGCTAAGAGTTTGAAACTGAGCGAACCTTGAAAAAGCCTTTTGCCTGTTGGCGTTATCTGGAATTAAATCTGGGTAACTTGAGTGTTATAGTGACAAGCAAAAACGAAGTTGGCT
The DNA here is from genome assembly GCF_001949145.1 of Acanthaster planci. Next base: position 84,109 of record NW_019091646.1, read on the forward strand.
AGGGGTACGCTCCTGCCTGAGGAGTCCAGAGCCAGCGAGGCAGCTAAGCCCCACTACAACGACGAAAAGTTGTTTTTCTCAACTAAGCAAGGAAATTTAACTCCAGCAATCCCCCGAAGTATCACCTTGTATGCCCGGAGACGGGCACATACAACATTACTGTTGGATTAAATATGAATCGCGACTCATTTCGAGTCCGGTTAGCACACACGGCCACGCCATTTATGAATGTCGCAAATGTCAATCTAGTTTTCACAAAGCTGAAAAATTAGGCAAACACCTCGAATATTGCATAGGATTAGACGTGCCCGTTACTAAAAAGTAATGCTACCGCCAGCAAACGACAACATATTAAAATTCCACCTGAAAGATAATGCTTATTATTTAATTAGAGCCGTTTGTCATTAAAGCCAGTTTTGAGTCTGTGTTAGAACCAATGCCACCTGTACACGGCAATACGGTTAAAACGCATCGGCATGATCGCTTCGGGTTATGCGCACCAACGGCGGTTGCATAAAGCGCTAAACTTACTGTGGGCAAAATGCAGCGAAATAGTTTGTTAGGAGTCTACTGCTAGACAAACATACAATAAACAAAATATTTGAAAAGCCAAAAATTATCAAATGGAACTTGGAATTTTCTAAAGCATCGAGAAAATAACACCTGTTGGATTGTGAACAACAAACTGGGCCCTCCCACTTCGATCAATGCCATTATTTAAAACTGACCGAACTCGAAAACTGAAACCGACAACTTAAAATTCAACAAAACAACCGAGACGGTAGATATACAGAATACATTTGCATGGTATGCCAAAAGCCAATTAATAAATTTCGCGAAGTTTGCGATCACTGTCACGTTACTAGTAAATATCGCAGTCCAGCGCATCATTTGTGTAATTTGCAATTACAGATTATGCCATATGAAACAGAAATTCCCGTCTTTCTACATAATTTGGAAAATTATGACAGGCATTTAATTATTCAACGGCTATCAGCAAGTGCGTCGGAAAAACTGCGTTGCATTCCCAAAAATACAAAGTAGGTCAATTAAAATTTCTAGATTAATGTAATTTCTTGACCGGTTCGTTAGACACACTGGTCAAAGCCTGTCCACCCAAGCCTTAAAATTACTTCGAAAGCAGTTTCCTCAAAATACCGAATTGCTATTACAAAAGGGCGTTTACCCGGAGGGGTACATGGATTTATTCGAACGGTTTAAAGAAACTTGTTTACTGTACGCGTTCAATAGCTCATTGAAGTAGGCAAACATTTCTGAAGAATAATCACCGTGCTCAAGAAACGTTTCAAAAGTTCAAATGCAAAAATCTGGGCGATTTCCACAACTTATACGTTTAAAGTGGATGCGTTGTTATTAACCTGTGTGTTTGAAAATTTCCACAAAGTGAGCTGCAAAAATTACGGTTTAGACCAGGCCAATTATTATACCGAGCTACTACGGGACTATTGACAAGCATTTGTTTTTTTTAAACAGTCAAACGTGGTGGCATCTCAAACGTAGGAAACAAATGCTACGCCAATACAAATAAAAAATATTTGCCCAATTATCAGCCAAGCGAACCGTCGAGTCACATAATAGATTTAGAAAAAAAATAATCTTTACGGCTGGGCAAATGAACCAACCGTTACCCCGTTGGCAGATTTAAATGGGTAAAAAATTGGAAACTTTTACAATCGATTACATTTTGCCATTGGCAGCTAAAGGGCCAACCGGCTACATGCTCGAAGTCACGTCGCACATAACCTATTTTCAGAACTCAGCGCCAGTTTACAGGGCAATAAAATTGTCAGTTACCGCGATGCAGACGTATTTCACATTTTTAAAGACGATTTCCTTGCCGATACCACAGGCTAAAAAAAAATTGCCGATGCGTATAAGAACAGATATGCGATTCGGTTGGACTTACCGCTATTAACCGATCACGGGCCTTTTTACCCCTCGGGTTTTAAAGATCCTTTGGCGTATCTCTTGATTTTAAATAATCACGATAAAGTGGTCAAGTCGACCGACACGGCCGCTGAGTACAGCATTTCGGCCTCACCGCTAGAGTACGAAGTCGCAACCAATCGAGACCTTGCCCACAGTGGACCTCAATGAAGCGTTGCAACTTTACCAAAAAGCATCTGACGGTGTAAACACGTTGTTCATCGTGGACGATTGCGCAGCTGACCAGTTTATCAAAATATCAAAAGGAATCGAAAGGTCGTAACATTAACATTGCACATTATGCAAAATGTCTTTCAATGGCCGGCATTACTTGCATTCGTGCTGGCTATATTAACTCAGAAATTTAACTGGTTTCTCAAATATTACAGAAAGGACGCGGCGTGGATCTCGATGTTTTACTGCAAAGATCGAGTTTAGCTTTGAAGAAGATAATGTAAAACCTCATGAAAAACAGATTTTATGCAACATTTATGCAACGTGAAATTTTCGAAGTTGATTTTAAACACGGAAGTTCGTGTTTCATATTCACTCCAATAAAAAAATAGAATATTTTATATAAACAGAAACACCGACCACATTCGCACGCAGATTAACCAATTAAAGAAACGATTAAAGCGGTGATGGACAGTGATTTAACTTTACGGGAGAACAAGGGGTGACGATCGTCAGCATTCAACAGCGTTTAGTTTAGCCGTTAGTACGATAGTTTCAGGTGTGGTGGCCGCTGTGAGAGCAGCTGGTACGCCCAATATTACCCCTGAACCGGGGCCTGAACCTACAACAGCGCCAATGTCGAAAGGCGGCGTAACCGATTGGATCAAACGATAATTACAAAATTTTAGCAAACGTATTGAAGAAACTGGGCCTGAAAGCGCGTGTAGCATGCCTAGTTTATAATTGGTAACGTTCTTTCTTGGATATTAAACGTGGCGAGCAAGACATTCGGTTGGAATGCCGAACACGTTTGGACGTTGTTTGTAGGCGTAGATGTTTTGATTTTGATTTTTGTGGAAAAAGATGTAAGATGATACTTTTAACGGATTAATTTTGGGCAAAAAGTAATTTCCTTTCAGGAAAATTGAGAAAGGGAATTTTTAATGCTTTTTATTTTTGGTTCAGGTCAAGGTTAATATTGTAAGTTCCGGCGACGGCTATCGTCCCTACGGTTAAAGATAATTTCTCTTCGTTGTGAACGTCAATTTTTTTCTCTCTTGAGACGCTTGCCTGGATAGGAGTGGGTAGTAATATAGGTTCTGGCTCTGGCACTTGTTCTGTCTCCGATGGCGGAGGAACAACGCTTGAATTTAAAGTTGGATGCAGTCGTAACAGATTTTACTTACCGTATAGTGCACGTGAAAATTAAACAGCGCAGACACGACTGGATTCTGGTTAAACAGTAAATCGAAACCCACATCATAATCTGTTGTTGTGCAATAGACCGCAAAATTAAACTGATTTTGATAAAACGACATGGGGTTAGTAACCCAACGTTCAACGGCTTCGTCCGTGTTCACTTTTGGTAATTTATACGTCGCGGTTAAATTGGGAAACACGGCAGAAAAGTAATAGACTTTATTGACCACTATTGATAAGTGACTAAAGTTGGCTCCAATCTGTTTACAATAAACTGGTTTTTAAAAGCAGGCGCGGTGTTTTTTTACGGTTTCCATAATATGTTGGTAAGCAGGTGGAGATTCCTGGTACTTGACAGACTTGGTTAAAGTTAGTCGCCAATTTTTTGCTCATAAGGCATTTTTAAAAAAATGCTGCCCTTCCCCGTTGGCAACGTTTCCATTTTGGCTTGCACTTGGCGGTCAAATTCTTCTTGCACGTCGTTTTATTTTCTTGCAACTCGGTCGCTGTGTTTGCACGAATCTTTTCTTTTCGTTGATTTTTTTTTCTTTTGCCTAGTTCGGACAAAATCAAAACGAACTCTTCTTGAGAGACGTCGCCGTCTCTGATCGCATGGGAGGCGTACTTGTCGATGGTAATAAAATAAGATAGCTTGCCGCCGCCAAGCTAAAAGAATTCTTTATTTTATCGTGCTTTTTAGTTTTTGCCGTCAACCTGCGACTGGCTTATTTTAACAACGCGTATGCTCCATCCATCACTAGCCTGACAGGTGCGGTGATAAATACCAACAGCGCGAGGATTCCTATAGCTGCCGATGTGGCACCCTTATTCCACGCAAACTAGCGCGGTTAATAGCCGTTTGATCTCTTTGTAAGAAGTCTCACGTGCGTCACGCTCTTGTATGATTTGCCAGCGGATGTCTTCGATCTTTTGAAGGTGGTAAATTTTAGTTGCTTCGGCTGCCATTTCTGCTTATATAGATCCATTTAACTTTGGATACCCACATATTCGGCTCCACGTTCGTTGTCATCTCTTTTTTATTATATACCATTTAAAAATGTCTAGCTCGATTAAAATTCCATCACCTTTGTTGTTATTATTCGTATGCAACTTTTCCCGATTTGTCTAAGAGGTCTAAATCGCGACTGGCTTTATAAGCATTAATGGTAATCAACGGTACTTTGGACTTTACAGCAGCTTGCATTTCAGCTTGCGTTTCAATAAACTCGTAAGCTGCCAAATTTATATCATCGAGTATACACATCATGGGCTTTTGTAGTTGATAACATTATAGTTGTTTATACAGGGGACTTATGCCGTAACAAGTCGTGTCAGTCATCATAATCAGCAGACGTTTTTCTTGGCCGTCGTGATTTATAATAAATGGGAGATTGGGATACATAAGTACCTTCTCTTATCACGGGGTTTGAAATAATCAGTCTGCTGGCATCAAAAGGACCGTATACAATATTGAGATCGTTATTGCTAGCATTGAGACGCTCGTGGTCGTCGGTTACAATGTAAATTTGGGTTGACATGTTTCTGATTTTGTATTTTAGTTGGATTTGTTTTCGTTTTTCAAAGTTACGTTAAATTGGTTAATTGGCCGCGTCTATTAAATTTTTATGTTGACTGTATCTAATCAATTCAAATCTTCTATGTCAACGTCATATTCAATTATTAAGCCTAGATCATATAAATTAGCATCCATCTTAGAATCAGTATTAGGCGGTAAATCGTCTTATCGTTTGTGCCTAGTTCTTTCGTGCCGGCAATCGATAAGCACCACGTGATCCATTCCATCTATTTTAATGCAATTAACGCAGAAAATTATATATAACGGGTTTGCCCTTACCCAACGTATATTTATAAGCACTGTACGCTCAGTGCTTGTCCG
>NW_019091646.1:104912-183649 GCF_001949145.1 Acanthaster planci
AATTAAAGGTCGTTAGTAGAGGTCGGTGTTGTGGGTTGCTCATGTCTCTATTTACATGTAGGTCTCTAAAAATTTTATCATTTTTTCTATCGACTTGACATGTTTTTTTTATATATTGCTATTTTTATATATAGGTCATTTATTTAAGGCGGTTGTAAACATAGCGTGTTTTGCTTTGAACAGAGCCACGCTTTAAGTAGAGGTCACGAGTTCAGGCCGGGCAAGTCTCGACTTGTAGCAAGGGGAAGTCCCTTTTTTGTTTGTGAGTGATTGCTGGTGCGATCGGTGCTGGTCACGAGTTGTTTACAGGAAAAGTGCGCCAGGGTCAAAAGTTCAAGGTCAGTGAAGTGGAAATCCCCGGCGCGAGTGGGTGAAAGGGAGTTTTGGCTCAGAAGGTGTATATTTACCCGGTATTTTTAGAGCCTGATTTTGGGGTTGATGAGGTACCCAGGGAAAATTGTTAAAATCTGGAATTCCAGATTTTTAGGGGATTCCCCCAATTTTTTGAGTCGATGTACTACCCAGGAATTTTTGCTGAAAACGGTGGAAAAGGGGGTGTGGGCCAGAACTCTCCATTTCCCCCTACTACTGCCTATCCTTTATTAAATGACTGTTTCATCAAGCCGTAAAAAGAAGCTATCAAATTTCTAGTCTTATTGCATCTTTTATAGGATAGAGGTAGGCACTGTCGATATTGTTTCTTGGACAATATCGATATATATGTTTTTTAATCGATATTATTGATATATCAATATTTATTCATTTTAATTTGCACCTTAACTTACAGATCTCATGCTGTCTATCAATAAACATGAGAGCAGTTTTGGACCCTATATCCTACAGTACACCTTTATTGTCACAACTACAATAAGTGAACTTCATTTTTTTGTACCAAAATGTCCCAGATAGTGTAACAGATGTCATCGTTAGTGGTTCTGCACTATCTTTTTAAAATTTTGTACATATAAGATCTGAAATGTCCAATCAATTATTTTTATATTAAATATTATCAATGAATTATGTTTCTCTACAGTGGCAATGCATATTTATGATTATGCAAATAAGGGTGGAATTTGTAGACCAATGTCAATAGAGAATACCAACTGCAACCGGTCTTCGAATTAGAAAAAATATTTTATGTGCACCACGAGTGCATGCAATTGAAAAAGTTTACGTGCATATCCGAAAAGTTACCGCACCATTAGCTTACGTAAGAAAAAATAAAGAGAGTCAAACATAGTAACTGTATGTTATCCTGCAAGTTTACCTCATTACAAGCCACGTGTACCTGACTTACAGCTGTCAAAAACCCGACCGTGTAAACGCACGATATGGTAAACATACATGTAGAGTATACGTACTGTACACATACATTTCATGACGCAACGGAATCATACAACACACACGCACGTGCACTCTACAGGGGTGTCAAATGCATCAGTTGCTGTAACCCCTACGCTAGTCTTTCCTCAAGAGGTAAAGTTGACTACATACAAGTTAGCTGCATGTACGTGCACTGTGTCCAGTAATGCCAACGTTCTGTGCGGTTGTATTTAGGCTAGGTCCATGGTGACACTCTCAGGTGCATTCGAGCAGTCCAGTGAAGCGCACCAACGGCAGAAGTATGCCGCGCGGATCAGTGAGCGTATACTCCCCGTCATGCAGGAGTATATTCCAGACCAGAGAGTAATGCGTGCGCATCCTCACTCGTGCTGACAGGAGAGACCGCGCAAACGTACCCACATAGTACAGAAGTGAATATTGTCACATACACAGTCATGTGTGTAAAAGATTGACAACATTCTTCCATGTGAGAACCAACGTAAGCCGTGGCTTATCGAAAATTACTGTTTTTTAAAGTTGAGATATTTCCTATTTTTCTCGAAAATCCAACATTTTCTATATAGCGATATTATCAAATAACTAACATCGGCGATATTGATATCAAACCCATGTCGAGAATATCGATATATCGACAGTGCTTAGATAAAACACGACTAATCTTAGGTTCTGAGATGACTTGCAAGATAACACAAGTTTTGTGAAATCAGCATACAGAGAGAGGAAATATTGCATAAGACCACAAGTCTTACACAACCTGTGCGTGCACCCTCAGTTGCAACTTATCACCATTAAACCATGCATGGGGAAAATACGACAAATACAAAGGACAAACACTATGTTCAAACACGAGAATAGACCTGATGGTGTCATCATCACATAAGGTCAATTTTTCTCTAAAGCACTCCCTTTTCAAGATAGCTGCAAGATTTGAACCAAATTGGATATACACTTCAGGAGATAAGTCCTTTAAATGAGGCACCATTTAATGTCACGTGACTCGTCTGCAGATGGTATTGTCATCACCTGAGGTCAATTTCTGTTTGTAAACCTTCCCTTCCTAACTGCCTGCAAGGTTTCAACCCAATAAGACATGTACAATACAATACACAATACAAAACATTATACTTATCGCGGAAAAGGCACAGATTAAATATCTTAAACATTTGTCCCTTTTGGCGCTCCACACAATGAGATCCGCTCTCGGCAGCACGTGGTCGGCATTTTGCCAAGTCCCGAGTATAATGCCCTACGCACTGTGTGCCGTCTATGTTGCAGGCAGATATTGGGCGTCCACACACACACACACAGTAGCATGTGCACACCATGCTTTAAATGGGATTTTCGAGTTGGCAATTTATATTTAAGGGGGGTTTTGTCGGCGGCGCTTCACCTGTGTGAAAAAGTACACAAGTTATGCACTTCATGCAACTGACTCTAATGTTTTAGCTGTCATCTTGTACACAATTCACGCTTATATCGCTTACGGTTGATTTCTTACCAAATTTTGAAGAATAAAAGAAGTGTTTTATTGTAACTTCCGGTCTGATGAGGTCATCAGCCCCAAACTTCCCACACGTGTTGACTGGGTAAAAATGGTCATCAACATTAATTTTCAGGCGATTCGGACAAACTTCGCCACAGACATCCATTCTAAATTCATTTTTTTGGAATTTTGATCCTGTTGCTAGAGGGCGCTGGACAATTAGGTGACGCCATCAGTCGATGATTTGAAGAATACTATCACCCAGCAGACTAACACCGTTGAAAACAACTCCATACCTATTACCACTTTTAAACAATAAGGCCACTTCCGGTTTCGAATGGAAGGAAGGGTCACGTGATTTGACTCTCACGAGATGAAATGAAGACCACATTTTATCATGGCACTTACTGCAAACAGAATGTTGCGGGAGGCCAGGGCCGATTTTATATGGATTTTTATAAATTTAAAGGAATATTTAAATATTCAAAATTTAATGATAAATCATGTGATGACGTCATCATGACGTAAATTGTTCAAAATTATCTTTGTTTTATAGTTAGTACTTGCTGCAAGTTTTACGGCGATCTATGATTACTAAGGTACAAAAATAGTGCCTCAAAAACATGTATAAAGTCAATGGGTGATTCGTGTCTCGCCTGTCACCGTGAGTGGGGAAGAACCGTCAGCTTGGTGGGCCGACTAGGAGCTCATGTTTCCTGTGTCACCAGTATCAATGAGGATACGAATGGTGTGGTGTCCGCAGGTGTCCAAGTACGGGGATTGTCTTGTCTGGACCCGGTAGGAGGAGGGGGTGCCTGTGTTGTGGCTGGTGTCATTAATTTCATCTTCTGTAGGATGTGGGGCTCGTCATCTGGACCGTCGTCAATGATGTTTGCCATCTGATGTGCCTTCAAGATGAAACGCTGGTCCTGCTCGGGAAGGTGGGGGCACTTGCTCAAAAAGTGGTTGGAATCTGCAGCACGCATGGCCTTGGTATTGTCAGAGGCAAGCAGTTCTTCGAGTAGGGAATCCAGGACTTGGGACAGTTCTAGTTTTATGGATGTGAGTGTGCTCGGTGACGCTACGCCATTTCACTAACTTAGGCAGTCCAGAATGAATCCGTCGCAGCCATGTCAGAAAGATAACATTCTCTAAGGAGGGGGAAAGCTCCTCGTCTTCTGACACCGGTTGGCAAAGATGGGAAATTCCACTGTCTGAGCAGAGTAAATTGTTGACGACAACAGCCATAAAGCATTGGTACAGGTCTTCAGGTTGTTCCTCTGGGCAGAGGTGGATGTCAGAGAAGTCAATGAAGTGGGCACCAGATGACCGGAAACCATAATGTAGGCATATATGGCTTGCCATATGGACTGGACGGGAAGTAGAGTTTTTGATTATTGTGTTGCGGCAATCACTGGGCAATAGTTTGCAATCTGTCCTAGCATCAACTTAAGCATGGTGACTTTTTGCTGAGCGGTCTTCCGTTTATCAACTGGGACTGCATCCGTGTCATTGGCAAAGCCCCGTAGGGGCACATTTTTGGTTTTCTTTCCCCATTGGCAGCCCTTGACTAAGAATGGAGCAAAAGTTTGGGTCAAGAGTGAGAGGGTGTATTTCAAGTTCTGTCGCCAACTTACGAAGGTATTTATAATCTACACTTTACTCAAGCACCACTGCTTTGATGCATGGTGGGTAGATGCCATTGTGCAGTACAAAATGGATGGGGTGGACAAGAGGATTACTTCAACTGTATGAAAAACAACAGCACGGTTACAGTATATGTGAATGGTGTGTCATGTGTCACTGACACAAAGTTCAGAGCACCTTTCCGCGTTGTTGATGGCGAACGGTCGTTTCCGGACACTGCCATCATGCCAGTAATAGGAAAGACGTTCCCTGGACACACAAGAACTGCAACTGTGAAACTGCCTTGCTGGATAAAGAGGAGGTTTAATGCACACAGGCAAAACACAGAAATTGATTAAAATGAAAATTGAGAACAAATTGAGGTCGCCAACACAAGAGGGCGCAATCACAACTACTGGCGCTAAAGTTGCAGGCCAGCAAATAGTTCCAAAATTGCCTGTGCAGACTAAATCACGATTTGTAGGCTGTCAAATTCTCTGCTATTAGAGCCTTTCGTGGCATGTGGACTGGGTGGTTTGTTAAAAAGGTGGATGAAATGTAGGAGCAGGACTGTCAGCTTGTATTTCTGAAAATATCAGACCAAACAGGGCCCTCTAAATTGCTCTATTTCTGAAGCCCTCATCCACTTTCGACCTTTGATTACAGGTAAGACGGTCTCGGTTCGGATAGACAACGCGACGGCCATCGCCTACATCAATCATCAGGGCGGCACACACTCTCCGATTCTTTTGTGTTCTCGCCCGTGCATACTTCATTGGACCATGCAGCATTCCGTTCTGGTTTGTGCCAAACATATTCCAGGAGTGCAGAACGTCCTTGTCGACTCCCTCTCCCGAGGCACAGTTCGTCCGAACTAGTGGACCTTTCAACCAGAGATCATTCAAGCTCTTTTTCGGGTAAAAGACAGACCTTATGTGGACCTTTTGTGTCGCATCTCAACACCCAGCTGCTGACATTTTGCAGCCGCTATCCACATCCGCAGGCCTCGGCATTTGATGCCCTGTGCATTTCTTGGGAGGGTCTTTTAGCTTAAGCTTTCCCTCTGATATCGCTCATTCCTCTGACGCTAACGAAGATTGAGCAAAGCAATTGCTGCGTCCTCCTCATCGCCCTGTTCTGGACGAGGCAAGCGTGGTTCTCCTGGTTAGTCAGGCTTCTGGTTGGGGTTCCCCTACTCCTGCCTCCGCGTCCGGATTTGCTCTTTCAACTCCGGTCTCACCTACTGCATCTGGACCCAGCTCACCTACACTTAGCTGTTGGACACTGTCAAGCGATCCTTCATCCAGGCAGGCCTTTCTCAAAATGCCAAGGGTTGGCGAGAGTCCACCCATAGGATTTATGACGGTCGACTACGACACATCACGTTTCCCATGGAACCCATCATAGGTGGTAGAAATTCTCAAGATGAATCCATGCTTAGTCACCTCAATGCGACTCCATGGGACATGGGAGATGTGCTTAGGTGCATGCCTCGTCCGACGTGCTTGAGCGTACAAGCTGTATCAGTCAAGTTATAAGAATTACGAAAATGCTTATACAAAAATAAACATTCGTTGAGGTCTCTTCTGTACTTCAGAGTTGGGAGTCTGTAATGGTCACATAATTCAAGATAATCCACATCAATAACATTATTATTTGTGAGATTCCGTTGCATGAACATAAGGAAGCGTTGTTGAACTTTTTCAATCTTTGCAAGCTGAAATAAAGTTGAATACAACTGTACAATACTCCGGATTGGGCCTGATAAGTGAACAATACATGGTATGCAGACCACGTTTATCCTTAAGGGAGCGGAAATTGCCCCATACTAAGCCACACAGTCAATTAGCCTTTTTAATTACAGAGTCAATATGGGGAACTAAGGTCAGCCAGCTATCAATGAAAATTCCAAGATCCTTCTGGACAGTGACTCTCTTAAGTATATCACTCCCTAGAGTATAACTAACACTAACAGGTTTCTTCTTGTATCAATGGATGTATCAACCGGGCAACCAATTCTTCTGAAAACTTTCAAGTCATCAGCAAATAGTAAGCAATTTTTATTTAATAACTGAGGGATGTCATTTACAAATAATGAGAACAGAGTAGGTCCCAATATTGAGCCTTGGGGAACACCAGAGGGCACCGTATTCCAGTTAGAACAATGACCTTCACTCACTTGATGTTTCCTATCATAGAGATAACTACACAGCAGACAAAGAATACTGGGATGAACATTGTATGTTGCGAGTTTATACAACAGAAAATCATGATTGACATGGTCGAAAGCCTTGGAGAAATCAGTGTAAATCACATCAAACTGCTCTCTCTGTGCAACAGCATGGTAAGCCTCCTGCACAAAGATGTGAGGTTAGTAGAGATGAAACCATGCTGCTGCTCAGAGATGACTGGTTGGACATGATACATGATTTGCTCACAGATGATCTTTTCAAAAACCTTGGAGACCTGAGGGAGCAATGAAATAGGTCTGTAGTTAGTGACACTTTGTTTATTATCCGACTTATGGATGGCAACGATATTACCAGCTTTTCATTGTGAGGGAAAGCGACCCTCCAAACTGGCCCTATTGAATAAATATGCTGAGGAACCACAAAGAGCATTAGCATAGGATTTAAGTACGGAGCCAGATAGATTATCTGGTCCAGTGGCTTTAGAAACATCAATGTCATTGAGCTTGCTGAGGACATCAGATTTAGTTATGCTAATAGCTGGCATAGCATCCAAGTTTGCATGATGGAGAGCAGGTATGGAGGCATCAGATTCATCACAAGAGTCCAGCAGATAAACTGACTGGAAACAATCCATCAGCAGAGCTGCCTTACCTGCTGGATCTACTGCTTCCACACCAGAGTTTTATTTTGAAGTAAAGAAGGCAACGAGTACGGACGAGAGTTTGCTCGAGACTTAATGAAACTCCAAAAGCATTTGAGATTTTTACCAATGTCTCCAACTACAGAAGATAGATAGTTGGCATATCTGGCCCTGACAATTTTCTTTAAATTGAGATCAAGTCTCTTTAAAAAGTTGAATGTTAGCAGGAGTTGGGCTCCTCTTCTTCACGTGGAATGCTTGCTCCTTGGCTTGCAGGGCATGACAAACTTCTCTGTCGAACCTCGGAGGAGATGGACGGCGTGGATGGACTACAGGAACTTCAGTTACAGCAGCTTCAATGAAGTCACAGAAGAGTGTGGTGGCTTCATCACAGTTATCTGTTGCTTCCAACAGACACCATGGGATGCAATACATTGTTCTCTGCAGGTCATTTAGTTCAGCTTTGCGAAAATTGAGGACAGGACAATTAACATGGGATGGCGTGGTTTTAGCAGCTGTGTGAAAGTTAATTCTCACAAAATTATGTTCAGAAGCAAAGATGTTGTCTCCAGTTTCACAGAAGATTTGATGCTGTCTGGAGCAGAGGACAAGGTCAAGGATATTGTCCCCTCTCGTTGAGAAAAGTTCACTTGCTACAGGTTATGAGCGGTCATGACGACATCAACAAACACGTCATTGATGATGGAGCCACTTGGGACTGGAAGTCTGGAGGTTGATTGACACTGCAGAGAGGGTAAGTTGAATACGCCAACTATATGGATGGAGATGTAGTGCTATGAAGTATTAGTCAGCATGACAGCAAGAGCCTCCAGAGGTTGAACACCACTGTTTGGCGGTCTGTAAAACTCCAAGAAGCAACTTGTTGAGACTAGAAAGCCGAACCTCCACCCATAGCATTTCAACCTTATCCTGCTCAAGGTCTGACCTTTATGACATTCAAAGGCATTGTGGCACCCTACCACCTCGTCTGTTGTTTCTGTCATTATGGAAGATGGTGTAGTCAGGGATGTTAATCTCAGAATCAAGCACAGCCTTGGTAGACCAAGTTTCAGTTACAGCAAAGAAGTTGAAAACACTTCTTGGTTGAAGGTGAGCAAATAGTGAACTGTGCAGGACATCAAGTTTATTCTTCAAACTCCTCGCATTCTTCAGATAAACTTGGAGACTGGTGTCACTAGTACGCTTCTTGGTGTGTACAGCAGATGCCCCTGAAAATTCTGGTCCTGGCTTGACTTCAATGTCATCAGCTTGTTTGCTGTGGTATTATTGTAGTACAGAGTTCTGTTCCTCGAGAGCCTGAGTTTTCTGATAACACCACGATAGTGTGGAGTGGTGCATCCAGTCATAAGTCACAACTATACTGGCTTTGTTTGACTTACATGTAGCCATGGTGGACAATGGAGACACCCAAGCGGGGAGATCAACGTGGTGCACTTGGCATCAGATAATGGCACAGACTTTCCCCCACCTACTGCATACCTACCAGATTACCAATCTCCCTCCCTCCTCCCCATGAGGCCTTGGCGCACTTTGTGCATCGGAAAAGAGGAGAACATGACTGATGCCTTTGCGAGGGTCAAGTGGGTGGGGGTGCACTACTGGTGATCGAGAATTTAGCGAATGGAAGTAATGGACTGGGAAATAATGCATAGGTATTGGAAATCTGGTATGTATACAGTAGCAGACTCAACCCACATTAGGTAAGGAGAGATTTGGTCTTTTGTCTTGATGTTTAACAAAACTTCCAGTAAGCTGCCCAATTCTATTGTGGTTATTGTCTGTAACAGTTGGGTCTTCCAGTCATCATGGCCATGCCTGTTGAAGTGCAGAATTCAGAACCACAACAACCTATTTACACACACAGAATGTTCCATATTTTCTTCATGCTTTGACAAAAATCCAAACCTGATCTCATCTTAGGAATAAGAAAAACGTCTTCTTTGAGGGAGCCCTCAAAACGAAAGATGTAAACAAAAATAGTGATCGTCCTTCTTCAATATCACCAGCAGAAATCAGCCGTTTCACTGTCCGCCACTGTACATCTTATACACAAATTATGTGGTACCAGCACAGCTACACAACCTTGTACCTGAGGTTACACAACAATAATGTATTGCAAACGACTTATCAACTGTGGGAAAGATCATGGTTATCCATCCTTTTGTTGCACAACAACATCGCAAATGCACTCAATCATAATTGATACATGTGTGCTTGTGGCATATCACATGATCCATTCGTTACCAATAAATAGTCATTATCTATGACTGTGTGTGCTTTTCTATGGCAGTGAGGTGGGATGTGATCTATCAAGTCCCTATAAGAAAGCATACACATATAAAACAAAGCATAACATCATTGTTTCAGGTCTATTAAATGCTCTTAATCTCAGGAGATGCCACTGTATAAACATGAGTGTGTGCACTTTGGCAAGTCACAACACACAACTGGTTGAAGAGGAATGTACCATCTGTCCATTCGCTTGGTACATGTACTACCACAATACAGGTTTGTCATTCTGGTTACCAGATTAGAATATAAGCAACAATCACACATGTTGTCTGTACACATGGCCACATTTACCTCATGACTGACCTTGGAATTACACAAATTCCTCTCATATGTGGAAATTGGAACTACTTTTTATGCACACCATAATTATAAATTCGGCAATACAGCATAATCAAGTTTCTGTTGACTAAAATCATGCTTCAAAATGGTGAGCGGGACATTTCTGATTGTCACTTAAGTGTCAATCTTGTATGGTTTTAAGAAATTCCTCTGACTTTAATTTACTTACATGAATGCTATGACAGCTACACCAAATTTCTTATTACATTTTGAATATTTATTCTGGACTTAAAATATAGAAATTTCAGTTGTCAATAATAAATAACTGCCTGCTCATTTCAGTGTAATTCTCCGCACTGTGTTGGCCAATCTGTAAAAAAAACCTTCGAAGCCTCCAACATACCAGTGGATTAGCCTCCTTCATTCCACAGCCATACACACATACATGTCAAATTCACTGTCTGAATCACTTGCTCATTCATGCTACCAAAAACAATTGTCAGACCTGAACCAACAATAGTTTCAGCATTTTCTTTCAGGCCAAGTACAAACAAATCTGATATACTTACTTTATAGCTGCTGTTTATGTTGGGACTAACTGCTTCATCAATGTCTAACTGTACATGGCTCTGTGCAACACTGTTTTCACCATGTGATGAAGGCAAGTACATGGAAGCCAGTGAGAGTGAAAATCCTCTGTAACCAATGTACCTATGAACAGATAAAAAAAATCTTAAAATTGTAACTGTAAAAAAGATTCAAGTCTTACTCACAACACCATAACTAATCATAGATGGATTGCAGAGATGTCTCATTCAGCCAGCAATCTCAAATCTTTAATTTCAAAAAGCCTTTTAGATATAATTCCAGGTACTTGGGGTTAATTATGATTGTACTCTGGGGCAGCAATTTCCGATTATAACACCTGACCAACAGATTCTGTATCTTGCTTGGTCTAGTGTGAGTCACATTGGATTCGCTATTTTAGCTGTCTTGTTGTGCACAGCAAAATGATCTATACACGTAACAACCCAAAACTATACACGTAGCAACCAAATTAACTACGAGCAGGATCACCGCCAATGTGTGCAAATGCATACTGGGGTGCGTGTTGCATGTCACATGCATTCCAAAGCACTAGCTCTACAGATTTTGTGAAAAGGTTGGTTGGAAACAGTACTGGTAAATTTTTAACAAATTTCTAATTCAAATGGACTTATTTTTATATACAGTTAGATCAAATAGATCAGTTATAACCTCAGCAGGAAAGCTTTGCTAAACCACTTGAAGCAGTCAACATTAATATACCGCTGCTGGCTTTTGTGTGAGGTATTAGTCAACTTCGTAGATCAATATAACTAAAGAATGTTTTGATGAACACAATAAATTTGGCACTACATTTAAACTTATTCTGCGCCATCTCACAGTGCATTTGCAATGAAATTGAGAGGAGGCTCTGACCAGTTAGTTGTAAAATAGAAAAAGTGTCTCATTTCATTGCATTGTGTTAGTACCCTATAGGGGTGGTTACAAAGCACCTAATTACTAGTGAGGAAAATTTCATTTTGTTGGAAAGAAATAGGATGCAGTAGTTTGGACTTTACTGACCCCCCATAGTTTTTGGTTCCCCAGAAAAACACATCACATGTGGTACTCATCAACTATGGAGTACATTTTCAAACATCTGGATCAAAATCAAGATAATTTTAAATTGATCCTGTTAAAATGTGAAACAAATGTCACAATGTTAAAAACACCTGTCTAATTAGAAGCAAATTCAATTATAGATCTAACTTATTCCCTACCCTATTTTTATAGTTTCCACAAAATATTGTTACCTCTGATTTTTCATTCTCTGTTTTGCAGTCGCAGTTGACTGTTTAAATTTTTCACTGTTACCTTTGAACAATATTATTGCAATTGAAAAATACACGTATGTGCAGCCATAGTTTTCAAATACCTCGGTCAATAACGAAGACTATTGAGAGCTACTCTGTCTCTTTGTGACAGAATGAAGGGCTTTTCCGCATTTCTAGGTTTTGAGAACAATGCACTTGCCATACATGCATACTTCCCATTAGAGAGGTAAATGAAACAGCAAAACATGCAAAAGTCAATGAGATATGCAGAAAAATATAAAAATTCAAAAAAATTCACAGGATGATGTCATTATCAGTTTCTCCAATGAATGGAATTGAATATGCAGTTCTTTATGTAGGACCATAAAATGTCACCTTTAAAATGATATCACATGACCCCTTTCAGGTTTCACAACTTCAACTCAATTTTTAACTACAACACGTCTGTTTCTACTCACATACTAGAATTGAACGCAATCAAACTGAGTTATTTCTTAAGTTGACTTCAAACGTTCAGCTTTAAGATCATGTCATATTCCCATAATGACATCATCAAGATGTCAAAATAAATGTAAACTGTAACACATCCCAGTCTACCCTACATATTGACAGTGAACCCAATTGGTCTCAAAGTTCTCTAGTTATGGGGAATTAAAGTGTGCGCCTTTGGAATAATGAATGACCCCTAGTGACTCCATCATGATGTGATTTAAATTATCATCTATTAGACATCCCCGGCCATAAAGGTACAAAAAAAATTGAACCAAATCAGACTCAAAATTCCCTTGTTATACGACATGAAACTGTATGCCTGTATTATGATGTCAAATGACTTTTAATGATGTCATCATAATGCAACCTTAATAATCATGTAATATACATTCCTGTTTATGTACATGTACAAAATAAACTAAACAGGACTGGTGCAGATAAGAAGCGCAACTCCAGAATTGTGTGACAAGACCCTGCATAAACTCAAAGTGCTTGTGCAAGTTTCCAGTCATGTTGAATTGACCTTGTGGGGTATCTGTGGAAGCTCTCCCAATCATTTCATGATTTCATTACTCACAATCATTTCATGATTGGGAGTAAGAGGTCTGAAATCATTTGGGTCATCAGATGAATGTCCGATCGGCCTGGAGTTAAGAAGACCTTCCACTTCATTGAAGGCTGTGGTCATTTCATTCCACATCAGAATCTGGTCTGAATTTGAAACTTTCAAAGTGTTTTTCATTTGCTTAATAAGGCTTTAATAGAATCCTCCCTGATGAGGACCAAGGGGTGTGATAAACTGCCACTCCAGCTCTTGGAGAACTGCAAAGTCTTCCAGCTCCCTCCATCCTTCTGTGAACAGCTTCTTGAGTTCTTCTCTGCAC
Organism: Acanthaster planci; assembly: GCF_001949145.1. Next base: position 118,025 of record NW_019091646.1, read on the forward strand.
CAATGAAGGATATCACGGTTGAAGGCCAACAATGATGTGGTGCAAATTGTTTAATAGCATGCATGAAGGCTTGGGTCGAAAGATCCCCTACTACTTCCAAGTAGATTGCTTGAACTGTGACACAAGTAAAAATGGCTCTCCAAGCTTTCTTTGCTTTATTACAGCCATATTTCAACTGGAAAGGACCAAATAAATTAATGCCAACAGTTGCAAACGGTTGCGAAAACATTCTCATACGTTCTGGTGGTAAATCAGGCCTTGGTCTCGGCTTCCTTTACCTGGAAGTTGGATTCCAACACACTCTCACTCTCAGGGTCTTAATTATCTCTTCGTTACCAAGATTGATGCAAGAGTCCTCCTGACCTGGAGTTGATGCCAAGCAATACCATCTTTTCACGGAAAAGGAGCCATCAATCATGTCAGCTTTATAGCTTGTGTTACGGTTGGACAGGAATGAATTAGGTCATCCATATACCTATCGTGCTGCAGTATCCAAAAAGCTTCAGGATGAGTGGACTTGAACTTCTCAGTGATCTGCAGAATGACAAAGCTGGCCATAGCAGGTGAAGGCTTATCACCAAATACGACCCTCGTCATCCGGTAGATTTCAGGTTTTCTCAAACTGTCAAGATTTCGCCAAAGAAAACGATGGACTTCAGTATCCTCTGGTCTTAACAAAACTTGAAGGAACATCTTGGATGTATCTCCAACAATCGCCACTAGATCCTCTCTAAATGTAACAGTACACCAAACAGGTTTCCAATAAGATTTGGTCCTTCCTAAAGAAAGGAAGTCAATGAGACTCCCTGATATTTGCTGGTGGGATCGAAGACAACTCTCAATGGAGTACCGATCTTCTCTGGTCGATATATTCCATGATGGGGTGGATATTAGACAGGTCCCTCAACGGCTTCATCTGACACTAGGATGGCCCAACCCTTATCCACATACTCCCTGACTGCCTTGTCGTACATGCTAGCTTTGTCAAGATTCTTGGATAAGCTCCGTTCCGAAGTCGGCAATCGTTTCTCAGCTAGAGGGTGATTGTTTGGAGGGAGGAATGGGTTGCCCTTCCATGGCAGTCCAATCATATATCAGTCTCCCTCCTTGTGACAAGAGTTGGCAAACATCTCCTTTGTTCTTGTGTCCTCTTGGACATGCTGTTCACTGGACAGGAACAGTTTGGTGATCTTACACCCAATGTTTCAAAGTTGTACGGCCGGTAAAATCTAGATGCTCTTTGAGGATGGTGCTAACAGATGCTCTTGAAGGAGAAGACTTAGTACTGTCAGAAACAATAACAAACCACCCAAGTGGAGTCTTCTTTCCAACTGGCTCAAATTGTAGGCCCTGTCGTACTTATTCTTCAGTATGGAGGTGGCTGTACTGGACTCCAAGGATGAAGTCAATTGGTCTAGCCTAATGAGCAAATTCGAGATCAGAGATATAGGGAAAGGAGGAAAGCCGTTATAACGGTCTAAAGGAAGAATGCTAAGGACAGTACGGTCAATCTCATGTGCCTCTATTTCATAATCTTCACCTCTGGATAAAGGTGAAATCCAGAACCTCACCTGGCAACTAAATTTCTGCCTCAAGCAAGTGCCTCCAACAACTGAAATTTCCAGTGGTTCTCTTTGACCTTGCAGGCCTGGGGCCTTAGCAAAGTCTCTGCAAATGATGGTGGTCGCTGCGCCATTATCAATGAGGACATTACCTTCCCTGACTCTTCCATACTCAGCTCTGAAAATCACATGAACAGCTGGTAGAATCCCATCTACGTTCAAGGTGCAAACTGCACTGCTAGGATCAAGGGATGATATATTCTTGAGCAATCATTCTTGTCGCATTTTTTCTTGAACTTGCACTCTTCACCTTTGTGGCCTCAGATGAGACACGAAAAGCAGAGGTGGTGTTCCTTCAATATCTTGAAACGATCTGTGGGGGAGGAATCCTGAAAGGTAGGGCAGTCTGTCACTCTGTAAGGGGACTCGCAGACATAACACTTGATAGGCCTTCTCTCTGGGGGTTTCTTCTCACTGGCAGCATGGACACCCTTCGATTTTGGACAATCTCTTGACACCTTCTCATCTGCTTTGTCACACGTAAGATCTACGAAATCGGGGTCAAAATCCGTTTTGACCTGTTTTCTAAGAAATCTACTAATATGAGCAAGGTTGGGTCATTCTCGCTCGCGAATTTGTGTTGCATTATCTTTCCATTTCTGAATCATGTAATCTGGTAAGCGTTTAACTATTTGGTGCAAACTTTCAGAGGCATTAACGTCTGGAAGAAAATTTACATGGTTTAGCATACATCCGGAACAGTCATTTCTGAATTGTTCATAGGAAATAGTCTCCTGAAATTCAACCAGGTCATCAATCCATGCGTCAAAGGGATCTTTCGATGGACGGGCAGGCATCCCAACTACTTCAGATGAATGTGTCACATCGGCTTCAGCAGGGGATACTAGTGCGGCTTCAGATGAGGGCATGACATCTTTGGGTTGAGAATGTAGTGGTGGTACTTCTTCGCACGAAGACAGGGCCTCACCAGTTGGTCTCAGGTCAGAAGCTCGGAGATGATCAGATCGATGTTCGTCAATTGATGGCGACTTTCCAGGATAGGACTCCTTAGCCATCCGAGGCGGATCAGGCTGCTGTTGAGTTGTCATATTTGTGATTGCAGGTGGACATTGTCGGGTCAGGGACTTGCCGGAGATGGGAAAGTTCAGAACTTCAAAGTACTTTGCAACAGACCCTTCGAAGTTGTAAAAACTCTCGATCAGCTCAATCTCCCCACCTTTTTGATTTCTCGCAGTCTGCTCCAGGCAGCACGAACATTTCAGCATTAATGTCACTGGCATCCGTAAATTCTGTCTGTAGAATTGCCAATTTCTTGTCGGCCTGAGATTTGGTGAGTTTGCGCTCATCCATGCAGTTATAGATGCGGTTCACACCACGTGCGATCTTTCTCCACAAGATTTTCCTTTTCATCTTTAGCTCTTCAACTCGAGCATCTTCACGGACAGTGGTGTCTTGGCCTCCTTCGCCCTCTCCATCCCAAGCGTTGTCTCTTGAACTCATGTTGCCATTTTCAAGTTCACGAACTATACGGTAGTTCCACAACAGCAGTCAGCTAAGTCGACTCTCACTGGAACTTATAACCTTCAGAACTTTGGTGCAGACAAGAAGCGCAACTCCACATCACGATACAATCGGGATCTTCTAATGGTTGCTTCTGTACATTTTTTTATTGGGCGTACAGAACGACGACAACATTCTGGAAACACAGAAACAGAAAGGGGGCTTAATTAGGAATCTAACTTGAATCGATAGGTCTCAAACTATTCACTTTCCCCAGTGACAAAGATTCACATAAATTCATATTCTACCAGAATATATCAACTACATCCGATACAACTGAACTAGTCGCTAAACCAGATATCGCTGTAATTAGAATGAAGCTAACACTAGAATTAGTGGGCTGGTCATGAATAAAACAAACATAAAGCAGAGTGAAAATCAAACCATTGACATGTGAGAAAATTAAGTCTAGTTCGTCTAATGTATCAAATGTACAAACCGGGATATATTCTACGGATAGCCAGACAAAGAGATTATCTGGTAAATTGCAAACAAATTTACATGTATTTCTACATTAGCTATCACTGATGCAATCTTATCATATCGTACAATTTATTTTGTGTAATTCCAATCTCAAATAAAATCATTCATTTAAATTGTTCTATTTACCTGAAGGTTTTCTTTTCCTGGACTTGTACAGTTACACAGGATAAGACGGAATGATTAAAAAATACGAACAAAGAATTTCATTGTTTATTAAGTTGCGCATGGACGCAATGCTTCTGCGCGCTGTTATGCAGCAGTCGAGCTGTTATTCAGTCCAAGGACTTACAATTCCATAGCTATTGAACCTTACAAGTATGTACCTTTCAAATTATATCACGTGACCTGTCGTGGCATCATCGTAACATCCTTATAATGCATCCCACTTTGAGAATGCTAAGTTTCATTCAAGTCAGACTTATGGATTTGGAGATACTGGCCTGCAAAGAATACAACTTTGGAGGCGTGTCACGAAACTTAAGTCTGTTGGTGCCATCATGACCATGATTTTTCTAAGGAAAGATCTGTGCCTGATGGTTGTTCCACTGTGTAATTTTGCTTACATAAAAGATTGCCAAGTGAATAGAGTAGCCCCTTGAAAACTGTTGAAAAGTCAATGTGATTTTATAAATATTTAACTTTAATAATATATGACCTAATGACTTCATTGTATCACTTTACAAGTTTTATTTGGAGCTGAAGTTCTATTAACCATATGAATTTTATGGTGATCGAACTGTGTTTACAAATCTTCCTTGCACAGAAGATACACTAAAAAAAAAGATAAAACGTTGAAGATGACGTTATCATGACATCAACCCAAGTTGCACAGAACACAACACTGTTTGGGTCCACACCAAATTCAATGGTCTGTAGATATGGGCCTGCGAAGGATTAAACTTTGTGGGCAGGTCACATGATCTTAGATGACATCATCACTACATCACTGTTCTTTGAGAATTTTGAGACAGATACGATGCGTGGTCACAGGCTGTTCAGTAGCGGGTTTCAGCACATGTCGGCCCACGACCCCACTGTGTCAGACTAACGACTTGATCAACCTGAATTATATATAACGGGTTTGCCCTTACCCAACGTATATTTATAAGCACTGTATACTCAGTGCTTGTCCGAGAGCTTGCGAAAAAATAAATATACATTGGTAAGGGCAAACCCGTTATATATAATTCACATCTCCCCAACGCAAAAATACATCTTGATAATTGATCAACCTGAATCTGGATGGATATTCACGTTGCAACAACTGCACTGCATATTCATATGTTTCCATGGAGAGCCCTAAAAGCAGCTCATGCTACATAACAGAGGCATCCATTTCATATATGAGGATGTCTATATTTGATTAGTACCAGTTTCTTTCATATCTTGGCATAATTCCCTTTTAAATATGATGCTTAAAGACAAGACATAACTATTCAAGAACAAATCTATTAGCTATGTTTTTGGTTAAAGATCCGATACTTTTATGGAAAACCATGTTCTCAGAATAATGTAAACCCCCTCTTCAATGAACAAGATGATAAACATTCAATTGCCCTTTTTATCAACCAATCAAACTGCCATATAAATAAATATTCATATAATCTGGATTCTCAGCCAATTAGAGTGCCCCATCAAATTTTGGTAGCAAGTCCCAAATTTTGCGCACAAAAAGGGCGTCCAGATTGCTCAAGTCAGTAATTAGGCACTGCCAAACCAGCATATTGGGAAACAAGGTTACACTGACCGTCCCTATGTGTTATTAAACTGCACGCCAAACCGTGACATGTATGCATCGCAAAGAAGGTGGACAACACCCGGCCAATTACTGACTTGATTTCGATTTCAAGTCTAAATTTCAGAGTACAGTCTTTTTTTTTTACTTAAACATTTTCCCTTTGATCTCTGTTCTTTACGTTATAACATACACAAAAGTTAACATTCAAATCTTGGCCTTGGATCACTCTGCGGGTTTACAGATGTATTCTTGGTAGTTCTTCATTCTGTAAGATCTTCCTCCAGTCATTTGATAACTTAGGCCTTTATCTATGCAAGATGGTTTTCAATGACTGCAGCCAATGGGTTTTCTACCTTGTGGACCTTGTGGCAATCTAAATGTATAAAAATAAATTCCAAACACTCAAAAATATCCATCTTGTGACCAATTTGATGGCTAGAGCAACAGACACAGTAGATTATATACTTTTGACAAATTTTTAAAATGTTCTCAAGGGTTCAAATCTCCTACAGTTAGTGGAATGCATAAATTTAATAATTTAGTACATTTCAACCAATCTAAGATTTGTCTTCTCTTCAGAAATTTATACCAGATATTTTACTTGAACTTGTAAACAAATTAAATCTGTTTGAAAAGTAACCTTATGAGTTTTCTTCAGGTGTTTCAGGCTGAGCCACCAAAATCCAGACAAAGTCTTATAAACGCAGTTGTGCCAAAAGAGTAAAACTTTGGCAGGTCTCTCTTGACCACTTTTGTCAAGCTTTTCTCAGTTTATCTGTATGTGGCTCCAACACCAGATAATTATGTTGGCTGATGCACAGCCCAAACTACGTTTTTAGCAAGCAATCTGATCTACTTGTCTCACACTACTTCCCTCTACATCTACGAGGAGATTTTTTTTTACGCCTATCCCTATGTACAAAGGAGAAAGGGCCTTTTCTTATACCTATACATAAAGACCACTTATATTACTGATTAACCTAATAATATCATGGAAGTGTACAGTTGGACTGGTGGCCCTACAATAGAAAAAAAGCAGGTGTGTACTATGACTGGACTAAGAGAACTAATAAACCGACATGAAAATAACTCATGGCCAAAACACAGGGAACGAAAGGGGGAAACTAATGGAAGAGTCTGAAAAGTTAACTTTTGGAATCAACTATTCTCCTAAAGGTAAGAAAAGAACAAAACATTAAGCAAAAAAATAAACCACTGTGACCAAAAAGAAGAAAACAAGTGGCAGTGGAAGAACACCCCATTTTATGTAATTAGTCCAGATGGAACGATCCAATCTGGACACAAAAATACATCATGTTACTCATCTCTCATATACACACACACACACACTACAGGTCATACTGTAATTCAAGGAAACTTAATTTTGGTATCACTCACAACACCTTACCATTTCCTCTATAAACACAGGTACTCAACATGATATGTACAGAACTATTTCAGTCACTTGATTTAGGATAAGGGGATATTCAAATCCTTTGGTTTATTTGTATAAACAAGAAGACTCAAATCTTTGACATATAAAAATCAAGTTTCAAATATCAAAAGAAATGCAGATGCTTCTTTTAGGAAAAAATGGCTCTATTCGCATAATCTTAGAAGTTACAAGTATCATAAGGTTACATTCAAACACATAACTCATATACTTGTCAAAACAGGAAGGCATTCTTATGAAGTAATGGTAGCTTTGTTGAGGCAAAGGTTTCTTTGTATTTAATTCCTCCAGTGACACTTGAGAAAAGCATGACTTAATCATGAATCCCTGGATCAAAGTGTAGAACTTCAAAGTTCAACATTTCTTGCAGCTACATGTTTTTTTGCTAACACAGTGTATGCAAAATGTATCTCATTATTCAAATGACACAAAGACCACTGCACTTTTCACTTTTCAGCCTGTCGCACTCTTATGACAAGCATCTTCCAAGTCATCTCTGCTGGGCTGCAATCCAATCCAGACAAGAGTCCATCAGTTACAATGTGCTACCGCTGGTTGCTAACATGTGGATAAGCTGGAAAAAAAAATATATTTTTTTTTTAAAATACAAGTAGGCTATACTGCAGTATTTTTCATTAACCACTTGCTACCGGGTGCCTTTGGAAATGCAGTGTCTAATGCTAGGCAATTTTTCAATATCTTCGGTTTTAAAAAATCTTCAAAAATTCATACCTTTTTTCCTGAACGTCTAAACCCCATTGAGTGACTGTCTGGTTGCTACTCTAATCTGAAATACAACATTTATTGACGTCCAGGTATTTCAGCCAGGCCTGCTGTCTTGTAAATGTAATTTATTTTGTTCAGGAAACAGGCACAGTGCGCTGCTAATGTCTTTTCAATAAGGGCCAGATTAGCATGCAGTGGTATTGTATTGCTCATTACTGGAGCGCTGGAGCACTTCTGTCCCTGCTGGTAATCCGCTCGTGCTGAATGCCACAAAGAGTGGTACAATCTTTCAAAACAATGATAGATTTCCTCTGCTATTGACAACTAAAAAAGTGTTGGTAATTCCCAGCAAACCCCGTCTTTTGTTTTGAGTATGGTCATTTGTTACAAGGCCCAGCTATTTTGTCCAATGTTGGGCAGCGCCGCTTTGCATATAAAGAAAACATACCTGAAACCGGGCTCCCCGGCAGCAAGTGGTTAAAGATGAAGTATGGATTATTTTTGAAATGCTTCAAATGCTTCAAGGAGCTCATACACTGCAGCAAGGTTTTTCCAGGGGTTACAGTGATTGTGATTTTGTCTGAATCACTAGAAATATGTCTCAGACAAAATAGAATTGAAATAGTTTTTTTCTGAAGTCATTCATGTAAGTTTGGTAATGCTAGAAAAGAAAAAAGTAGGATATGGCCATACTAATTGGTGTATTCTCATAAATGCCATTCGTCAATCTGAACAATCGCTTGATCTTTGTTTGATCTGTTGATCTTATTGCACAATATGCCCATAATTCTGCCATCAGCTGATTTCCTTCTGCTTCTACTTTTGGTTGTAGAAGATTTAAAAAAAAAGAGGTTAAGGAGATTTCATATAGGATCAACTAACAGCATAATGCGATTATGTGATTGTACTGATTGACCAATTGTGTCAAACCTGTATAGTGCTGTCACTGTGTGTGACTAATTTTGGGCAACAGACAATATTTCAGGTGCCAACATTTTTGTTAATGGTGCAACACTGCAAAATTAAATCAACATGCACAATATAAAATTGCCATGGAATACCATACCTGTGTTTGTTCATAATTTTGTGTTCATATATGCATGTGATTATGACTCATGCATGTGCATGTACATGTATGCTGTCCTGCTGCACGAACCAATAAACATACTGTCGGTGTCAATTTCAGCAAAACAATGCATGCAAAAATATTTACGTACACGTACATCATGCAGTTCTCGTGCTGACATTTCATCGCCGATCAAGGCTACCACGGCTGGTCTTTCCAATTCACTGTTGTGATAAAAAAGTGTTGGTAAAGCTTGCTGTTGTTGGCCTGGCCTGCTACGCAACATGACAAACCTAAAGATACTAAACAGAATTTGAACACATTGGCAAGTAACGTCAGGCTTCTGACAAAACACACTAATTCTTGATATATTTTATATTGTTACATCCAGATAGATGTTCCTTTTACTTACCGTAGCATGTTTGAAACACGGTATAGCCTTTTGTCAAGTACAGGTCCTACTGCTTTCAACTACATATCACAGAGCAACACGACACACACACTGTGCCAAACTCTACTGGCACGGAAGCCCAAAGCAGTGTGTGGTGTTAGCTTGGTCTGCCGACCATACAGTGTGCAGAGCCTGAAAGCTGTTTGTTGAAGGCAAAGTAAGGGTGTGCACTTATAGGTATTTTTGGAACCGGGTACCCATTTTTTTTGTCAACATCGGGTACCTGGGTACCCATAGAAGAGAATGCTTAATAACAAATGGCACTGTGCACAACCTTGGTGAACCATGTGCCCGAAACAGTGCTCTCTTTTTTTGTACATATGAAACAAGCAGCACATTGTTTTAAATGTCGGGGTAAATCTCTCTTATCTTTTTATCAAACGAAAATGTTACTTTCAATTTGCAAAATCTTCTTTTTGCAAGTATATAAAACAGAAAAAAAAATTGTTGACGAGGAACATCAAAACAGATGACAGAGCTGCAAACCACCTACGCACCAGCTACCGATCAAAGGAAATGTCTGGGATGCTGCATGACCACATACACACAGAACGCATGTGTATAAATGGTAACCACTGGTTGTGTCATGTGCAGACCAGATCAGTACTACTGTACGTCATACATCATGGGTTATTAAATGGCGTTTATGTACAAAAATACTTCCTTAACTTGAACAATGCCCACACCACCATATCCACTTACTTTGAAGTTTCTGATTAAAAAAAAAAAAACACCAAAATGTTTCTAATGGCATTGACAATATCGTAAGTCTAGGGTAAAGAGTCATCATTGCAAAGCACATTTCTTTTCTCACTGGATGCAGCTGCATACATGTTGCACAAACCAACATTACCTGGAACAAATTCTGTCTTTCACGCTATACTGAAGCTAGCCTGATTGCTACTGTGGGACTAACTGTAATCCCCTTCAGGCAGCCCAATCACTGACACTGCAGCGGCCATGTGACCGCAAAAAAAGGTCATGTGACCACTCATAGGGATAGCCAAGTGAAAAACCCCCGGACAATGCGCAGTGCTTCACGTTGTAAACAAGACTAAGTGATATGAAAGTTTTGCCACAAGAAGGTACATGTATTACAATAAAGTGGTTCATTTTAATAAAGAAATTTGTAGGATAACACCATTCCCCTAAGGTTCGAGTTGTTGAGACGTTACTGCATAAGTACTAATACTTCGATAAGTGACGTTTGACTTGCAGACTGTATTACGACCTGTCAACATTTCCTGTTCTTTTGAAATGCTTTTGCACATACACAAAACATCCCTCCTGCTTGTTTGTTCAATTTGTCAGCCACAGTTCCTCTAAACCACTGAGGAAATTTATATTGCTTTAATGTAAAAGTAATTTTGAAACTAAAAGTGAGAATGACTATGGTATATTTCTTGGTGTCAAAACTAAAATGGTTCTCTGACTCTTTGGGTTTATGTAGCACATTTAGTGCTTTGATAATCATCTAATAATAAAAGGCAATCAACTGCCCAATTTTTGCATGTTCACTACTTACCGTATGTGTGGAGTCTCAGTACCGCTGCTATTTTACGCACTCCACTCTCGCTCCGTCGTCAATCCCAACATAAAGTAATTTTCATTCATACTGTTTTATTTAACAAAAAATGCTTTTAAACAACAGCACTACCATTTCAGTACAAAAGTCATCTAGGCTAACAGGGTTTGTAAGTTACATATACAGTCATGCAAGTGTACATCAACAGCATGGCCACCTCAGAAGACAAAATTCCTTCAGCCTCTTGTTCATAGGTTTGGTACAGCTATTTTCCTAGTTCTCGATCACCAAAATTATTCAGTAAGGTTGCATGAACAAAAAAAAGTACAATTCATATGGTTAGTAGTCAATCTTATGTTATGAGGTTAGGTACCTCATGATATTTTCAAAATCTAAGCTTTTAAATTTAGACTCACAGGATCGACGACAATGATGACTACACTTTTCGTAGTTCTGGATGGGTTTCGGATCGTGACGAAAAATTCATTTTCAGCCAGAAACATTGTAAAAAGTTGCTTTTCTAATGAAGACTTTCTTAATTTTGAAAAAAATACTTCAAGAATAAGAATTCCAATGAATTAAAAAGTAGAGTTTTCAGGTGTACAGTTAGCTATCATTAGTACTCTCCCCTGCACCGAACAGTTGATGAACCCATTACGTCACATACATTTCTGCCACCCCCTTGTAGTTGAGTTCGCAACAAATTTGTGTGCACATAACACCACGTGATCCGAAAGTATAGGGAAAAGCTTTCAGTTTTTGATCGATTTAAAAAAAAATGGAAACCCTATAAGTCATTTTGATTAACAAGACATTAGATGCAAAAATTTATATGACTGTTCAATCCCCCAAAATATTTGGAATCACATGTAGTGAGTAACCTATCACCCTGTAAATGTTTGTCATATTTTGTTCACTCCCACGAACTAGGAAAAATCCGGAACTAGGAAAACGACTGTAATTCAACAGGCGGGGTGAGCAACAAAAGCAGCTGTTGATCTCCGAACTGCAGTTACATGTAAGACTGCGGGACCCGGTATTCAGTGGCATGGTAAATTTTCAGCAAGTCTGCCCTCCAGTATTAAATTTCAAAGACATTTTATTCAGGGATATCTGTTCCTTAGTTATTATTCATTATTTTTTGTACAGGTACCTGGCCCGAAAAAAAATTTATTGCAAACTCCACCTGACTGATTTGGACAATGGTCAAAATGCACTTTTCCCACAGTGCATTTTAGCCAATCATCGACCATTGTCCAAAATCAGCCAAGTGGTATTTGCAATAAGGCTCATTCATTGTGGTTTGGAAGGTAAGGAGTACCAAACCATTTTTTTTGTAAGAGAGTATAAAAGAGGGTAATGCAAAAAAAGCACCCGCCCCTAAAAATATCCTTAACATTGGCGTTTCTTTTCAGTCACTTCGCCGAAAAGTCACTTCGCCGAAACTGCCTAAAAAGACGGTATCATGTGTAGATTTGAAGTACAAAAATTCCAACAGACCTACCATATTTTTCAGTGACCAGTAATAGGCCTACGCTACAACTTTTGGTTTTATTTTGGCCTGAAGTAGGCCCTACCTAGGGCCTAGCTAATGTTACATGTAGCTAAGTAGATTGACGTAATTGATGTGCTGTGCATTAAGTTCAAAAATTCCAACTTGTCCTGCTGTCACTGCCGCCTACCCTGAACTGCACTTCAGTTCAAATAATCCTTCAAAATCAAACCTACGATGGCTGAAAGACGCAGGCAGTTTATATCATGCATGATGATGTAAATTTACTTTCGTAAGCCCTACACTGTAGTTGCCCAAGCCTAGCCATGATCCGATACACATACAAAATACAAAATGTAGTCAGAACTTTATTTGTCCAAAATGATCATGTTTGAGTAGGCCTGAATTTTGAATTACCTGTGAAATGTCCGGGTTGCTTCACATCATAATATGAGGACCATCTTTGCTATAATAAGTCATCAGCTGTAAATTTTGTAGTCCACTTTTGTCATTTCTTTGTGGGCAACCTAATGCTTGGTTTGTAGGAAGATTTTACCATTCTGAACATGTTGTGTGAGTCCCCAAGCACAAAAGCTGCACTCTTGAGAGAAAATTGAGTTGAACCTTCAAGCCTTGGGCAGAAAAACTGAAGCACAATCAAAACCTTGTACCCACTTTGAACACTGTAGTGCTGCATTGATGCCTCACACACAACTACACCATAATTGCACATAACATTATAAACATGGTGGCCCCAAATGCACGCTGTGTGTTATCTTTGAGATGGAAAAGAGTTGAGTTCTAAATTTTTCCCAAGTCAGATGGGAAAAATTCTTCACCTGTTCACAAGTGGAAAGACACAAATAACAATGAGAGAGAATTTAACATAGTTATAGAGAATGAAGCCAATTTGGCAAAAAAAAAAAATTGACTATGAAACTGAGGTTATAGTACAGATACAAGAGAAAAGGTACGTTAGACCTGGTTCTATATTAGTAGAGTGTCCTTATTTTATATTTAGGTACGGCTTTTTCTGTGTCCATGACAGGTTTTTGTGACCATGCATGTATAGATATCTCACCACACTACTGTTTGTCATGATGTACAGCCTAGCTGGAAAGATATAGTAAAGCTCGTCTAACGTTAGTGCTGGACAGTAGCAGTGTGTCATGACTTGTGTGTAAAGAATATCACAATCGATAGACTTTATGATGTTCATGACCTTGATCAGGGATTCTCCCCACAACTTACGTATCTCTCTTATTTCCCTGTGGGAACTTACTTAAGTATGAATTACGTCAGTTCGTAATTCACAAAAACAGTTCTGTGAGCCAAAGAGAAGGCTGGATATTCTGGTCAACAAGCTAACCAGAGTCATGAGGAATATCTCAGAGGACTATGGGCAGGAAGAAAGAACAGCATTACATGGACAGAATGCTGTTCAGTGGCTACATGGAGGTGGAGCAGTTGGAAGTCTACTGGTGGGCAAAGAATATAATGAAGAACAGGAGAAACAACACGGACAGGGTTCCTTTCTACCGACTGAAAACATGGCGAGCAAAAGAGAGAGAGCTGGACAAAAAGAAGAAAGAACACCAATGGTTCACTAAGAAGGGCAGGTTTGAGGCCGACATGTTTGTTGAAGCGACGCCGGGAGGTGCTCTGGCCAAAAGGACCCGGAAAAGGGTGAGGCAAGCGGGCCTTAAAATAAAGATTGTGGAAAAAGCAGGGAGTAGAGTAAAGGACATCCTGACAAGGTCATATCCATTCCGAGGGGACAAGTGCCTAGATGATGGGTGCACGGTGTGCCAACAGTACAGTGGAAAAGGCCAGTGCAAACAGAGAGAGGTGATATACCAATAACATGCAAAGGATGTGAAGAGAGATACTAGATCACTTGGTGAAAGGGTTCAGGAACATGTGAGGGGGAAGTCATCGGCATTACACTAACATATGCAAAAGAAACACAAGGGGCAGTCTCAGGAAATTAAGGTAAAAATACTGAACAGGTGCCCCAGCGACGTGATGCTCAGGCAGGTGATGGAATTGGCGTATATTAAAGAACTTAAACTGCAAATAAACAGAAGGGAGGAATGGACGGACAATAATAGAGAGCTGAAGGATACAAAATAGAAGACTGTGGTTCCATGGGATTGGAAGCGCATTGACACGTGCCTGGGGGTCCTGCGCATCGAGGCTCATTGAGGGAAACACAACGGGTGTTCAAGCATTTGCACCTGACGAGGGGCAGGAGATGCCCGAAAATTCATACATAACTAAGTTCCCACAGGGAGATATGGCTTTAAGAGAGATAAATAAATATAACAATTATTTGGAGGAAAAGTCAAGCTTGTCAATGTTGTCTGTTAACAAGAAACCAAGTACTGGGTTTGACATAGGTATGTAAATAATAAACCATTAAAATATTGCATGGTGACAGCCCTGAATATTTGGCTGAACTGATCACTCTTCGACCACTGTCTCACTTAAGTCTCCATAGCTTTAATCAGAAAACTGTGATCCTTCTAAAAATCTGTCTATCTGTAGTATTCCTTGGGTGATCTGACTTTTTAACATGCTGCTCCTTCTCTTTGGAATAAGCTTTCAGTTCAAGTAAAGAATGCCATTAATTTAAACCATTTTAAGACATTGTTAAAAACTCCACCTTTTTCAAATTGCCTTTGATTTTTGATTCATTTATATTGTACTAGTAATTCAACATTCACACCTTTCTGTATCACTATAAAAAAGTGTAAAGGGAACTTTGCTCAAAATCTCCCAGCCTTGTTTTCCCATTCAAGTCACAGTTACTTGCTATTGTTTCAGGTATTGTGATGTATCCAAAATAAGTACAGTAAGGTTCAGAGCTAAAAAAAAACTAAAGAAAAGAAAAAAGGAGGAAAAAACAAACAAACACCCCACCCAACAAACAAACAAACAAACACCCCAACAACCCCAACACCCCAACAAACAAACAACCAAAGAAAAACAGGACCATGCAAGAGAGTGAAGTGTCATCTGTCACACAGGAGATGGTTCTTTTTGATGAATTTAACCCTAACCCTCCTCCATCCTCCAACAGGTGAAGGATTGAGGAGGGTTAGGGTTAAGCCTTACCCACATTAGGGAGACAAATTCTTTTGTTTTAAACCATTTGGAAATGTATTTTTGTCCCCACGTGTAGACTTGTGCAGTGGCAAATTCACAGACCATGTAAGTCTACTATACACTGTTTCCTGCATAGCATATCACAGGTCTAGTTCAACACTTACTGTGCTCCTTTATTCTCATTTCATTTATTGGACACAAATGCAATGACAGCTATGTCATTAAAAGATACCCCTTGCAATTCTGACACAGCTTTGTCTTGGAAACTCTTTATTGCAACTAAAAATGCACTTTAAATTTGCTGGTACTGCCAGTGAAACCCCAACACAGAAAAGTAATATTGCCTATTGCTGTAAATACATGCAGTTATTGTACTTTGCCTTGCCTTGAGTTTGATCTCTCATCAGACTTCATTGTGAAGCATGTAAACATGGTAAAGTTATTGGAACTGTGAGTACCTACAGCCAAAATGTGCAAGTGTGGCAAATGGGGACACTCATATCTTGATTCAGTGCCCCCTGAATGATCTTAAATCAGTGACTTTTAACTTGCCAAAAACTTTTAAGATGAAAGTCATATTATAGGCATCCTAGAATTTTCAGTTGATGGCCTCTTTGGTCTTTGCTTTAGGCAATTTTTATGAAGACACTACTTTGCAAAGCGATTAAAGTTGAGAGCAGAAAAATATGCACCAAGTAAATGAGATTTGGGGAGAAAAAGAAGAAGCAGGAAGAGAAACTCTTGACAAAAAGAATGTGTTTTCCGCAACTTGTGGGAAAAGCCAAATATTCACAAGACTGGAATTTTCATAGTGGGGTTGAGTCTTTAATTGTGTGCAATATTTCTGTCCATGCATGTGCAAGTGTGCCTTCTACATTTATTCATAGTCAACTGTCTTGCTGCCTAATGGAACATCACCAATGGCTAAGTTCTGTCCAATTTTACAAGCTTTTTCAAGATTGTATTTTGGCGACAGTCTTCAAGCTACAGTAGAGGTCACAAATCTAGACACCTTAAAATATCTGTAGTTTACTACAGCTAGATGTATCTGACATCTCTCTGCAGTAAGGGAGATAATGGAGATGTTGTGTACTGTGACAGCTGGGCATGGGTTGTAGTAGTGAGCATGGCTACCTTATTAATACCTTACTATTGATACAGCTGGACCCAAGAACCAAGGCAAGACAGTGTTTCACTATTGAACATTTATTTTTTGGCAAGACAATCTTTCAAAATATTTGTTTCCATGCCTCAGAAATCATGTAGTATATTGAAGGGGACTATAAAATTGTTGATAGAATGCTTTAGTGGCTGGTTACTAACCAATGTTTGGTGTGGCAAGGTGGCATATAATTCAATATTATTTAATTTTTGGAGTGCGTGCTTAAGTCGGGTACAAATTTACAGTGGTTATGATAAAAGCAGTGCTGAAAGTAGGTGCCAGGTTCGGTTCGGGTTTGGTTCGGACATGGTTCAGAAGTTGTTAGCTGAACTTCGGACACTTTGGTTCAGACACGGTTCAGAAATTGTTAGCCGAACTTTGATTCGGTTCAGGTTCAGACACGTACACACATGTACCTACATGTATATATACAATGCACGTTGAGACATTGAAGAGAATGCTACAACCATGCCGTACACAGTACTTCTGTGTGTAAACTACGTTAATACAAGCAATGAATCTCCTCTCCATCCCCATCCATGAGCAACTTTGATTTGAACAATTTTTTTTCTAAACTGCTTCCTAAAGTTTGTTTAGAAGTTAAAATTGCCTAGAAAGTTACCGTTGGAGGTGTGACAGTTTCCTACCGTGTTTCACTGACCAAAAGCGGCTGTGTTTGGACCACACTTGACTCAACAAAACGATCGCACGTAGGATATGTGAAAACAGCAAAAAACAGCATGTTCAAATGGGAGATTCCTCCTTTTCAGAATACAAGATCAAATTAGATTTTGAACGAATTGTCTGTTGGTTATTTTCACAAAACAGATTCAATTGCAAACCATGGCTTTTGATGTATTAGAAGAAGAACCTTGGTATCCAGTCAGCATTCTCCCCATGACAGTGCCCACGTGGCCAAAGGGGCGATTTTTCATCAGTCCTTTTCAAACAGATAACAGCATTTTGTTATTTGAGATTTGCGAACAACGTATTATCACTATTACTTTTATCATGCTTCAATCAAACATGATGAACGAAAGGCAAGTTGGGCAACCATGTGAACCAAATCTTGTCACGCGCTGAAGCGCTGCACTAGCCCGCCTGGCAAAATCAGTTTTCCCTCCAGAGTTGATTTCGGTCGAGCACAAGTCCGACTGTGATCAGCATCCAATCAAAAGTCGTTTTGTCTGGGCATTTATGACATCATTGGCCTGATATGGAACCTGATGACGGCATGGCTATTGGAGATTGGCAAACATAATGCTAAATCTGATTATACATAAGCACAATTGTATGTAGTGAGAATTTAGAATTGCTGTGCAGCGGAGATGCTGCACGTTGCATGTTCTCAGTTGATTATTAGTGAATTCTCACCAAATACTTTTTACAACCATTGCGTGATGCAAGGCCATGGTAAGGTTACTGTACATGTATGTATGTATGTATAGCACATGTGCTGACTGCCGGAGCGGCACCGTGCAGCACAACTCGTTATCTACTTTTCGTTGTGTTTGCTTTTTTATCACGTTTTCTTGTATGCGTTCCGTGCACTATCAATGCTATCCCATATTAAAGCCGAACATCCGTACTGACCAGTTTGGTTCGGTTTCGTTTGAAAGTGCCATGTTCGATGATTTTTGGTTCAGTTTGGTGGTTCGGCAGCAGCACTAGATAAAAGTTAAGTCAATCAAAAGTTTGCACAACAAAAAACAAACCATTATCAAAAGGGAAAAGTACCAGTAGGTAGCTTTGTACATAAATTTGCACATCTTGAATGAATAACACAGGTAATGTGTGCATACGCAAGGTGTGTTTTCTGAAGTTAAGTGTAACAATAGAGGATCCACAACGATATACATAACTTCATTTTAATTCTTACCTTGGTAATGTAGGAGTACAAAACACAGTAACACAATTTTCAATGAAGCCACGATCAAATGGATTGTGTCCACTGCGAAATTTTCCTGTTACCTGTACATGGGAATTATGGAGAGATACTTGGTTGATACTCCTCATTTTAACCACAGCAATGAAGTTTTGGGATGCAAAAACTCTGTTTAAGTTTGAAAATTGATTATAAAAAATCAACCCTAACAGTCCTCAGTTCTTCACCTGTTTGAGGATTAATGACAGTCACAGTTAAACCCGTGCAAAACAACCCTTTTACCCACGTAACCTGTTTTTGTTAGCATGTTTGCATCTAAAGATGATAGAAATACACTGATAATAGAAATATTAAGTTTTCTTTTACTATCACCTGTAGGCACACACATATTTAAAGAAAACAGTGATATAAACAAGACTGGGAAACTAAATATCAATCTCCTATCCTAACATATACCTTTAAATGTCTCTGGACATTTATGTACATATATAATTTTATGCTGATTGGGAACAGCACTGTGTGATTTATAAAGTCATCATGAGTCCAAGACCATTCTGGATGATTTTTGCTCAATTGGATATCTTGCTTTTTGAAATATCCAGTTTGTTCAAGCACGATTTCAAACATCTGGAAACTGGTTGTGTGAATTTGTGCATAACATTGTACCCTAGAAACCTGGTTTAAGCAGGTGTAGCAGTGGTGTAGCAAGGTCATTTTGTGTGTGTGTTGGGGGACACGCGAAAAAGGGTACTATCGGTATCCATGCCGAAAAAGAGATAATTTTGTTTCAATGGGAAGTTCTACACCACATTTGAATGGTGATGCTGCTCCAAGTTTATTTAAAGTATCAGACAATAGGTGGCAATATCCACAATTATAAAATTTTGATTATCATGCTAAGTTTGTTGACAGCACTTATCAGAAAAGGAAGACGATTTCATGGCTGAAATTTCTTCACCATTATTTGTCAATCTTTTTGCAAATGTGGTGATTGGTATGTTTCCCTATTATGTAACTGGGTTTGGTTAAACGGCTTCATATTTAAATTAGCCATCCCTGTTGAAACCTCAGTTTATTAAAATAGTTGCAAAACAGCTGAATAGAAAGTGATAAATTCACTTAAGAAACATGAATCTGAAGTCATTTTTTTAAATGTTTTGTGCTCCTTCGCTTGGAATGTGTCCATGGATACTGTGACAACTTTGACAAAGTGTGCTATCCCTCAATTTTGTACCACATTTTGAAAACAACTATGCTCAATGATGTACGATCCTGGAAATGAAATCAAAGCACATACATATATCACTGAAAAGCACAGACTTTCTTGAACAATGATATATTCAGAATTCAGAACTCTGACCATGTCTATAATCACAGCATGTAACCTTCGGCCAGAAGCTGAAGAGATAGCAGAGTGGTCAACTCATCATCAGATGAAATGGAAGTGGGAAGTTGAGGAGGTTGTGCCCAACTGGCCAACCTTTCAGCATGTCAAGATCATTTCAAAGCTGGGAAATTGAGTTGGAATGTCGTTGGTTATCACATTTGAAGAGATATCATCAGAGGAAAAAATTTGCATGTATCCGTTCACCAACTCAAGTGCTTAATAAGCTTGAACAGGGCCAAATAGTCGGCTCATTGGCCAATGCATCCCTGCTATATGGGGAACAATAGAGGCTCCCACGGCAAAAACTATGGAAACCCCTGTAAAAGCAGTTGTTTCATACAGTCGGATGAAGATGAGCTGGAGCTAGCATAATGTCGCTGGGTTTCTTGTGAGCACCATGCATGTGTGGTGTTGGGAGTTGTATTTTCATATCTCTAATGAGTCCTGGCTGATTCAGTTTCCAACTTGGTCAGATCTGGATCCCCCAAACCATCCAAGTTATCCTGGTAGTAAGTTTTGGTACTTGAGGCCCAGCTGTTGTTGCTCCATCTCACAGACCTAACGGCACAGCTTGACAGATGGGTAGAGCCCCACAGTGTACTATATAACTGCAATACTTATGTCACTCCCTCTACATTATTAGCCTTACCTCAGCTTCCAATTCTGAATGAGCTAGACAAGCTAATCCCTTGCTTGTGGTTAAGGGTCCTGTTATTCACTGCATCCCTTCAGATGTGTTCAAGAAGGGCAGTAACATCTTGGCTGCAGGGCTTTACACTGTTCTTACAAACTATTGGGACTCCAGTTTTGTACAAAAGGATTTTAGGATGTCAATATCATCACCCTTTACAAAAACAAAGGCAGCTGACGGGTCTGCAACAACTACAAGGGTATCTCTCTGCCGTGTTTGACTGAGAGTGATTTTGTCTGAGTGCTGAAAGAATGGCTCCAAGTCATCACCAGCTAAATTCTCCCTGAAAGCCAGGGCAGCTTTCATCATCCACCCCTGGCAGTGTTCTCCGTAAGTCCATTTCAAAAGAAGTGTGTCAAACAGCACTGACCCCTTCTTATCATCCTTGATCTGACAAAGGCATTTGACAGCTTGAATCACTCAGTCTTGTTTGCCATTCTAATGCACTGGGGCTGCCCTGTAAGGTTGTTGTCCCTTCTTACGAATCTCTGTGACAACATAAATATCACAGTTCGATTCAACGGCTTAAAATCTACTGAGTTTGGAATCTGCCAAGGCAACAAGCAGGGTTTTGAGCTTGTGCGTATCATGTTTGGTATCTTTTTCTCCACCCTGCTATACTGTACATTTCCTGATCCATATGGCATCCTGCTACACACTCGCAAACCTCCTCAATCTGTTCAGTCTTCATGTTGAGACCAAAGCTAGGTAAGTCCTTGAATGAGAACTATTGTATGATGCAGCCACTGTTACTCACTAAAGCTGACCGTCAAGATCTCTGCAACTCAACTTTGGTAAATTAGTAGTTTTAACACAAGGTTTCGCACCTCCATCTGAAATCACAATCCATGGAATAGCTTTGAGAAGGGCTGAATAATTCCAGTACCTTGGCTCTACAGTTACCAGCTCTAATACTCTACATGCAGAACTATGAATATAGGAAGAACTGCAACCACCTCTATGCTCATGACAGGGACAACTGGTCACTCTCCACCAAGCTTAAGATATGCACCTACATGTCGTGTATGTTGAGTGTACTCCTTGACTGCAGCAAATCAAGGCCAACCTACTGACACAAGGAACACTGGTTGAACACCTTCTATTTCTGCTGCCTACACTCAATCCTTGAAATCTCTTGACATGGCTGTGTCTCAAACCCTGCCATTCTTGAGCTTGCTGGCACTGATGGGTTATTAACACTGCTCTCAGCTTGCTATGTTTGCTGGTCTGGTGACATCTGCAGGCATTAGAGTTGCAATGATGAGACTCAAGTCACTGCATGCAAATGACTTGACTGGAGTCCCTCATCAGACACTTTGCCCACAACCACTTTCCCACTTCATCTACGCGCTACTTCATTTACGGGTCACTTTGCCCGCACAATATTTTGCGAGGTAAGAACGCGTGTCCTAGTTTCACACGCAAGCAGGCACCTTCACTGATCACCAAGGGCTGACAGCCTTGCACAGATTTTAGTGAAGGAAATACTTCACACTGGGTCACAGCTAACAACGCGCACAACACTGTGGGCAAATTTCTGCCAGGCACAAGTGATACTCAGTGAGAAGATAAATTACCACACTGTAATTGTACCAAGGCTATGTTTTTACTACATAGCCAACACTTTACCCATGCCAATGTTTTGCCATTGGCGAACAAAAAAATTAAACAATGCTTCACCCTGTTTGGGTGCTGGATGATGAGCAAAGTAGGCACCAACAAATTTCCACATCCTTAACCAGGAATACTGCGTGCAATTTTTTTGGACACAATATCGAAACATCAAGACTCAGAAACTATAAAAGCGTTGTGTTGGGTTGTGTTGGGTGTTGAAGGAACAGCTGGAGGTCTTGTGGGCTATGTGGCCAGACGACGAAGGTGTCGGCCACATACCGGATCCATACGTTGGGCTTGAGGTCCGCAGAGAAGAGGGCTGTCTGCTCAAATTCTTCCATGAACAGGTCTGCCAGAACCGGGGATAGAGGCAATCCCATGGAGGTTCCGGAAGACTGCTCGAAGAATTTGTCTCTCCACTGGAAGCAGGAAGATGATACGCAGCTGATCAGGAGATCGTGGATTTGATGTGGTGTGAGGTTGGTCTGGTCGCTGAGTGAGTGATCTTGAAGTAACCTGTCCTTGGTGATGGTGCATGCTTCGGATGTGGGTACATTAGTGAAGAGAGAGACTACATCGAAGCTGACCATTATGTCTGTGGGGCGTAGAGACAACCCGTTGATGAACTGGGCGAACTGGTCCGAGTTCTTGATATGATGTGGGGTGTTGCCGACCAGAGGGTGAAGGATCTTGGTGAGGTGCCTGGCAGTGTTGTAGGTGGGGTCACCTCGGGAAGCTACAATGGGTCGGAGTGGGATACCGGTCTTGTGAATCTTGGGCTGGCCGAAGAATCTTGGACATCTTGTACTGGAGGGTCGGAGCTGTCGGTATAGGGCCATGGAGATGCTGTCAGACCATTGAAGGGCTAGGAGCTTAGCCTGGAATCTCTTTTGGATGGAAGGTATGGGGTTCTTGTGAAGGGGCCGGTAGGCACCCGACTCAAGAATATCCCGCACCTTACGGTCATAGTCAGCTTTGTCCATGACGACAGTTGCATTCCCCTTGTCCACAGTTAGGATGTGGATGGAGTGATCTCTTAGTAGGCTTTTGATGGCTTGCTGTTTGGTCTTGGAGATGTTGGGCTTGACAGGCTTGTGGTTCTTGAGGGCTAAGTTGATGTGGAGGCAGGCATCGTCTGTTTTTTTTTAACAAACATATTACATTTAGGACTCCTGACAACCCCTATATGCCAAATCTAAGGGTGTCCTTCCTGAGTAACACAGAGTTTTTCCAATTTACATGTATTTTATAATTGATAGTGCATATACTTGAAGATGAAGCAAAGCAACACGTGTATCATATCTGGGGGTGCATGGCCCTTAACTCACGTTAAGCACTACATCAAGACCCAAGACCCTCCCAGACCAGTGGGTCTCCTATACCCAAGGTCAACCCATTAGGCACATTAATTCTGTCACCCTCCCCTATATAGGCAATACCTCCCACCGGATCCAGCGCATCCTTCTACACCATGGCATCAAAGTCTTCCATACTGCCCCCAACAAGATCCAAGCAACTCTCCAGTCTCACAAGGACAAACAAGACCCCAAGACCAAGCCAGGGGTCTACAGGATCCCCTGCGAATGCGGCAAGGTGTACATTGGCCAAACTGGCAGAGATCTCACTACCAGAGAGAGTAGAAAGAGTAGAGAAAGTAAAAACAAATCAAATGAAAAAAAAAGTAACCCCATCCCATAGGAGGTCTTGGGTTGTAATTTAAAATTTTATTTCTTTATGACTACGTTTTGCCTTTTGAATACTTAAATTGTTCTTTCCTGAGCTTTCGACTTTTCTACTGGTAAGCAGTGTTCCAGTGGTTAACCTTTGATCTATTGCCTATTCCTTTTGTCAAAAAGCCTGCTCTTTGTTCAGTTTGTCTTTAATGTTCCTGCTTTCTTAGGAGATCACAGAATGCTCTTTGTATCCACTGCCTTTAATCTTTGACTAGTACACTAGTGTGTACACTCCCAGTAAATTTTATAGGAGATCAGCAGGATGTTGAGACACTTAATCCCTAGTAGTTGTTCACACCCAATTCCAAGCTGTGAAAGCATATAAACTTCTGCTGAGTGCTCATCTGCCTGGATACTAGATGACCAATCAGTATTGGAGTCATGTGTGGCACCTTTTAAGTTTTCCAATGAGAGCCTGAGCTAGTCATGTGGCAAGGGCACGTTCTGGGGAGCAGTTTGCCCCAGAGTTTTGGCAAGCTGGGCATTCCAAACTTTGCTGTCATGCTGACTACATGCCTGCCAAACTCTGTCTGCACTCTGCAGTACTTTTTTTCGGACTGGAGGACTTCAAAACCCAAGTCTTCCCCTTATGTTCACGAGTGTTGGCTCTCTATCTTAGGTAAGTTCGAGTTCCTATTTATATCATTCTATACTATTGTGTATCTTTTCTGGAGTTTAGTCAACGCATTTTTCACTGTGACTCTTGTTGTAAATTGTGAAAAGAAGTTTACCGATCAATTATATGAAGTCTGGACTTTGGGATATTTTTGAGAAGTCCAAGCAGATTTATGATGTTGAAAGTTTTGATACATGTATCTTGTAGTTTCCACTAGCCAGTACTGCTCTGAGACTAGATCCAAAAGAGATGTTCCCTCAGAAAGCTTTGCTTTTTCATTGAGCTAAGGACATGTGTTTCGTGAATTAATTGAGGCAGTTTGAGTGCACTTTTCAATCACCTTGACTAATAACTTAGTGGAGACTGGGAATAAGTTGTGCTCTTCACTGCATTGAGAAACATGAGCAGATTTTGAATATATGTGTAAGTCAAGGCTTATCACCCATCACATCCATGGTGTAAGTAATAGACTGACTGCAGTCCTACAGTTTGGACTGACGCTTTTGAAATGCTTTTCCGACGACAAGTTTATTTGAACAGGGTTTGTGTATACTCGGTAGATTCTGATATGCATTGCATTCATCAGAAGTTAGAGATATGAATTGTCTCTTGGTCAAGCTTTAGATTTTGTTTCTATATATACCTACATTGTATATATAACCAGTCTGATTAAGAGTTGGAGCTTTCCTGGATTGATTCCTACCTCATAATGTGTGGGACTGAGAAACGTATTCCCAGGGAAACCCTGTCTAGTTTTAAGATTTGTTCTAGGTCAATGCCTCAGATATTTCTCCTTCACATGTTAACTTACATGCAAGATGGTATTATATTGTGAGGTTTTCCTACACGATGTACAGCTACTAAAGCACGTAACTCATAGAAAGTCGATTGTGTTGGTCTGACCCCGTAAAGGTTATATTAGTAATGTGGCATGGGCCACTATGCTCTCTATCTAAGTTACTGAACTCCATGTTCTGAAAGAGGGTGCTGGACGGGAGTTTCTGTAGTCCACCTGAAGAGCTGTCCCAGGCCTCTCAGCCACCAAGCTACACATATTTTGACTTGCAGACACAGCACAAGTACACTAAGGCATCTGCGGCACTAATCACCAGCATCAACCTTGCAAGATCTGCAAGTATTCTTTTGCATTACATTTCTTCTGCTGAGCTTTGCCCTTCACTTTTGCCGACTGCCTACCAACACAACGGACTCCTGTCATACCACCTTGGAACGACTCATCGCAACTCATCTGTACATCTAGAACACTGGTGCCAAATTTTTTTTCTTGAGCTCAAAGTGCATTTAACTCAGCAGGATCCTGCATTTTCTGTAAACCGCATATTGTGGCCATTTGTGGCCATCTGAATTGGTGTTCTCTGCATTTACTTTGTATTTCTCGTATTGATTGGCTAGGCTGTTTCCCTCCAATAAAGCAAAATCTCTTTTGTATCATAAATCCTGAATTGTGTTAAGTCAAGAGTTTTTCAAAAGGGAATAAAATTAATATGAAATTTGGTTCCTGCTGTTTTGAAATGTGAACCACAGGTTACATGTATATGACAAAACTAATGTATAGAGGATGAAAGTGAAATAAATTTAAAAAGAAATAAATATGCAACGGACGAAAGAAGTATATATAGAATGTAAAACAATCCATAAATAGAACAAATTTCAAAGGACAAAGGTGATTTATATAGGATGAAAACTAATTATATGACAAAACTCATATATAAACGTTTTTGTTCTATATAATTTTAAGGTTTTCAGTCTGTATATTTTACATTTTGGTGTATATCACAACCGGTCTGGCGTCGAGGTGGCGGCGCTTCATTCTATTTATTAGTTTTGTTCTATATTTATTAGTTTCACTCAATATTTATTAGTTTTGTTCTATATTTATTAGTTTTGTTCTATTTTTGTTAGTTTCATTCTACATTTGTTTTGCTCTATATTTCTTATTTTCGTTCTATATTTATTAGTTTCGCTCCACATTTTTGGGTTTCATTCTATATTTTTTAGTTTCGTTCACTATATAGTAGTTTTATCCTATATATATTAGTTTCGTTCCCTGTATATTGGTTTTTTCTAAATATTGTTTTTGTTCTCTATTTATTAGTTTCATCGTTTATATATGAGTTTTGTTGTATATCTATTGTCTTCATCCAATAGGGCACTTGCACAGCCATCAGGGTCATGGGCCTGTTGCCCCACAACTTTGTCTGGAAGACAAGCAGTGTTCTGAAGGTTAGCTGGTCCCACGCTACATACAGCCGCTCAGTGCTTCATGGAAATGCATACCAATTTATGCATATGGACTCACGTGCATTACTGCACTTATATAAGAAAGATCTCCATGGTCAGTAGTGACCAATATTTGGTTGCTAACAGTGAGAAATCACGCAGCATCAATCGACTCCCGCAGATTAATTCAATGGACATAATGTCCTATTTGGTATCAACACCGAGTCCATGTACCGCAAAGACCTTCCAGGTGTACAAGTCTTCGGAGGCTTGCCAATGGTTGGCTGTTTAACAACAGTGTATATACCTCACCAAAACAACCAATAATCAAGCACTCCCACACTGAAGATCATCAGATCAACTGGAGCCAAGCTGAAGTCATCACCAGTATCGAACGATGGTATCCCCGCCGCATCAGAGAAGCCATGGAAATCATCAAGCATGACACAGTTCCCTAAGACATTGGCTTCAGCATCAGTGATATCTAGCGCCCCATCCTCACATCCCAGTCCAATGGGTCTCCTATACCCTATGACTCCCCAGTTAGGTTCCCTCCTTAGCCTATGGGTCTTCTCTACCCTTGGCACCCAGCTGTTCACTCTCCCACTGCCAACTCCAACTGACACGCTTGAGTAAGCACACACTCAGGTCATGCAGTACCAGGATCCAGCGCAGCATCCATTGCTCCTGACATCACTGTTCCCGCCTCAACGCTTCACCAAGGTAATTTCTACATCTGGATCCCTCTCTACACCATATAAGCTCCACTCCCAGTCAGAATCCTGCAGTCTCCTGAAGATGGACAGAATACACTGTTCGAAACGTTGAGCTATTCCCCGGTTCTTCTCAGAACCACACATACTTAAGAAAGTGATTTATCCCTGGTGTAATCGAAATCGTTTTACTCATATAGTTCTTTCACCATGAAAACCTTCAAGTCTCAAAATACTGTTTCTTTTGAGTAAATACCTCCAGAGCTACTGTATTTTTCAAAGTTAGTGCCTGAAATGTTTATCCTTCTTTGAACTTAAATATCAATTAATTTCTGGTTATCATAGGTGATGCATTCACACTCCGTAAGAGAGAAGGCATTGTCACCCTGGGTCAAAGCTACAGATGGCCAGATATGTTGTGCCAGCTGTGACTGCAAAGCTGGACTCGATGAAGTGTGCATGCATGTCTTAACACCTTTTTTTGAGATAGATGCAGGACTTTATATTCGAGAGAAAAAGACAGTTACACAGGAGAAGGATGTTACAGCTGCCCCTGAAAGTAAAGTGGATTTCTCTTCAGCAGCCAAACATAAAAGGCAAATGGATGTGGGTATTGATGGTGCTGGTGATGATTTGAAGGATGTTGGACATGAGAATTGGGAGGCATCCTCGGTTTCAAGCTCAGCATCATCATTAGCAGAAGACATTTTATTCCTGCAGATATGTGAAAGAATTTCCAGTGATACTGTCAGATCTTGAAGATGCCAACACATTTAATCTAAGCTGTTCGAGAAATGTGAAAACATAAAATATGTTTTACAAATACATAAAAATATGGCTGCAAGAAATGTTGAGGCCCACTCAAAAACACAAGCTAAATCAGCCCTATGCATGAAGATACCAGGCAGGAAGAATTACTGCATCAAAGGTGAAAAGTGTGTGCAGGACAGATGCAGGTTCTCCTGCATTAGCCTTATTAAATCCGTGTGTTACCCTGATCTATACGAGTTCACCACGGAAGCAACTCAGTGGCGATGTGAGCATGAAGAACATGTGAGAAATGTGTATGCAGACTACATGAAGACAAAACATGCAGGGTTTCATGTGGAAAACTCTAATCTAATTATAAACCTGAAGTATCCATATTTTGGTGAGTCGCCGGATGGCCTTGTGCGGTGCTCATGCTGCAGAGACATTGGTGTTTGTGAAATGAAGAGCCCCTTTTGTAAAAGGAACAAGTCGATGAAAGAGCCTGCAGAGGAAAAATCATTCTGCCTTCAACCAGTGGGTGCCACACTTTGTCTCTCCTCAGTACTACTATCAAGTTCAGACACAGACCTCATTCTCTCTTGAGGACACGACAAAGTACTGTGACTTTGTCGTGTGGACCAAAGAGAATGCTCACATTGAACATGTTCTTGGTGATGATGCTTTCTAGGGAGACATTGTTTTAGGAGCAACCCATTTCTTCAAGACTGGAGTCTTACCAGAACTTGTGAGCAAGCATTTCAGCAAGTTACCACAGGATGTGACCAAGCATCACATGGAAATTAATGATGCTTCTGAGAAGTAGTGTTATTGTCACCAGGGCAAGAGTGGACGCATGATTCAGTGTGACAATGCAACATGCCAACTCAAACAATTTCATTTCAAATGCCTGAAGTTCAAAAACACATACAATCCCCCTAAAACATAGTTTTGTCCAGACTGCAGGAACAAAACAAAGCAATGTTTCAAAGAAAAATACGTACTCTTCATCCGTAGAAATATGGTGGACTTAAATCTGAACAAAGTGTGTGCTCAGAGACTTTCTTGTTTACCTTAGATCAAATTTTTCTTTATTACCATGGTACACAGAAGATTGACATTTAAGAATATTAACAAGTAACCTGACCAGTACTTGAACCAGTGTACATGCATTCCATTTTATATACTAGTATGTTAGCATGTGTTTATCTAATAAGGTTGAGTAATGTAAACTGTTGACATGTTCTATTCAAAACATGAAAAGGGAATAAATGTAAAGTTCACATTTAAATAAAAAGTTATTTACATGTATTTTGTATTAAGCATTTCAGAGGGGGGGTTCAGAGTTTGGACAAACATTTCAGACTTAGGAAAACTTGTTTATATGATTCAGACTTTCATTCAAATCCATAAATTTTGATTACATGTCTTCCTAAATGACAAGTCCGAAGCCTAAAGTCATGTACATGTGGATTGATTCTGTGCTACATGTATGTTACAGAGCTTAAGCCACAGTTTAATAACACAATAAGAGACTGGAAGATTTGGTTCTGGGTTCATTGCAGTGTAAATAATTGCTTGTGTCCATTAGTTCTGCACATTTATAACTGTCAACTTTTCATAGTTTTCTATTATCAAATTAAATTTGGTTTTGCACAGGACTGTTTTGAAATTGAGGCCAAAATTGAGGCTACATTTCAGGCATCTCTCGTGTTTTTTCCATATCTAGAGCAGAGAGCTCTGGTTTCCTTTGATATTTGCGGGAATCTCAGCCTCACATCCACAGTAACCAGCATTGTCCTTTATATCAAAGCCTCTGTCTGCAAGAATGATGTCTTGTGGGGGAAGTTTCCTAAAGAAATTAAAACTCTAGAGTTATGGTTTTGTCTGTTCCTCTGCCACCCCATGCTGCTAACAAGAATGAAATCATACCCCGAGGGATTATCCCAATTAGAAACTTGATTGTGTTGTGGTGTTTATAATTGGACCAGGTTTGGGCCCTGGCTTCCAAGCTGGTAGGCCGGTTACAAAACACTTCAAAACAATCAGTAATTACAGCAACTCTTTTGCCAAATGTCCCACGGAATTGCATAGGCATGGTCTTCCACACCACTTCCCTATCTGGCCAAACTATCAGACTTGATAAACCATATAGAGCATCTATCCCAGTACTGACAATATGTGAAATTGTAATAATAATAATGAACATTTATAAAGCGCCAGTACCCGCCACAAACGGTGCTCATGGTGCTAATAAGCAAAGACATCCAATAATGATAAGTTGAGGAATATTAACCAAATGCTTGTCTATGCAAATATGAATTTAATCTGTTTAATTCCGGTAAAGAGTTCTAAAGTTTGGGTGCTTCAATCTGAAAGCTTCTCTCCCCCCAACAATAATGAGCCATAGTTTCTTTGAGTAGCTTGCTTTTGGATGACCGCAAACCCAGATGACCTGGAGCATAGAACTGGGCAAGATCACCTAAATAAGCTGGAGCATCACTCTGTAGGACTCCCTAACAAAGACTCATTAACAAAGAACCAGTATGCCAGGTCTTCATAAGGCACAGCTAGTGTGAGTTTCATGAGAATGATTAGTTGTTGAAACTGGCGACACATCGTCTGGTGGGCAGTTTGCTTTTAAACAAGCATTAAAACTGCATAAGTTTAGTTCAGCATGGTTGTTACTAGCCTGTGCTTCCAAAACCGTGTTATCAGCTGCAAACATATCAGTCTGCATTGCCATTTCTGTTGTCATGCAGTCAGTTTGTGTGGTCTGTCCTACAGGACCGTGATCTGGCAACTCCTCTGGATCTTCTTGGAGTTGGTCTTGTAGGCTCAGAAGTCCTTGCACTGCACACATCTGTGACTTCTGTCTTGTCGTGCTGCCCTCTCATGTCTCTTTTGAGTGAGCTGCACCGATGCAGTAGCCACTGCCCTGCTATCATGACCCACCCTCTGTGTAGCAGCCCAGTCAGGATTGGTTTCATCCCGCAACTCTGCAGGCTTTCCTGTTAAATATAAAGGGAAAATGACACCAAACATTAACGGAATGGACACCAGCCTTTTCAACTTCTATCTTATCTTCAGGTTTTACAGTGAACCTCAAACCACTTTTGTGAACTTGACTTTGAAAGTATGATGTTTAAAAAAGATGGTACAAAGAAAAATATTTAAACAGCTTTTCAGAGCTTTACCATGTTCACTGGGCCCATTACTGCATCGTTCATACCTACATGTAATTATCTCAACCCCCGCCAAAAAAGAGAAAGAAAAAACATTTCTCAAAATTCCCTGTAAATATCACCGATTTGTGACAGCCCCTTATTTCCCATAATTTAGAAAAACCAACATTGAATCATGGAAGCAGTGTCACAAGGGTCAACACAATCCAAATTAAACATGTATTCTATTTTGCAAAATAAATTTTAATTCCAGTCAACCCTCATTTTCAATCTGTGCTTTTCACCGTAAACACATTCACGAATTATTTCACGATCAAAAAGGTTAACCTGGTGTTTCACTAATATGAGAAATATAACTAGTAATATTCAAAATAAGGTCAAC
This sequence comes from Acanthaster planci, assembly GCF_001949145.1. The sequence goes on from NW_019091646.1 coordinate 149,566, forward strand.
AAAGCATACCTGTGATGAAATGTTCAGAACATACTCGATAATTTCCAATCTTTTCCACTGAGATGTCTGCCCTGTTGATAAGTGCCAGCCACATGTGCAGTCATCTCTGCTTCAGTTCTTGCTTTTCTTTGCTGTCTTTCACTTGAACTTTGGGAATTCTGAGGAAAGACAAAGGGCCTTCTCTGTCTCCACGATTGCCACAGTTCGATGGCATAAAAATTTACCATTTTGCTGACATTTACGTAACCTCAAACTGCAGATTCTGAAAGTGCGACACAGCGCAGAATATTGTGTGCAGGTGTACTAGTTATGTATTGTGAACATACAGCTGCAGCTGTGTTTGTCCTCCAGAATGCACACAGGTCCCCATGCGTCACAAACTTTGACCTTTTGAACTCTTGTGCGAGCACCCTATATAAATCACCTTTGTCCTTTAAATGTACTTTTGTCCTATATATATACATTGGTTTTGTGCTTTATGTATTACTTTCATCCTGTATACACTTCTTTGGTCCTTAATATATTTGCTTTTTATATTTATTTCACTTTCGTCCTACATATATAAGTTCTGTTTGATTTTTTTTCACAATAAAGTCATAAAGAGCACCCCATACAAAATACATGGGATAAATTCTTGGTCCCACATGCATGGAAAATAAACTGAATGAAATAAAATTATATGATTAAAACCATCTGGTTGAAAAAAAGGTAGGATTTTTCCAAACTAAGGAGGTGGCTTGTAGTGACATCAAGTGGATAGATCTCTTTCAAAAGAGGTGTGGTTCTGATAAGAACTGGGGAGTGTGTACTCAACGATTTGACCAGTGTGCTTTGGTCCTCCTCCCAGAAGGAGATCTGTTCTTTTGCTTTGGGTTGCTACAAGACCAGATGTAAAGTGTAAACAGACTCAAATGGATTGATAATTCTATAAGTGGTGTCACACACAGCCTGTACATCCTTATTGTCTTTTATCACGATTGACCTCATAAGGTCCATTCCACGACCTTTGCCATCTGTCCAGCCCTGCCTGCCATTAGCTCACACTGGTTTGAGATAGTTGCTCAAAGGTGCTGGGATAGAATTTCCCAGTGGACACATGCCTGGTTAATGGTCTGTTCAAATACTTGGTCAGCAGGGAAACTGGCAAAACCATGGTTATCTTGTCTGTACACAGTGAATTCACCGTCAAGAGCAGCATGAACTTTGGATGAGTTGTTGACAGGCTGTGGATTTTCAACCAATATGCCGGGAGATACCTTGAGTACTTTGTATACTCATAGGCAAAGAACCATGGAATAGAGGAACTTACAGCAGACAAGTGAGACAGGCAATCCCCCTCTCTTGTGGCATGAATGAAAAGCAGCAAGGTTTAAACCATATTTATTTATGAAGACCAGAACTCAAAAGTAGGCATTATGGACTGACCTGATGAGTGAAACATACTTCTCTACAAGTGTGCAATACTGGCTGCTTATGACACAATCAGTGTACATGTACCCTGTGCTGGGAAATGTCTGCATTGTCCGTAATCCATCTGACGCTGGTGTTTGCTCCACATCACTGAAAGCCTTCAAAAAGATTGTCATCTGAGCCCTTCCATGGCTTCACTGATGATTTGTGGATTCTCACATTTTTACTTTAATGATTCCCAGGTAGAACTCTATTGATTGAGCCTTGAGGTACAATTTCTACTTTAATGCCTCACGGAAATGTTTTTCCAATTACAAGCAAGGAAGGCTATGCAGGTATGGAATTCTCCAAGTCAAACAACTACTCGTTTCATGAGCTGTGTATCCTCCATCTTTATTTGTGGATCGTGCATTAAATAGTTTGATACAGTACAATATTGCAGCAATTTGTCTGCAGTCTTCACACCTTTTAACAGGACAGTGTAACTTGTGTTTTTCTGAGTGGGTGGTGCTTCGATGACTAGGAGGTAATAAACCTTAGACTTCACACCATTGAAACTGAATGATGGTAAACTAAAAACTAAAACTATGAATGATGGTATTGAAAGCTGTCCAACCTGGAAGTTAACACACCTGTGGTAATCTTGAAAGGGTAAAAGCCCGATCTGCATCTTGCAGTTGGAGGAATACAGATGTGCTCATGTATATCTCCATCTTTTCCAAATCGCTCTGGTACCTTCTTCAAGCCACCATAGTATGGGTAAAACTTACTGCTGTTGATTTGATTCATTTTTCTGTGACCTTGGGATACCTGGACGATCATGATTTGGTTGGTGTAACTGTTCATCAGCCTGAATTATGATAACCATTTGTTACATGCATTGTGTCTTTCCCTGAATGTGTTTCCTCTGCAAAGTCATTATTGTCCTAAACCACAGAAGTGAAACATGACTGTACCCATCTGGCAGTATGCTATCCTCTCAAGCCAACTGCTGTTTGCCCAATATTGTGTCGTGTTCCAGGACCATAAAATGGGACATGCAGGGGTCACACGCATTCAAATGCCAACGGGCCTTGCTGAACCTGTGGTGTAAAATGGTCAGTGCCAAGGAAGTATGCCTAGGAAGGATCACACAACTAATTCCCGGGCAACAACTAAGAAAAATCTTGCATTTCGCGACTGGCTTGCTGATGATGTGGGAAAAGGACTGCGCCAAAACAACCTCCGTCAATCTTTTCAAGTCGTCAAGTGTATCTGGCCCCTCACAAAAAGGAAGCACTACCTAACAATGTAACCAAGGCCGATAGTCTTCATGGTAATGACCTGGAAGAATGACACACTGACGAGTCCACTGATGATGACTGGGCATTACGTCCAGATGAAGCTGTGTCTAATTGATCACTCCCCATAAACAACAGATCTTGGAAGTATTTTCAGGTATGCTAATCTTACATACATGTACATGTACTTAGTGTTAACCCCTGAACAAAAGAGGTCCACATCATGCAGGCATGATGAGCAGGCAGGATGAGCAAAGTAATTTCTAGAAATTACTTTACTCCTACGTTTCAAGAAATTTCCTCCAATAATGGAAGTTTCCAAAAATTAACCAACAAAACGTCAGAAATTCAAGTATTCAAGAAATCTCTAGACATTCATAACATCCTCCCCGTGAGTCAATACACAGGTTCTCACAACTGGTATATTCACATAAATATTTGGCATCATGTGCATGGGTGAATATAACTACTAACAAACAAGAGAGGAAGAAATTGCAAGCCTTCAGGTTGACAAATTTACATCTCACTCATGTAGGTCCTGAGAAAAGGAAGAGCGTACCAACCCGATGCAAGTGTTAAAGACTTGGGCACCGATGGTCAAATTTACTATGGTATAGAACACGAGCAAGGAGATCCTTCTAAAATACATCCTTGTTTGGTGCTTTCGTTCAATCAGACTTACAGTTCTTATTAAGGATTGTAAACATATTACTTTTGTGATGCCACATGACATATTCAACATGGGGTTTCATCACACTTGACGATGAAAAGTTGTGCTACTTTGATCAGAAAAATGTCCCAAACTGGTACCAAAAAAAGAGGATCCAGAAAAGAAAAATGGAAAAAAGTGAAGAAAAAATAATGATTTTCCCAACATCAATTGGGAACAGCTGCAAATGCAACGTATTTGCAATAACAATTTACAAATTCATCTTACCTGCTCATTGGTAGTCCTTCCTCTGCACACCAGTGATATGTGGAAAATGACTAAAATAAAAATAGGAAACGCAGCCAGAGCAGTGATACAAAGAATCACAAGGCTTTTTTCTCAAAGTTAAGGATTTAATACTGGTAGATCTCTTTAAAAAAAAAAAAAAGAAAACAAGGCCAAGGGTGAAAAATATACCTTGTCTTCCCTATCCTAAAGTTTCAAGAACTTTCAAGATCTTTTGGAATACAAATTATCATCAATCATTCCGTTCCATTTCTTGCCATAGTGACTTTGATCTCTCACCTTCTGGACAATATAAACCCCACCTTTCCCATGTGACGCCCTTTAGCTGGGTTGAGAACTTGAGATCCATATAAACTTTACCTGAGGGATCAGAAAATTTAGTTTGGAATTCAACGTATAAGTAACTTGGGGCCTTGGTCCCAAACTGACATTCTTCAGATCAGAGATGGCTGTGGCTGGGTGCTCCAGCATGTTGATAAAGTAGCAATGGCCATATCTACAATGTCGTAAAGGTAACCACAGCACTAGAATAAGTGTGCATAGCATGACTGCTATAATGTACACCTGAATGAGGGTAGGTAACAGCCTTGGCACTGGTTTCTATGGTGCAGCTTACCATAATTGCACAAGGATCAACAACAAGGGACACACAGATACCGTACATGTAGGTGCAAACACAATAGTACATTTTGTATAATTTGGTCAGCATTGAAAATGCAGCAAATGGAGAGACTGTGTTAACCCTTTAATACCTTTGGACCTTTAAGTATGTTGCTCACATGTTTACCTTGTGGGTTTATCAACATTTACATGTACAGTACAATGCTGTAATAACAAACACTGCTGCAATGAATGTTGGGTTTTGAAAACATTCCCCTTATCTCAAGAATTTTCCCTTTTCACTAAAACATTGAAATTTGCTTCAGAGAGAAATACATTTAGGACTGATGATAATCACATGAAACCAAAAGCCAAGGAAAGTTAAATCTTATGCGTGAAGAAACAACAATTACCACACGGTGTATATCGTTCATGGCTACATGTACATCTGTACTTAAGTGATGATGCAGAACAGCTGTCAAATATGTATACCACAATTAAAAAAGCAACTGCTACACTGTACATGTATATAGAACTTCTTAGTTTGCTCAGTGGGTACAAAGACAAGAATTTTAGCTGAAAATAAATTCATGATAATGGACAAAAACTTTGAAGATAGACAAGTTTGAGCTTTTTATGAAACACGTAACTTGCAGAAATCTTTGTTAAATTTTTCTAGATTTAATAATTTGTGACAATGCTTGGGCAACATTTCTTTCATTGCCAAGGTTGGACATTTTGTAACGGGTTTTGCCCTTACCCAACGTACTTATTAATAAACACTGTATGCTCAGTGCTTGTCCGAGAGCTTCCCCCCCCCCAAAAAAATCACAAGCTTACTCGGGTGGGACTCGAACCCACGGCCTCCTGCTTACTTGTGCAGATGTCTTAACCACTCGACCACCGGTTGGTTGGCCGGTCCGAGTCAGGTGTAGCAGCGGGTATCGCGAACTATTTCAAGATGTATTTTGTGTTGGGGAGATGTTAATTTATTACGGGTTTTGCCAGGAGCATTTTGGTAGACGATACTGTGTTTGCTTTAGCAGCATTGTACTATATGTAAATATAAAAACAAATTGTGTATACTCTATACCACAGGCCATCAAACCAGTGGACACACATATCAACCACGGTTGCATAACATGCACAAACTATCCACGGCCATTTGTTCATGCAATCATGAAATCTAATCATTAACCACAACAAAGAGATTTCAGCATACTTCAATCATAGAAGATAAAGAAACAATCCCACATTTTTCCAAATGCAAGCTCATCTCAGCTGCTGCTCATACACGTAAAAAGGATACGATATGATGGGTTTGGCATATCCAAGTTTCTCCTTTTCATTCAGCACAAATGTTAATGTGAGAGTGAAGACAGACACCATATGAGCTGTCAATGACAGCAGAAAGATGAAGAAAAAGCGATAGTTGCGTTTTCCAATGCAGTTATTGACCCAGGGACAGTGATGATCAAACTTCTACAGAGGAAAATAAACAAAACAAAAACAAGCTTTAGAATCGTTATTTTACAATCAATTATAAATAACACGAAGCTCAACATCCATAAAGTACTGTTGAAATCTACAAGACTGAACATCAAGTTCCTTTTCAAATCTGTATTTCATGGAGGGAAATTTCCCCCAATTATCTCATCTATAATTGTAATCTATAAGCTCAATAACAAGAACTTATACTCGGACTCACAAATGAACAAACTTCCAGACAAATTATTTTCCTGACTATTGCCACAGCATCTATTATTTATCATTTTGCCAGATAAATCTTTTTTGGGCAAGCTGGCATCAGTCATATGGGCTGGTAGGCTCCAAAACATACCGGTACATCAAAAAAAACACAGGACTCCCAGGTCTGATGTACATGTAATATTGTTATTTGGCTTACAGGCCAACCATAAATGAATGGGCACAATCATGAAATAATAGAATGATCCATCCAACCTTTTAGGGTCAGAGCTGGTTGTGCTATGGAACATATAGCACCCCATGGGTACATAAGAGGGTGTGGCTGACCCCTTACAAATTACAGTGTATTATGGCAAACATCATTGTCAAAATTACTTCATTGGTACACACATGTACAATGTATCATAACAGTAAAGATACATGTCACATCTTTTATGTATTAGGAAGTGGCTATCTGCGGTGGGCAAATTGACCCAGCTTGCCCAACAAGCTGTGACAGAATGATCCTCACATGAGAATTTCCCTCCTTAACCAGCATTGCCTGACAGAAGTAATCTGAACCCTTGCCTGATTGGCTAAAACAAAGGACTGTGATTGACTACCAGTTAGTGCACAGTAACTCTGATTGGCCCACTTTATAAATAATTAGTGCTAGAATCCTCTTCAGAATCCACTTTGTGAACCTTCAATTTTCAAACTGTCATAACTGCAAGAAAAGGGTGGGCAATTGAACGCAAACTGGTGCAGATTTGTGGGGATCTGTGGCACCTTTCTGGAACCATGAATATAACCACACAAGGCAGTAAAGATTTTACAGCATTCTTCCTCTAACCACGAAGAGCTGCATACATGCTTGTGATCCCACCTTATGCATAAAGAGTTGGGCAGAGTGCAAAAAGTATAACATCTGCCAGGAAGTGTGTCAGCTATGTAAGGCAGTGCACATAGGACTACGTGCCTATATCTAATACAGTAAGATTCTTCAAACCTTGCAAACAGATCTCTGTTCCACCAAGTATAAACGGTTCCGTCAAAATACACGCATTGCGACGGAACCTTGTATCACCCAAAATAAATACGGGTCAATTCTACTAGCATGTAGTCACCCACAAAACATTACAACATTTAATTAACAATTGTTGACAGCTATGGTGTGGGATATAATATTTTGAAGACCAGAGGGAAGCATTCGCCGAGGGCACTATGCATCCCTTGGGAGTTCAAAACGTCATATCCCACATCACAGCAGTCAACAATAGTTTTGTCATACCGCTGTCTTAAGGAATTTATTCAAAGAAACAATCTCTGAATTTCAGAAGACAATAGGCCTACTGTCAAACTGTACAATTATCCTATAAACAAACAAAAATAATATCGTCTGCAAATGCACTGTTCCCTCACTGCCTTTAATTGTGTAAACTTCAATGTGAAACTAGTGTGGGTACCGGTGAGTACATGTAGTCAAGTTAGCGGTCCCCACATTAGTGGTCCCATTACCTTACACACTGCGGGGGACAGGAACGAGTCTGTTATACTAGCGTGATCATTAATCAAATACCCTGGTAGCCTATGCACAAAATGTATCATGGGTACCATGCAAAATTGACTAAAGGATCAGAAATGTTTGTTCTTGAACTTCCCAAAGCTCTTCGCATGCATGCACTATCAGCAGAAAGAGATATCTCACATGAGTGTGATACGCGGATGTATCGCCTAATTATGTGATCACTCTGGGCCAATAAACGGACAGCATCCAAGACAGAGGTACAACAATGTACATTTTTTCACAGAGGGTGCAAGCTATTCACAAAACTTTATTTTCTCTGAGTATCTTGTGGCCAACCTGCTTGCCATGACAACAGTACTTTCTCTTTTTTTGTTGTACAAGCATGTAGGCATAGGCATCAGCAAAAGTGGATAGGGGGTGACCTCTCCAGTGGAATCCACCTACACTTCTGGGAGAGGGGTGATCTGCTGTATTGTCTTCAACCCACAAAGTGTTACTACATATATAGAGTAACACCACTACAGGAACAGTGTATGGCACAAATGTGCCTGAAATGAGAGGGCTGCCACTAGAAAAGTTTTTCAAAGCTTACGGCTAAATGTATATGAGGTATCCTTTTTGACTATATTAGTCCCCCCAAAAATCAAATGAAAATAATATATTTATATATATAAAACAAAACTGATATATATCGGACAAAAGTGGAATAAATCTAAAATGAATCAAATATATAAAAGACGAAAGAAATATATGTAGGATAAAAGAAATACATAAAGTATGAAACCAATCTATATAGGACAAAATTATATTTAAAGGACAAAGGGAATTAATATAGAACAAAAACTAACAAATACACAACAAATCCCATACATAAACAACAAAACTAATAAATATTGAACCAAAATAAGATATACGATGAAACTAATATTTATAGGTTGAAATTAATACATATAGGATGAATCTAATATAATAGAATGAAACTAAAAAAAATAAAACATCAAATGAAACTAATAAATACAGAACAAAACTAATAAAGAGGATGAAGCACCGCCATCTCGATGCCAGACCGGTTGCGATATAGACAAATGTAAAATATATTGAACGAAAATGTAAAATACATATGTGTACGTGTACATTGTACACGCAGTAGGTAGGCCGGAGTGGTGATGCAGATTTGATGTTTGGAGTTGTCACTCATGGGCGAAACAGGCCTGCTTGAGCGGTCACTTGGACTCAGATTTGATGTATGGAGTCGGCTCTTTGAAGGTGGAACCGCCAATGGCAGGTACCTGTTTCTTCACAAAAGCGGAGCCGCCGATTCTGATTTTTTTTGGAACCATGATTCCACTCGGAACCGGGAGCAATCCTACAGTTGAGCCTCAAATTTCTTTCCTTTTATTTCATCACTTTGTAGATTTATGGACTGATTTCCTTGCTTGTAAAGCCTATTTTTTACAAAATGGACTTATGCAGGCTATCACAAAACCAATACCAAGAAATTAATATTTCATGATAATTAAAAAGATTCTGAGTGAGACAGTGTATGAGGGGAAACATGCAGTCTTCAATTATATTTTGAATTTTAATTAGAAAATACTGTACCAAATCATGGAATTTCAACTGAGGCAATCATGACTGTACATACTAGAATTTCCTAGGTAACCCCCCCCTTTTTTAAACATCTTAAAAACAAGATTATACGACAGGGATGGTATTGGAGGTTTTTCTTATTAGAATAGAAAATCCCCACAGATTTGGGGAGAATCTATTACAGAAAATACCTCAACTTCAATACCTACAAACATATAGAGTAGCACCAGATTGACCTGAAAGAAAGGGGGGGGGAGATGTGCAGTGTAGAAACCAGAAGATAAAGGTTTTCACCAGGCCTGGCTAAAACATGAGATAGCATGTGAAATAGTTAACACATACCTGGGAGCTGTAAACTTGAAGTCCTTAAGAGGAAGTTCTAGCTGTTCACCAGGTTCTCCTAGTTATTGTATGTGCATTTGACGCAGGACTTGTACACCCATACAGCCTTCGGCTTGGAGGATGTCCCGCATATAGCAGGATGTGAAAGTTGATGGATTCTTCCAACATGCTGCTTGCATAATATCCGAAACAGCCACACCTTGAAAGAGAGCCATGCTCCTCCTCTGATGGGCTTGAACTTGAGCCTGAGATGCAAGCTGCATCTATACTGGTTGAAAATGAGCTTGAGTAGCATAATGCAATATTTGTGGCTCCAGTGGGTCAGAAAGCCCCCGATCTGCTTGATGAGCCCGAGCTGCACCGTGCAATGTTCGCGGCTCTAGGGAGTCAGCAGTCAAAGTTGATGCATGATGCTCCAGATCTGGCTTATGAGCCCGAGTTGCATAGTGCAACGTTCGTGGCTCACCTGGTATTGGAGAAACTGGGTGATCAGTGCATGGCTGATCTGACGTACAAGGCTTAGACCCACTTGGCTGTTTCAGTGGTGGTGGTGCTGTGAGAGGCAACATGGCTTCAACAATCCACCTTTCAATAGTTGTCACTGAAGCTGGGTAATGTGGATAAACTGTTGTGATGAGCAGTTGCGAGGTAACACCTTGGAGCTCCTTGGTGAGAGCAATGGAAAACTTTAATATTCCCATAGGGCACCATAATGCATCCTCTTGAATGCTGGAAAAGGATGTCAAGCTAGGAATGAAAATATCTGGAGGAGTAAAAGTTAGAATTTGACAGGGCTGGACAGGGCATGAAGTTCACTTTTGCACTGTCCAGGTTGCAAGGAGACAAGTGATGAAGTGAAAAAGATCCAGTTCAAAAGGTGCTTTGGACAGCTTGAGAAGAACTGTGCAAAGGTTCCAACTTGGAATAAGCTTTTTGTTTGGTGGTTGCTCCACAAATATACCTTCCATTAAGTGGGAGATGTCTGTATTGTTGGACATATGAAGACCATCTCCAAACCCAGTGTGTACTGACCAAATTGGTAACCTTGGACTGTGGAAACTTGGAGACCAGAGTTCAAGAGATAAAGTAGGAAATGTCCAATGACAGTAAGAGACGCAGAATTGGGATTGACAGCTTTCAGTGAAAAGAAATATGTTGGACAATGAAGTGACCTCTCTGTGGGAACTGCATAGCTGTGAGACAGGGCATCTGCAATTGATTTTTTTTCCTGACAGGTGACTGACTTGATGAGATATCTGGTGAGGAATGCACCAATTGAGGAGTTTCCATGTCAGCATGCACAGGAAAGGTGCATGAGTTCCCCCCAATGGTTCAGGTACCGGTAGGACACTACTGTGGAATTGTCCATTTTCACCTGGATGAAGTTGTTTGATACCCTGTTAGGTGCATGCTGGAGAGCCTTGAGAACTGTAAGAAGCTCCAGTTAATTGATGTGAAGGTGTTGTTCCAAAGAAGACCAAGATCCCGAGAGACAAGTCGTCCAAGTGAGCACCCTAACCCCACTCCAAAGCATTTGTTGTTAATAGTGTTACTGTCAGAAAGAGCTAAGGGAGTGGAGTGCCACTGCAAAGTTTCTGGCATGAGCCACAATCTGAAATGGAATCGGATGAAGAAATTCACTGGAACTTGCATGGTGATGAGATCCTTCCAAGAGGAATAGTGGAAGAGTAGCTGGAGTGGGCACATACACATGTGACACCAGGGCACAATGTCTACCAAGCCATGAAGCCCAAAAGACAAAGCCAAGCTCGAGCTGATAGGGATGTTGCTATCATGAAGAGATGGATGCACTACTCTAGTGCCAAGCAACGCTCCATGGAAGGAGAAGCCCTGCCCGTTTTCATGTTGCCGCTGGCACAAGTCGCATTCAAAGTAGGTCTTTTTCCGTTGCCCCTTGGAAGAGCAGAGGACGCATCGTTGGTAGAGGTAGTCACCGTAGCAGGTCCTCGCCAAGGCAATGGGGGAAGTGGCGGCCAACGAGGCGGGAGTTGGTGGCTGGTGGAGCATCGTGCTGGGGTCGATACTCGGGCAAGGGCTCATGGAAGAGAAGCTCTCGGATCAGACTCCTGCGGTAGTGGAGGAAGGGGAGGTGACCAATGGCCAGGTAAATGGCGTAGCTGTTCATCAGGCTCAAGTCAAACAGGTAGAAGAAGAGCTTTTTGTACCACTTCATTGACTTGTGGGTTGCCAGGTGATTTGCAGCTGGCTGATCGCTCTTATCACCCCATCAGGGCATTGTAGGCGATGACGCAGGCTGGTTTCTGCTTCTCCTCCCTCGTCTTGTCTCACTTGCCGCAGCCACGGATGTCTGCCGTACGCATGGTGGAGAGCATATTGATGTTGCACTCGTCTTGCCACACCATCACCATGAGGGAACCGTTGACACCCAGGTCGGCCAACTGGAACGCCGTTTCCCCCCGCTTCAGCTTTACAGACATCAGTTCCTTGGGCATGCCCTTTCTGCTGGGCATGACGGTGCTGACGACGTTAAATTTCTGGCTGTGAAGTCGTCTGAACAAGCCGGGACTGCTGAAGGCCCGGTTGAGAGCAAGGTTGTATCCCTTACCCTTCAAGTTGCTCAACAGGTCCATGACGATTTGGTGGTTGCCGGGAAGTCTCCCTTGCTTTGGCTTGTGTAGATTTGGTGCTTGAAACAGTGCCGGCGGCGTTCCTGGTGCTCTGGCACAACTTGTACATTTTGATGCTGAAGTGGGCCCTCTTTCTTGGGTTGTATGTTTTGAAGCGCAGATGTAGAATTTCAGCAGGGAGTCGTTGACGGGAAATATCCTGTGGCAGAGTATACATGGTAGCAAATTCTCAGTGAGATGATTGACGACTGGATGCACCTTGAAGAGACGATCAAAGCAGTCCACCGGCATGGCATCGTTGTCATTGAAGTGTAGGGCCTGCAGGATCTGAAGTGGTCTCACGGCATGACTGACGGGAACAGGCTCGTCTTCAGGAGTGAGTTGGTCGACCAGTAACCATGCTGACTTGGAAGTCTGGAGATGCCCATCATGATGCAAAGGCTGAGAAAGGCTTTCACTTCTCTGGTGTTGACATCGGTCCATGCTCCCATGTATGCAGATGTTGACACTGGTCTTTGCATGGCATACCGGTTGGTCTCATCAACGATCTGGTCATAAAGAACATCATAAAAAAACAACCAAAAGCCTCACTGCATGTTGAGCTTCGATGCAAGTGTGGATCAATGGCACCACCATGCCCGGTGAAGCCATACTTCACCAGCATGTTGTCTTCATCTTTCCAGTCAAATGATGCAGCACTGCTGCTGGTCAATGCGGAGGTCTGTTGATAATGCTTGGCGTATACGGCCAGGGGTACATCGCTGTCTATCTCCGTGCTCGACTGGGCTCAGGCAGGTGACGGTGGTGGTGAATCAGACGAGGAACCCTGGTCTGAACTCGACTCAAAAAACTCGCTTTCATAACTGGAAGAACTTGACTCTCCAGAAATTACATGTTGTCAGTGTTCTGAAGTAGTGCTTACAATGATAACTTGAGACCCACTATGCACAAGATGACCACTACACTGTGATTTTATTCTCAGCAGTGTCGGGGTGACCCCTATCAGTCAGCGTGGCAAAGGCCAGCCGCACCTGGGCCAGGTCATTCATGGGGCACACGCGCACATCGCGCCCTTTGTCTACAGTGATAATCCACTGCCAGAGCTGGCAGCGGAAAGAATAGGAGTCTTCTCATACAAAAGGTGGATTACCCCCGCACTGGCAAGTCCCAGCAGTGCGTTCTTTTATTCAAGGATTACACAAGTTTGGTCACCCCGGCTATGAATCAGGGCCCTAGGAACCAATACGGGCGATTCACAATTTGGTGCGCCACCAAGAGGGCAACAGGGAAAGGCCGAATTCTCATGTTTTGGTCGACAACTTTTCAAGATGGCGACTGTTGTTGCCAGCGGCGGCATTCGTGTAGTTGACTTTAAGAGACTAGGCGCTAAAGAATTACATACGTTTCTGATTGAAAGAGGAATTCCGTGCGCTGGACTAAGGAGAGGGGACCTGAAAAAAATTGGCAGAGAAAGTTGGAGACAAATATCCGGTCCTTGAAGAGTGTGACCATGACGAATCAGAGCGAAAACGACGAAGAGTTGTAGGTGAGAATGGGGAGATCACAGACTTAAATGGTCCTCAAGTTTCGTATTCAGCTGACCTCCGTAACATTCCTCACGTCAGCTTGAGTGATGTTTTTGGATACCTGGTGAAACAGTGTGAGTGAAATCCTGAGCGGCTCACTAGCTACCGGCAGGATGATGGCTTTCTGATGTTCAAAGACGGGCATGTCGAGGACATCTTACTTGGAGAAATTCAAGGCCACTCCGCCCATGTTTACATCCAGGCATCGGTGAAGCCAGAGCAGAGACAAACGGGGCAGCGATACAAGACCTGGCAGCTGCTGTCAACGTCAGCCAGCATAAAGTCAGCTGGATGTGGTTGTGTTGCTGCGTAAGTCTTAGTATTTTTCTTCAAAAAGTGTAACATAATATTAATAATAGCTTAAACCTAGTTTTTGCACATTCTATTTGTAAATTGTAGCCTGTTTAGGGGCCCATGGTGATTTCAAGCCCAAGAAGCAGAGGCTGTTCTTTGCCACTAAAGCAGGCTTACTCAAACCTATTCTTATGATACCAATGGATACAAAACCCATGTCCTAGGCTGTCTGGCCATATTAGCACATAAACTCTTTTAACTGCATTTAGGAATTGAAGTTGTAAGCTAGGCTTGTTTAGACTGTTTTTATTATCACTGTTTTACCTGAAATTTCACAAGGTATGAAAAGTTTTTTTATCTTTTTAAACCCCACGAAACCCATTGGTACTTGTTTTGAGCACTGTACATTTCCAACTCTAATCTTCCTAAATGTTTGCTTCGTATTGGATGAGGATTGGAATTTTTCAGGAAGGTGTTAACCAAAAATTTAAGTGTGAGACAAGCAATTCCACATGCAGTATATTGCTTTGCAGCATTTCCTGAATTTGAATGGCTTGAGTATGTTGACCATACATGTATATTTGCAAATGACCTCTCCGTAGCAAACTTTTGACAATGCAGTATATTATTGCCTGTGATTCTGAACATGAAAAATTGTTACCTTCAAGCGAGCTGTTTTTATTTCTTAAAGTGATGATGGTACCTGCAAGCATGCATTGTCGGACTACATCAAAAGAAACACTGACAAGGGAACAGCTGTTGGCATAGATGAGCCTTGCTCATGGACAAAACCTCGAAGAGCCTCCAGGCCAGTGAAAGTAGAGGAGCTGGACTTCCATGCAGAAAACAGACTCTCAGAAAACCTGGCCCACTTCCTGAGAATTACAAGCCACTGGGTAATGTATCCAGTGCATGGACTGAGAACGTTCAGGGGCACTTGAAAGAGGCGAGTCACGGTTGATGCAGATCATTATTTAACTCAACAGGACTTCCCAAATCCCCTGATTTCTATATGATTTTGCATACACCCTAGGAGGTTTCACCTCAGAGACATACCCGCTTAATTGCTTGGTCAGAAGTTATTTATGATGGAAACATTTCATACAAGTTGTTATGAGTTCCAGAAGTAATTTATTGTAGGGGTGATCATGGTTACAAAGGTGATGCCAGTGATAAAAAGAGAGATACATGTACATACAGTACATGTAAATTTTTGCATGTACAGGAACTGTTTATTTGCACACCTATTGACTGCCCATGCAGTATGGCTGTGCATGTGTGTGCATTGAAGCTACTCATGAAATTCAAAAAGGAAAATACATGTATGATCCATGTCTCAAAAATAGAAAAACTTTTAAAATTTATGGAATTTTTCAACTTTCATTATTTTCAGGTTTGTGCAGAAACCACCCCAGATGCACTATACCTGAAACTGGTTGTAGAGCCACCAGCACCTGTAACATCTCTCGTGCCGTCAGTGTCAGACCTTCACGCCACGTACATGTACAAGGCTGAATCAAATGATGATGTGTCCTTCATTGAATACCTCAGACAGAACACTTCCATACAACAAGTAGATGCCCTAAAAAGTTTAGATCAATCGGACCCAGCACGGTTGGCAGCAAGAAGGGGGCAAATAACTGCAAGTGTGGCAGATTCCATTCGATCTTTGAAAGACATTCATAACTGCCGCACCTTAGTTGATAAAATTTTGGGCAATGACAAGATATTTAAGTCATGTGCTATAGATTTTGGAAAAGAAAATGAACATGTAGCCAGGCAACTTTACATTGTAAATGAACTGAAAGCACACAAGAACTTCGAGGTAAACACCTGTGGTCTTGTGTTAAATAACGACTTGCTATTTATGGGTGCCTCACCAGATGGTGTTGCAAGCTGTTCGTGCCATGGAGAGAAGCTTGTTGAGATCAAGTGTTCATATAAGCATAGACACATTCCTGTGAAAGATATTCAAACACAGGACCCATCCTACCACTTGGAGACTGTACATGGAAAGCTGCAGCTGAAAAAGTCTTCTGGTTGCTACAGCCAAATACAAGATCAGTTAGGTGTGACCCGCATGAACCAGTGACTTAGTTGTATATACTCATAAAGGAATAACATCCATCCCTGTAATGTTTGATTCACAGATGTGGGAACTCTTGAAAAAGAAAGCAGAACTTGTGTTCACTCATGTTTTTACATGCAATGAAGAATAAAGTATATACATGCATCTTACAAGCAGAATTCCAGGCTCGGCATCAGCATTTCAGGCCAGTAATTGCATGGTTGTCTTTTTTAAATTTTATTTTTGAGTCCATCATGACTGAAATTCTTTAAGAAAGGACCTGAATACATACTTATTTGTATGATAAAACTAAAAGGTTTGTGGCTTGACTGGAAAACAGAGAGCAGAAGTGCATAAATATTTCTTGAACATCAATGTGTATTCTTAACTTACTACAGCATAAATTAGTATGTAAACAAAGAAATGACCTGTGTGAGAAGCCATTGTTTTATTATTTCATATTTTTCATGAATTTCTGTNGAGAAACAAATAAATCTGCACAACCCTATAATTGGGTTTAAACTTTGGAATTTTTGTGCCTGCTGAATTTAATAAAATCAGGAAAGTTGTTTTTATAATGGTCCACCTACATTCACCCAATTTGGAAATATAACAATCCTCTCCAAATAAGTTCTTGAATAATCCTTTGAACAACCTAATTCAAATAATTAAACATGTTGAGTAGTGCCCAATGATTTAACAGATATGACCCCAAAAATCTGAATAAATCCAAACAATTATTCCTAAGACTCATTTTTTACTTATGCGCAGTCTCATTTTTCTCCTCTTTCCAAACTGATATGTAAAATAGGATCACATCCTAGGTTCTTTCATGATATTCTTTACTGAACAGATATGCATAATATGGTGATGCATTTCCTTCCTAGAGTATTCATTTATAATCTATTACGTTCATGACATGGTGATGGTCACATTACTAACTGCCTTTGGTCACAATGAGCTTGACGTTCATTTCATTGAACAGGCTACAAAATATATATCAGTAGGTCAAGTGCTGCACAGGCTTTTTCCAGACTCACTTAATTTTTTTTTTTTTGGTATTACTCATTTTTAGAATAGAACAATGGTCCCTTCAAATTACAGAGTGCTGCAACAAGTCAAACTATCACAGAAGCAGTATTGTAGGGATTCTGGGATTTGGTGCTTTAGGATCCGCCAGCATTTGAGGTGTTGAATTGCTCTCTGCAGATGAATCCGAAGACGGGCAATTTGTCTTGTTCATCTGATCTCCTTCACATTAAGTCTCTTTCCTTTTCCATTATGCCATCTTCTAGTGAATGGTGGTCCTATGAGTGTTGCATTTACTTTCAGAAGCAAGTTCTCTATGTGGAAGCCTCGATCAGCCATGACTGCATCGCCGTCACTGAGTTTTTCAATCAGTCAAGTACTTGTCTGATACATTTCCTGACCATAAATCTGACACAAATGTAAATGTTGTTTCCTTTTAATATGATGGAGTTTGCATTTACAAATTGGCAGGGCATTTTTAAAATTTATTTTTAATGCAAGTAAACATGTGACTCGGTACATCGTAATAAGGAACAGTCCGCTGAGGCCATTTTATGTAATGGCCGAGTAAAGTGAGGATGTGGGTAAATGTTGGGAAAAAAACGATGTGGCGATTTCAGCATGTTTGGAAGTGACAGTATTTATGAAAGGTTTACCGTCAACACACGTGTAATGTGTACCATTTGAAAGCTTATGAAATTCTCTTTTTGACCAGGTACATGTCACAAAAATTCGACTTGCGACTTATTCCTGTACCCGGTCACATATTTTATTTGGATCACTATGACATATGAAAAAAAAGCTTAGAGGGGGCTTGCTTCTGCTCTCCTATATCGGCAAAGATTGCGGCCAAGTACAGAAAGTTTTCTGCTCATACCTTTAAAGTTGAAAATAATAGTACAAAATAATAGTACATATAAAACTGGAGTATGAACATTAAGCCGCTTTGTGGAAAATTCTACTTTTGTCCGAGTTTTGGATAATGTGGTTAATAACCAATCGGGTAGCTGTAAATTTAAACGTCACAGTTGCCTTGCCAATACTGTTGCTCAGCAAACATGAGAAACCTGCCACGTGTTGCCCACGTGTTAATACTGGGCATTCATGTCGCTCAGCTGGCCAATCACCTAGCCCATCGTGTTGCAAGGTACACGTATTGGGCACCTCAATGGTCGAGCACCGTGCCCATGCTTCTTTCTTGGCAGCGAGCCATCTGTCCATCTACGGCTTTTTGTAATGGTCGCCTAATGACACCCTAAAAATACAATGCAATTCATCGATCGAATGGCTCATTGGGCCAGCTTCGTTCAATCAACTATGCACTTGTAATATGTCCATTAGTTTTACTGGTTCACCTTCCCCAATACTTGGCTTCCAGAATCAGCTCACGTGTACATGTACATGTAGAGTAACTGTTGAATCATGCGCCAAGCACATCATGATCATAGGTACATCAACCATATCCAAAAGGTTATCCCCGAAGTCATCAGGAACGAAGGGCGAGCATCAGGCTATTTACTCCATTAAAGCCCAACGGTAATTTTCAGGGCCAACACATTAATAAAAGAGAGATGCTGAAGGTTGTCTGATTGAATGTCTCAATGAATAAAATCTCGACCCCACCTAAAAAGGGGGAAAAAGGTTCGGGTCAATTTACCCATCAACAAAAAATCAATAGGCCTATTTGCTGAATAAAAAAATGATGAAAATTTATCTGTCAATCATAAGAAATCAATAGGCTTATTCGCTGAATAAAAAAAAGCCATTTGTAGGGGAAATTGACTATTAGAAATATTAAATCTAAAAAATAAGGATACAAAACGAAAGTTTAGTGTTTAAACGAAATATACCTGCACTTCCGGAAAAAAAATCGGAAATCGGGAAAGAGATGAAACTTCATTGGAACTTTGTAGCGTGCGACAAGCATTGTCATTAAAACTAAACTTCATCAAGTCCTCGAAATTACCAATTTTTTGTGGGCTGGAAGAGTAGCCTTGCTGGTGGACCACGCAGCAGTTCTTTTATTTTTTATAGTTACCAAATATTTAATCACATGATAAACAACATGGATTACACATCAGGCAAAAAAGAACTGACCCAACAGGATTTGTGAGGTGTGAACGGTACTTACGGTACATTTACGAGTCCATGCAGTCTCTCGACTGTTTCCACTATCTCCAACTTGTGAGTAGAGCCAATGTATAAAATGCCGACCAACAAAAAGATGACCGCCTTGTCACCCGGGCCTGAAGCTCTGCGCCGCTGGCATGCGCGGCTGGCCGCGGCACGGTTGGCGGCAGCCTGAACTTAACTGCAACGTTAACTGATTGATGTCATTCTTCAAATGTTGCAGTGTAAGTCACTCAGATGATAAGCCACTGGGACGTTTTTGGCGTGAGGATCAATGTATGAGCCGTTGCTTATCTTATGAAAATTACGGTATTTAAAAATAATTTTTGTAAAAACACATACACACAAAGGAGCAAACTCACAAGCAGGGCGGGGGGAGGGGGGTAGTTCAAACCCCCAGCCTATCGTTGTTGTTTTGTTGTGTTTTTAGTTTGTTTGTTGGGTTGTTTGTTTGTTTGTTGGGGTGTTTGTTTGTTTGTTTGTTTGTTTGTTTGTTTGTTTGTTTGTTTTTTTGTTTGTTTGAAGAAAAAATTAAAGTATTTTAATTCCCTCTGACTTCAAGACCATCATTTTGTCTTGAGATCATAGAAATACTCTGGTTTTATTCCATCCTCTAAAATTTGTATTCCAAAATCAGGGCACCAACTTTAAAAAAAATTGCTATATATATAGATTAAGTGAAATAGCGCATTTCATACGACCAAGGTAATTTTCTGACCAAACACTAGCAATGACAGAATGCATTATTGACTGCATTAACGGTGGCCTTGTGCATGTCGCAAGAAAGGTGGACCGCACCGAACCAGGACCGACTTGATCCCAAGTCTATTTTGGTACCCACGATTAATGGCGCAGCAAGCCTTGGCGCAGTGCCAGGATCCATTAGGGTTTGCAATGTGTGTAGATCGGCGATGTGTGGGCACTTTTTATACAGTAGTAGTAAAGATACTTACTACCACAGTGCATTGCGGTAACGCTGCCATGTTCATCATTTTCAGAACGACTCAGGTTGGAGCCAGAGTGGGGAATACAGGTGGGTGAGGAAGGTATTCTCTGGCAGACTGCATGTATGACTGCATGACTGCATGTGGGAGTGGAGTCCAATGCATTCAATGTACCCAAACAGTCAATACATATGCAGAATGACACTGGTATTATGTCAGGGGTTGGCTACGACACATGCACTGCAAATGATGAACACAAATTCATGTTGTGAATGATCATAAACATATGTACTAGAGCAAGTCAAAGACCAGATTCACAGCAAGTTCCAAAACGTTGATGTGATTTTGCTGAAAGTGGGCATCCCAATTCCCTGAATCCTTGTGTGGGGAAGGGAAGCCCCCATCTGAGCGATGACGCATCACTCAATATCACTATTTTGGGTTTTGACTGTGAGAATGGGAGATTACCATCATGATGGTCTCTGTGTGGAATTTCTTGGGGCAGATGAATCTGTTCAGAGGTTCCAGATTGATGAGGGGACACCATTTGCCTGGTTCCTTTTTGGGTGTGAGGAAGACTGTTGGCAGGAAACCATTCTTCACTTGGCTGGGTTGAACTTGAAGGATGGCATTTTGTAGTACGGAATTTATGTCTGACTCCAGTGCCAAGCGTTTTTGTTGCGTGGGACTGGAGTCAACCACAGTATCGCCTTGGGGGGAAGGGTGCTTGTGAACTTGAGGGAGTATTTGTAAGAGTTGTGAGTACCCATTTGTCTTAGGTGATCTCCTGCCATAACCCTGCAAGTTATTGCAGACGGCCACCAACAGGCTCAGGATCGGCAGTCATAGGTGGTGAAGCAATGTAGTTATCATTGACATCCCCTGAATGAGTGGGGTGCGTGCAATGAATACCGTCCTCCCTGGCAGGCTTGACTCAATCTGGAAGTGGTGCGATATGAGGCTTGATGCTGGCTCAGCTGCTGTAGAGGGGGGCAAAAGGAATGACAAGCTTGTTAACTCTGATGAGGCGAGAGGGCTTGGGTTGGCAGGTGTTGCGGAGCTGAGGTTGCTGAATAGCCAGAGGCGGTGTTTCATGGAAAGATAGTTTCTTGGTAGTGTTGATCCGTTTAGCCTCAGCATCCAGTATGTCCAGAAACTTACCAGCAAAGAGATCCTTTCTGTAGAGCTGGAGTTCCTCACACCGTCACAAGGAATGTGCATAGCATCTAAGGCATTAGATTTCCTGGTAGGAGTTGCAAAGCAGGAGATTCGAGTGAAATGTTCGAATGCACAGTTAAGTCCCTTGTCAAGGCCACAGAAGACTGAGGCTGTGAAGTCTGGGATTGCCAGAGAATGCTCCTCACATACATACTCCTACAGGAGCAAAAGGAAGTGCAATGTAGCACAAAGAGAGAAGCTCTGTCGCGTCTTGTGAGTGAAGATTCCAGGGATGCCTTGTCCTTGTCTAGAAAGAACGATTTGGAGGGTGGCTTTCCTTAGTCAGTGTTGTTTGACTGGGTCGCTTGCTGCCATGGAAGGAGGAGGGCTGACTTGCGAGGAGCGAGTCCGGGGCAGTCGAGGCCAGAGGAGACTTATTGTTGAGGCGTCAAGCTATAAAAGTCAGGGCTTCACTGATGGACTGGGAGGCTGAAATCCATGCTGTGGAAGAAGTAGCTTGATGTTCGCAGTGGCGCCTCTTCTTAGACTTCGAAGCATTCAACGAAGGAGAGGAGCGCCTTATGTTTCTTTGGAATGGGCAATCCGGTGGTTGATGTGGCGGATGAGGCCGGAAGGGTGGATCGCTTGAGAAGCATTGCTGGTGTTGGCCAGCATGAGCTAAGGCGGTAAGTCAAAATAGAAATGGTTCATGAAGTGGGAAATGATAAACGATAAGCTCCTTACCCGCTTCAGAGTAAAGCGAACAACGATACGGAGTCACAAGCTAAATGGCTGTGAAGACCACTCGTGGGTGAGGTTTTGTAACAACCAAACAGAGCGTGGGGAGCCTGCTCTGGTGTCTTTGGCATCGGGGTGGGTGGAAGTACGCTCCATCAGTCTTGCAAGTGAAGTGGTTTTTCTCACTGATGCAGAAGGGCGGCTGATGACTGCTGGAGTTGATGGGGGAGTACTGGCACCATCAACCCCAGGTTCTTCTGGGCCTTGGCAGATGATGGGCAGGACAAGCACAGGAGACGTCAGGTTAAGCACATTCTATGGATTCCCAGCTGGCTCGGTAGACTGCCGATAGACCCGGGAGACTGGGGTCCTGGCTGGATCCCAGTGGGTGCCCCTGCCCAAGCGGTCATATGCAATCGTCCTTGGAGCTTCCCTATCAACTCTGTGTAGAGCTGAATGAGACAGGGGTCCTATCCAGATGCAAGTGGTTGCCCTGGTTGGAACGGCTAGGCCTTAATCCTCATCCGGGTTGTTGGCGGAAACAGTGGTCCTAGCCAGATCCTAGTGGATGTCCTGATTCAGGTGGCTTAGGCGTGTTAGTAATGTGGTAAGGTGGTCATGAGTGTAACAGGAATGAACCTTGTAGTACCGACAGTCTATGCCTGCAGCAGTGTTCTAGCCACGGTGGGTAGCACCGGTAGGTACTGTAAATTTGCGCCAGGTTCTTGGGTTCAAATTGGTTGTGCTGCCTGGCATGGATTTTCAAAACAATGAACTGAAATAATGCTGAAAATGTACCTATTTGATCATATTTTGAAGCATGCAAAGTCACAATTTTGCACTATTTACCAATTTTAAACAAGTAAGGAAAGACATAAGAAATATATTTCTCATATTCTTCGTATCAAATCAGCCGCTGATTGCAAAATCATCATTGTAAACATGCCTTAACAAAAACATAGGGGGAAATCCCTTCGGGGATTCTCCTAAAAACCCAGCTGTGGGTAGTGAGAGCTCCACTCACTGCGCTCGCTACGCTTGGTAATCAGAAAATTTAGGGAAGATTTGTCACTTTCAAGTTATGCAATAATCTGGTTTAAATGTTATTCCAGAGATTCAAGTCCCATCAGAGTACGCTTGTGTTTTGTTTTTTTTTCACAAGCCTTCGGGGCACACTGAGTATACAGTGTTAAATACACGTCGGGCAGGGCAAATCCAAAATTAATGGTTTAAATGTGTTGACTTGCCCCGAGGTGGGCCAGTGCAGAGTTGAATAGTGTTCAAAGCAGGAGAGCAAGTCTGCAACATGGTGCAACTTACCAAAGAGCAAAGAGTGTTTGTTGTGACAAAATTTATTGAAAACAAGACCTTTCAAGCCACCCAAGCAGCATTTAGGGAAGCCTTCCCTGATAGGGATCCACCGGCAAAGTCGACTATCTGGAAAAATGTGCATAAATACCGAGAACATGGGACAAGCCTTAATTTGAATGACCCTGGGAAGAGGCGCATAGTGCAAACTCCTGAAAACGTTGCTGCAGTTCGACAGCAACTTGTCGAACAGCCAAGGGGAACCAGTTGCAGGAGGAATGGGCTTGGACACGTGGAAGGTGTCGGTGCATAGTTAACTGTGAATTACGTAATGTGTAAATAATCGTTGTGCCCCTGATATCTTATCCAGGACAATCATGACAGAGGACAACCTCATTCACTGGTTTATCCAAAGTGTTACAACTTAGTTGAGGTGCCCCATTTTCAAGACAACGGTGTTCAATCATGCATGACAGGATGAATACCATCAAGGTTTGACTAGAAAGAATACTGCTTCTACTTTTCAGAGATCCTTATACATTATAATCATATCTCATGGTTTGGGCATATTAAGCCCTTTTCTCAGGGTTTGTTTTTTTTCTGGGACACCCTGTATAAGCCATGGCTTATATTCCGAAAATTACAGGTTTTTTTACTGCATTTTTTTTTCATTTTGAATTAAAATTATTTTATACCATTAACATGACTTAGGCAAGTCTATTTTGTTTAAAGCTAAACGTATTCAACAAAAGCTCGTGCACACATGTTTGTTGTCCTTTTTAAATGAGCCATGGTGAGATCAAACGGTGAGCTTGAGTGGAGAAAAGGAATAGCTGTGTGATAGTCATGCTAAGTTTCCTCCATGGTTTGCCTGGTCCCTGTGCCAATAGAACGTGACAGTGTGGGATAATTGACACAGTATAGATTGTAATTGCAAGCATGACACAGGAGAAGCATAACCACCTGATTTTCAGCCTGTTTTCTCTTCTAAAGTAGCAGATTGGCTTGATCTACCAGGAGTTTCCATATGTTTTCATAAAATGTACATATTTGTTTTCCCAATATTTTCTTCAAATGTTGTAGAGATTTTGGAATGCAATCTAGGATGACAGTTACGATTAGAAAAGATAGTTTATTTTAAATTACATGACATAATCTTACATTTTAAGTTGTACTTTTCTTGTACTTCATTTGCATTTTTCAATCTTTGGCAATGGACAATCATTTGGGATGTGATTTTGAAAATTAGTTTCCCCTTACGCATTATTTTTTGTGCTTTTGTAAGGTTTTAAAAACCTCAGACAGTCAGCAGGAGATCCATCTAAAAATGGAATATTTCAAAACCCTGGCAACCATTTTCTGGATAAATCTGGCCACTATCCTAACTTTCCTGAGGTTTTGAGACTTACATGTATGCTGTAAAAGAAACGTGAGTTTAAACATAATAATTATTGGATTTTGCACATTAGAAGTCAATAATTGGAAGGCTTAACACAATGTGGCAAGGTTGCTATCTGTGTGGTGTACAGGATTGTGGTTAGGTATCCCACTTAACGTTTCAATCGCTAAATACCCCACTTCGAAAAGGGAGTTAACGTTAACGATAAATGATGGTCAAAAGTGTGGTTTTTAACTATATGTACTGTACATATAGTAGATGATGTTACAACTTCATCCTCATGTGGTATTGTCCCAAAACAAAGCAAAGAAACCTTTTTTTTTTAAATACTGAATATCACAATATTGGCAATATCATTTTTAACAGGCTATTTTTTCTAACCCAGAGATCCCCCCAAAAGATACTGATATTTGGTCTTTTCTGCTACTTCCTTAATTTCCATTAATTTAGCAAACTCTCTCAACTAACAGAAACACATCTTATCACAGTTATCAAAACCAAGAGCTGAATCTCACAATTGTTTCAGGGATTAAAAAGCATTATAAAAGGCAAACATATGAACAAGTCTGATATAAAGGAACCATGTGTGAGGCAAAATATAATTTTGGTGGTCCAGCCATGGTCGAGCATCTGATAACAACTGTGTGAAACCTGTGATTTTTTACATTACATGTACACACATGCCCAGACTCCAGCAAAGCTGAATATTTGAGAGTGTTGTACTGTGGACCGGTAGTGTGATAGATATTCCTACAGAAAATTGTGACTTTGAATCAAGCTTGTAAAATTGAAATTCCCGAGGAAAGTACCAAAATAGCTGGGAACCTTTGAAGAAATTGAGGAGTTAGATTCCAGACTCCTAATTTTGGAAATATAACAAACTGCTTAATTTTGTGAATATAATTAATAACTGAATAATTTCCTTCTTTCTGTCTTCAGTTCTTTCTGTCTGAAGCTTTTCAGTTTGTTAAACTGAGGTCGTCACTAGAAAAAAGGCACTGGCAGTTAGCGGTGACATCCATGAAGGCAGTACCTACCTCAATACAATGATTACATACGCTGCAATGAGAACTTCTTGGAGGACGATAGAAACGGCAGGTTGCACACCACTTCATTCGTACCTGAATTCCCTGTATCTCGGCTGTTTTATAAAGTGGCGCACGAAAATCTTCATCTCCATCCTCATCACCTTTAGCTGAAAATATTATATTAATATTGAACATGAGTATACTATATTGGATTTTCCATGCTGAAAGCACTGGTGGCAGAAGGGGGGAAGGTCAATGAGGAGGGAAGTGGCCCTCCCACATTTTTGACAAGGGGGGTGCCCTCTCTCTCTCCCACTTTTTCCAGGTCCTATAATGGGGTAAAGCTTAATGGATCAGCCACTTAATTGCTGATGCCTGATGGTCTCACAACTGGCCCCCTACATTGTTCTGCGGCCACTGGCTGAAACTCATGTACAGTGTACATATGTAATATTGTTACACCTCAGTGACAGATTGTGATTATTCGTTGGTTGAGAATTGATCATGTGATATGCCACAAACACATGCACTGCATCACAAGAATGCGTGTGTCACAAAGTTCCTATTTTACCAGTCTCAGAAGACTTGTACATGTTTATGTTTGACGGTGACATTGGCCGTTACTACGTGAACGATCCTCAAAGGCAACTTGACTGCACGTAAGAGACATTCAACAGTGTGAGGCATAGGTTGCACTCACAAAATAAGTAAATAACTTGTTATTTATACCAGGCTGGCAATAGTATTGGGAATAGGAATATTGAGAATAGTATTTCGGGTTCTCGTAGCCTACTTATAAGTGGCCCAAACGATTTGAAATTTATAATTTGACGAATGTAAGACTACTCTCTAAATTGTACTTCTAACTTTAACCAGTGCCGTTACTTATGATTTGATTGAGAATGGTGTTAGGATTTTTTTTTAGTGAATGCAAAATTGGTTGCAAGCTGTTGTGATTGACATATTGTATGTACATGTAAATATTGTATAAAGCAGTGCGCACTGATCTGATTTAACCATTGACATTGAACTGACTTCGTTTTGTATTAAAATACTGAGTACAAGTCAGACCAAAATGTGAATTAAATAAACTCTCGCTCTTCTTGAACAGAAAATGACTTTCTTCTCAGGGTTGTTTGACTCCAAGGGGTCATTCTGACATTTTTGGGGGCTGGTCCGGGAAAGAAGGGTTAAATTAATTGAGAGTTTATTATTCGCATGATACTTGAGAAATGAGAAAGGATTGAAAGTTTTAGCTAGACTGGGATACGAATCTGCTTTAATTCCGTCACCTCTCGCAGCACCTGATTTTTTTTTTCTCGAGCCTGCTTGTTCTTGCAGCAGCATTAGCCATGCTACTCTTTCCATGTGCCATTGCTTCATGCTCTGTGCTTTTCCTAAGTTTTAGGTCTGGCGTCGTGACAGCGTGAGAAGATCATTGTGTTCAGGCTGTCTTGGTAGAGGATTTATGTTTTGTTTCCAAAAGATGGTCGGATTCATTTAGAATGTCAGATATTAAACAGATCACAGATATAGGGAAGTCGCTTGGTCTGTCTGGTCAGGAATTGTTGAAGCGAATTCAAGAAGGAACAAACGAAGGAAGAGGAGCGGAAGAAGAAAGAACAATGGGCACATGAGACAGCAGAGAGGGAAGACAGAGAGCGACTAGCAAGAGAGGAGAGGGCTCATCAATGTGAGATGAAGAATCTCAATCTCAAAGTGAAAGTAAAGAAGCTAAACCACTTGTCACTAATGCAATAAAGGCTTGTACGCCCAAACTTCCTTTTTTTGAAGATGACAGGGATGACATAGGTTCCTACCTACAGCAATATGAGCGTTATGCCAAGTTACAAGGATGGGAGGAGAAGGACTGGCCGATCAATCTGAGTGCACTTCTGAAAGGCAACGCCATGGACATATACACCCACATTTCCACAGAGGATGCAGGCAACGAGGTCCTTAAGACAGCGCTTCTCAAGCGGCATAGACTTACTCAAGAGGGTTTTCGGCAGAAATTTCATTCAGCAAGACCGGAGGCTGGTGAAACCGCTCCATAGTTTGTTGTGAGATTAGATAATCTCTTTTCATGGTGGGTCGACTTGGCCAAAATCGAGAAAACGTACAATGCGGTGAAAGATCTCCTTTTAAGGGAACAGTTCATTAATGCTAGTGACAAAGATCTTGCTTTGTTTATCAAAGAGAGACAGCCCAAAGATGTCGACGAAGTGGCCTGATTGGCTGAGCAGTTTCAAGAGGCCCATGGCACAACCTTCAGGTCAACAAAGTCTGATTCAAAGAAACATCCCTTTTCTTGTCCGTCTTTCAAGCGTCCAGAAAGTGTCAAAAGGCCGACATCACAGGGTAAAGGAGTTGATAGCTTTAATCCCGTCCTATCTGTTTCTTTTGTGAAAAACCAGGTCATGTTGCACGTGACTGTTTCAAACGGAAACAGGCACAGCTCAAACACACTAAGTCAGCTGGGATGAAATTGGGTGGAAAAAAAAGAACCAAGCATCAGACCCGAAGCATTCATCAGACACACAAGAAACAGCCAAGGATGGTTCTCAGCGTCAGCAGTGTACTTGCTGCACCTGCGATCTGTGTAGTCAAGTTACACCCCAACAACACCTCAAGCCACAGGAGCAAGGGCTGGTGAAAACAGCTGCATGTACAGTCACAAAACAGGGTTTAGGAGACTGCTGCGTAGAGGACAACCATGTGACTCTCAGATGTGGACATGAGCTGATGCTGATGAGTGCTGCATGTACATGACCCACTGCAGGTGAGATGCCATTAAGTGAAAGACAACTAGGAAACTGAAGAGTCCAGGTTCTTTGAGATAGTGGCTGCCCTGGCGTAGTGGTGAGATGAGATCTGGTAAATGACAAATGAAGGACCGGTGAGACAAGAATGTGTATTCTTATTGACGGCACTGTCTGTAAATTTCCAGTTGCTAGGAAATATGTTGACACACCGTTCTTTACAGGTAATACTGAGGCCCTGTGTATGCGTAACCCAATTTACGACCTCATTGTTGGTAGCATAACTGGTGTACAGGATTTTTCTAGTCGGTTGCAGGATACTCATCAAACTGAGAAGATTAAAGGCAAGGACGAAGATAGCCAGAGACAAGCAACAGTCGAAGATCACTGAACAAGTTCAAGCTGTGCAGACCAGGGCTCAAAAAGCAGCTAAAGAGAGACACTTTCATCCGCTAAAGGTGCCAAAATGTCCTCTGCCTGAAATTAGTAGAGATGATTTTATTGCAGCTCAGAAAGCTGACTCTAATCTTCAACGGTTTTACGAGTTGGCATCATCTGGTGAGGAGTTGGTAAGGCGTGAGGTCAAAATACAGACGGTTTAGAAACAGTTGAATGGTTGGTGTTAATCCCCCTTCATTCCGTTCGTCTTTTGGTGTTGGACAGTTCAACGGTTTGAAAAGAACCATCTGTCCTGGACTGTCTAGCTTCACGAGCAACCCCAACAACAATGGAGTTTGCGGCTGCACAGCCATAGTTGTGAACAAAAGATCCTATTCAGGGAGAACTTCACTGGCCCCGGTCAGCCTTCCTGGGCTGGCCGTGAGGATTAGCGGTTAACACCTTGTGATAGGAAGACCCAAAATCAACTGCATTCCAGGCTACAGACATTTATCTAGCCTCAGATACATTTTGAGTGGGTATTTCATGACAAAAAGGCATCGCTCCAAGATAATTGTTCCTGTTCAAGCGTTTTTTAGACTGGAAAATAAATGCGTTTATATGGGAGTGCTGGGGAATGCCAAACACGGTTGCCTCAATTTACCGGCTTATCTATCGTCTATGAAAGAAAATATTCACATAGAAACAATATGAATTTATTTGGAACTTCTGTCACATGTACCATATTCTTTGAAGGTAATAAAAAAAAAGTCAAACTCCGCATCAAATAGTGCTGCAAGTATGTGTCAAGGTTTGGTTCGATTCAGACAGGGCTTGGACATTTTTGCCGAACTTCGGATCGGTTGGGTTCAGACATGTACACACATGTACAAGTACAATACACACTGAGACATCGAAAGGCTCGCTACGATCGTGCTGCAAAGGCCTATAAAGTTTTTCTGCGTATAAAATTATGAATCTGCTATCCCTCCCAAACCCTTCATGGTCAAATGAAAGGCAAGTTAGGCCACCGTGCGAACAAAAATCTCCTCGTGCTGCGCTGAAGCACAGCATGCACCGAACCGCTTGGCAAAATTTTCACCCGGGGATGCCTTGGATCGAGCGCAAGTCTGACTGTGATCAGCATCCAACCAAAATACGTTTTGCACTCCATTTATGAGCCCATTGGCCTAATATGGAATGTCATTACCTTAATATGGAACGTAAGGGCGTGGCTATTGGATATTGGCAAATAAAATAATAAATCTGAATATACATGAGCACGATTGGATGTAGTGAGAATTTAGAAGTGTTATGCAGCGACAATGCCATACGTTGCGTGTTCTTGGTTGATTTCTGAGTGATTCTCACCACATGCTTTTTACAACCATCTCATGATGCGGGCCATTGTAAGTTTAAGTATGTTCAAGCACATGTGGAGCATGCTGTACAACTCGTTATCCATTTTTCTTTGTGTTTATTTTTTATTTAGTTTTCTTGAATTTTTGTATGTTTTCCCGCGTGCGATCAATAAAATGCCTAATTAAAACCATACATCCGAACCGATCAGTTTGATTCGGTTCAAAAGTGCCTTGTTTGATGATTTTTGCCTCGGTTCGGTGGTTCGCCGGCAGCACTAGATTAAACTGTGTTTGTTTTAATTTACTGTGCATTTAAGTTTAATAGGTAAAGTCAAACACCAGTGCAGCTTTGAAGTAGAAAGTGTGTAGTTCGCGTACGTGTCTTCCTCGATCCTACACATGAAAACCTGCGAGTGCGCAATGCTGAGTACCAGTTTGTGCACACGGGCAAAAAAAGAGGTTTTATCTGTAACTACATGTTGGCGAACAGAACACTACGTCGTGTATGATTCAGGTAAATACTATTTCGAGTTAGTATATTCGATTCTGCAGGTATACAGTTAGGTGTGTATTTAACTCACGATACCAAGACAAAATATCAAGATTACAGGGTATTGAGACCTGAAAAGACTGGTCTGGCGCAACACAACTACTCAATACACATGTTTTATCAGGAAGTTAAAACAGTCTGCCGATCTAAATCCTCCTGTGGAGCTGCAAAGTAAAGAGCTATTGTTATGACTAATCCACCAGACCGCAGAAGTCTGATGCTGTAATGCGACGAGCTGTCCATTGTTTACTGGAAGCTGCAGAGTGCAAGGTGTACTCGACCGCAACGGTTTGGCCAGACTCACTGAAGCGTTCGTCTGTTCGATGTTGACCGTCCGTGGGGCTTACCGTTTACAAAGCGTTGAACGCTTTCAAAAGCATTTGTATTTTGACTAACTGCTAAGAGAAACTCTTCTAAGTTTTACATATCCTCTGGTTTGTTGTATATGCAATTCCATTCCCTGAAAGTGCAGTGCGGTGATCCTATTCAGCAGTTGGTGGTGCCGCAGAGTTACCGCAGGCATGTTATGACTTTAGCTCATGAGTCTGTCCTTGGTGGTCATCAAGGGATAAGGAAAACTACTGACAAGATTCTATCTAGTTTCTTTTGGCCTGGGTTACAATCTGAGGTCACAAGGTTCTTCAGGTCATGCGATGTGTGTCAGCGAACCGTACACAAGTCGGATCAAAATGTGAATTAAATAAGCTCTCACCCTTCTTAAAAAGAAAATAACTTTCTTCTCGGGGTCATTTGACCCCACAGGGTCATTCTGACAGAGTGATGTTCACCATGGTAAATGCATGATGTACACTGCCCCGCAAAAAGATATAGCGCATGTGTACGTGAACATTATATTTCGTTGTTACTCTCATGTAATATTTAAAACATTAAACAAAAGCATTATAGAAATGTTTATTGGTGTGTATGCTTCAATAAAATTGTCCTTGGTATTGCATATTAATGTTTAAATGTTATTAAAATGATAAAAAACGAACTTAACTGTTTTCTGTGAGTACAAAGTCAATGGGGCACATGGTGAAATCCAAGATGGCGGCGCCCATGGCACGCCAATAAACACGAAGGACCTGGATCAGTTTAGTAGCGTGTAAAACCTCCACGAGCATCGATAATGCTTTGACACCTTCTTGGCATTGAAGCCAAGAGATTGGTGATGAAATGGCAGTCCATTCCATCCCAAATCCGCTGGAGAATTTGGAAGAGCTCCTCCTTACTTTCTGGCCTCCAATTCTCACGACGGAGTCGCAATTCAAGCTCGTTCCAAAGATTCTCCAACGGATTGAGGTCAGGACTCTGGGCTGGCCACTCCATCACCTCAAACTGCCAACTGCCCCCCATTTCAGTGATGAAATCGGGGGTTGGATCGGCCAAGAATTCCTGTGTAATTCTTGCAGTGTGTGGGGGGGGCATTGTCATGCTGAAACAGGAAGTCAAGGCCGATCAAACCGTGGGCATAAGGCAGCATGTGGTCGCGGAGAATACTGACGTAAACACTAGCATTGATATTCTCCGTGACCTGTGTCAGTGCACTGGTGCCCGCAGAGCTCATACAGCCCCAAACCATGATGCCAGATCCTCCATGCTTTACTAACCGAACCACACAGTTCTCCGAAAACTCCTCCCCCACCAGCCTTCTGACATAAACACGGCCGTCAGATTGATACAGCTGGAACCGCGACTCATCGCTCCAAAGAACGCGACAATCGTTGCATCTTTGTTATTTCTTTCCGTGTGGACATATGGGTCGGCACTCTTGACATTTACATTTATAAATTCCATGTTGACAATTAAGACACTTGAAATGTTTTTTCTACACAGATAGCAATGCAATATACTCCCCTGTTTTTACTTTAAGTTTAAATTCACTAAGTGGTTTTCCCTTCAGTATCGTTGACAACATTAAGTTTCTTGAGTTGTTGACATACTTGTTTTTTAACAGTCTTTATTATTATATATCATTCATTTATATAGTAATAACTATTGTATTGTCTGCACCAACATTGTGAATGTGAAAATAATGTGGTAAGTTCTGGGTGTGAGAATGATGCGGTAAGTTTTTACCGCATTATTTTGGTGTGGGGTGGGTTGAGGGTGGGTTGGATAGGTATCCAGGGAAGGTGGGGGTGGGGATTGCTTTGGTGATTTCACTTTTATTTTTTGATGATGTCACTTTTCATTTTTGATGATGTCACTTTTTTAGTCGGGTAGATATAGGAGGAAAATTTGTCCTAGAAACACCATTTATAATACTACAGAAGTATGTCACATGCACAAGTATGTCTGTAAAATGCATTACCGCAAGAACCAGCACATGAACCAACATGTGCGCATACTCCATTCATTTGTATAGCATCTATTGGTTCTGAATGACGTCACACTTCAGTACTCTTTAGCTTCATAGATTTGGCAAAATCCATGAGTGCAAAGATTTCAACATCAGTAACAGTTGATAATTGTCCTACCTCATGCAAGACAAGTAAGTTGTATGTGTCAGTTGACTTAACACTGCACAGATTAAAAGGCACAATCGTGTAGACTTTACTTTAGTATACATCGAACGATAACCATCCATGATCTATTCATAACTTAAGAGTGCATTGCACTGCCACTTTACATCACTGACTTGAGAACATACATGTAAGGGAACGGCTACTGGATGATTGTTGTGCATAGCATTGGTATGAATACAGTATGTGAAAACACCACTGAAAGTTGTGGGAATTTGGCACAGTAATGCAAGCTGTAATATGCTGTAAACTGCAGGTATGTTTGTATATATCGTCACCATTTTCATGAACAGGTAAATTTTGCCAAAATTGCCACCTTTTCAAATTCCATTTTGGCCAAATCAACTATGCTATATAATGCTGACATCTTGGTGGAAATCATTTTGACCAAATCTATTCAAATTAGCTGAATCACAATGATCTACATGGGACAAAATCCAACTAAACCACATTTTTGTTTTTGCAAAGGGGTAACATTAACCCTTCATAAAGGATGTTGAGCTCAGAAGAGCAAAATCAGTTTCACCGACCTGAGGAAAAATTGAATTTAACACTGGAACTATATAAAATGTTGTAATATTGCACGCAATGGTAACAGTATGAGCATTGTTAATATCGTTTCCTAGGCTTTTGAGTTTTCATGAAGGGGCTAATTTTTGGAGGATAAATAATCCTAAATGAAGGATTAGACAGTACAATTTCTCACCCTGCATTTGATTAAATTTATCAACTCTTGAAGCTAATCTTCACAAATTCCCTGTTTAAAAATTTAACCACTACCAGCCGGGGACACCGAAATCGGAGCCGTATGGTTTATATGTGTGGC
>NW_019091646.1:195559-220054 GCF_001949145.1 Acanthaster planci
TGATGAATACCACTTACGACATCGTATGATACAAATGGTTAATTACCTGCACATTCAAGCCCTATTTAATTAATGGAACATAGAACAAAACATATCGATAGTTTATAACGAAAGCTATTCTCTAATACGTCACACTAAAAAAGGAATCTGTTATACCTGGCCCGACTACGAAGTTGCACATGTCGCGCTGACCGTCGTTTTTCCATCTTACCATTCGACCGATCAACAGTCCGTCCGCATTAATGGTTCGTAGTTGGGAAGTAGCCATTGTTTCAAGGGTCAATGAACCCTCGCAAACACTCGTTCGAATGTTGGTCTATTTACGTGTGCACACGAGGGTTATCGAGCGAGTTTGCGGGAAATCTCGAGCAGTTACGAGACCCTCAAAAGCACACGTAAACGACCGTAAGTCCTCGTACTCGCTTGCATTTTAATGGGTACTTTAATTTAATCATTAGTGTATGTCTGGAAATCTTCAGGGCAAAAAAACACTTTTTTTTTAATACACAATAGTAAAATCTCCTAAAGCACATGCAAATGCAGTTTTTCCCTTAATGTGGCATAAACAAAGAGTAGGACACTTGAGCATTCAACTCTGATAATTCTTCAACCTCTAGACCAGGTTTCATGTTCAATGTTTTCAATAAATTTTTCAACATACACTTAAATTCCACATTCATAGTCTGTGCACTCACAGATTTGTCCATTTCAAATTCAGTAGCCAATAAGGAGTTGTAGGAAGGAATTGGATTTTGAAGGAATTGGGTGAAACTGATGCTTGAATTGTTTTTCTTCCCATCTTTGAAATCGACATTTTTTAGTTTGTGTATACCAATAGCCCTCGAAGGGGAACGGTTTTAGACCTAAATTGACATGTGATAATGACGTGATCATGTGATAAATCTGTGACCTTACAGGGGCACTGTTTTAACCACTTCCTGCCAGGGACTCCAGAATCGGAGTAGTATGGTTTACATGCGTGGCCGGGGTCTCCGAACTCGGACAAAGGAAANCTCTCAAAAGTGGTGATAATCCAGCCTTGTTTTGAGACCGTATACCAGGGTTTTGGGCATTGAGAGCGAGCAGACAAAAGCGCTCCACTACCACAGCGATGAGCCACACAACACCGCTGCACGCTAATCTGGCCCCTATTGAAAAAAGGTCAGCAGTGCACTGAGCCAGGTTTGTGAACAAAAGACAGTTATACAACACCGCACAATCTGGGCTCTGTTTACAAGGCTGTAGGCTTGGCTGAAATACTCGGGTGTCAATGAAGGTCACCTGTCAACCTATAGTAGTGCCTAAAGATTACTTCGTGCTGTTATAAACGACCGTTAAAAGAAATGATGAATTTTTTAAGGAATTTGAAAACGGAAAAAATGATAGTCATGCCGGCCCAGCATCATCAACATTGAAAAATGCCCCCCAATGAAGTGGTTAAGTACTATATCTTGCGAATTACATGTGCAGTTGGTTTGAAATGTTGTGTATACTTTGAGAGGGAAGGGTTTCAGACCCAGATTGACCTGATGTGACCAAAATGTCATCAGATGACAAGTCACGTGACATAAAAGGGGCACTCTTTAAAGTACTGTATCTCGCAATGGACATGTCCCATTCCGTTGGAACTTTGCCGATGGCAAGAAAGGGAAGAATTCAAGGTGGAAATTTAATTTCATCTGATGGCTGCACCATTATATCACCGTCCTGTTATATTTACACAAGGAATTTAAATATTCTACCGACCAATGTTTCTACTGTATCTACTGTTGTCTACTGTATCATTTATGTGAACATCTTATTACACTCTTGTGCGAGAACTTCGTCACTGGTTTTCAGGTTTTAGATCAATACAACCAGAACCGAAGCAGCTGTGTTTGTCCACAAACACATTTCTAGTTTTTTTTGTGGTTTCCTTTTTCTTTTTCAGACACTTTTTTGTGACAGGGGACTGCGATAGTTTTATTTATCGGATCGATTTGAAACTTGGCAGACATTTAGATATTCATGCCAGGTAGGTCCTAGAAGAAATTTGTCATGATGATGTCACAACATGATTTATTTTTGAATTTTGAATATTTAATTTTATTTAATTTTTTCCCATATGTTTTGTAAACGTTTTTCTTCGAAATTATTGTGTTACTTAATTAGGTACGTTTAAAAAAATTTGATTGACTTCGTACTTAGCAGACCTTCAAACAATTATTTCAGGATAGTCCAAAGCCACATCATCACAATGACGTCATCATGTGACAAGTCACCTGACATTAAAGGGACACTAGCTTAAAGTGCTATATCTCGTGAAGTACATATCCAATTCGGTTGAAAATTTGTGTGTAGCTGGAAGGGGAAAGGTTTTAGACGTAAATAGACGTGATGTGAAAATGACGTCATCAAGTGAAAAGTCACTATATGTCGCGAATTACATGTCCGATTTTCTTGAAATTTTGTATATATAGCTTGAGAGGGAAGGGTTTCAGACCTAAATTGAACTGATGTGATAATGACGTCATCACATGATAAATCATGTGACCTTAAATGGGCACTGTTTAAAGCACTATATCTCGTGAATTACATGTTCAATTTTCTTGAAATTTTGTATTTAACTTGAAAAGGAAGGGTTTGAGACCCAGATTGACCTGCTGTGATGATGACGTGATCAAGTGAAAAGTCACATGACCTTTAAGGGGCACTCTTTAAAGCACTATATCTCACGAATTATATGTCTGATTTTCTCGAAATTTTGTATATACAGTTAGGACCAGAGTAAAGGTTCACGCGATGACACAATACATTGATCACACACACGTTAGCACAATACACGCTTCCTGATATACCGTGCAGGGTGTCCTCAATACACGCACTAAAAAGGGTTGGCCCGACATCGGAAACGTGTATTGGGTAAACCGCACCCGCAATGCCTTAAGTGGTGTCACTGACCTGTGAATGTGAAGAAGGGAAATGCTGCACGCTTGTACACGGGCACTGCATTCCGTTGACCGTAATTAAATGCATGTTGGCATGTCTTTAAAATCGTGGCGTACGTGTGTTTACCCTATTTAATTCACGATCCCGATGTTAAAAATCCGATCACGATGCACAACGAACTACACTGAGTTGTCCAACCTGCAATAATGAGCGTAAAATAATGCTTTCGGTATCGATTGGTGCACCTATGGTGCAGATATTACTGTCACTACCAAGCAGTCTGTTCACAAAGAGCGCTGGCTTGATTTGATTCAGCACAACTGATGCACGAAATCTCATGAAATGGGATTAATGGTCCACCTTTTGTGAAAAAGATATCTCTGCCGCCCCGAAATGATCTGGATTGTACGGGATCATCAGGAATACCGATGCCACTTTCCTGACGGGTCATTGTGTAGTACATCTCTGTACATGAAAAATGACAAAGTTAATCTACCGGGGCATCTGTTTCTTCAGCCAGATCGAACCAACTAACACGCAGATTGAAAAATCAAGCATTAACATTCTTTTCAAGAAAATGTTGGTCAAGGTAAAAAAAAACGTTTGTGGCACCTGGAGTATTTTTTTATGCAGGGCCCACTGTGGGACGCCATGACAAAAATTGTATGCCTGCGCCGCTCCGCTACAATTTTCACCGCAGTGATTTTATCCACTGGATTTCTCCCATTCTGCTGTCCTAAGTTTCCAAAGTACGAAGAAGTTTATTGCACTACGTTGGAATGAACACAAGGAGTTTGTCGGCATTAATATTGGGAATTATGCAGTACCGTCTCTAGATGTGGACACAACGTACAAAAAACAGTATGTCCCATGAAAAACAAAAAATATTTTCGTAGTTTTGGAATGCAAAACTCTGACTACGGACAGACAATCCACAACTTAATCGCCCACCTTGTGTGAAGGAGATATACAGGATTGTCGAAAGCGCCGCTGCCATTTTCTGGATCGTTTTATAATTATCTGGATCAGCAAGTTCGGACCAAAAAAAAATCAAGCTAGAAAGTGAGAAATCCTATCAGTCAGAACCACCCAACAAAAGCAGATTTCCTGGCAAAGTATTTAATTTTGGTCGTGTAACGAAATTTTATAGACTCTTAAACAAAACTCAATTGCGTGTATGTTTTTGAAAAATTCACAAATATTATGTTTAATGGCTTAACTATGAACACGGCCCTTCATCTGAATAATCAGTGGTACAGTGTAAGAACAAGCCATGTGGAACAGGCATGGACAGACTACCACCGTACCACCGATTGACCACGTACGTAATCGGTATAGTGGTCCACGTACGTACGTGGACCACTATACGTACCCGCATAGCCCTGACGTCACACAAAATTGATTATGCACGTGTAGCTGGGTAGGCGATATGTATTGAGAACATTAACAAAGCCAGAATGTCAGTCTTTAGGATAAATTAAAGTACCATTTTTAACTAATAGCCATTTGATTTGATATTCATTCACTTTGTCACATGGAGAGCCAGCTTTGCCTTAAATATGAGTTTCCTTTCCCTCTGGATAAATGCTAATCCACGCCGCGTCTGCACTTTTCACCAGTACTACATGTACATGTATATTGACCTCAACAAATAAATTTTAAAAAAGAATCAATTAAAAAAAAAAATGCCTGTCAAAAATCGACTTCTGATAGCCAAATGCACCTCCCATAAACTTAAATCTTGTAGATTTGTTTTTAAGAGCCTGAGGAAAGTGGCCAGGAAACGCCTCAGTTCACATTTCCAAAGGCAATGCATCACGTTTCTGACTGAAAAAATG
The DNA here is from genome assembly GCF_001949145.1 of Acanthaster planci. The sequence goes on from NW_019091646.1 coordinate 200,326, forward strand.
CTGGATTTTCACTGTCTTTTGCGACGGGCGTTGTCTAGGCCTAGCATAAAAATTGAAGAACGGGTTTCACCATTATGGAGTCTTCTCATAATCAACTATATGAAAAGAATTTACAGGGAATGTAGTCTGCAAAATAAACACCTAGTTTTGTTTGACACTGCGTTGGCCCGCATGATGCCGTTATTGATTGGTACCCGGTACCGAGACAGATTGTATAGATGGCTAATCAGGCGCAGTGGGACCAACTTACATTTAACTTGTTTTAGTCCTTGCGTTTTGTGTTTTGTCCATTATCTGAAATGAAACATTCACGACTTATTTCTCGCTGAAGAAAACACATATATAATATTAATTCAATATGAATTATGACTTCTATACACCGCTGCATATTCACCAATTTCTATGTACATGGTCCTCAAATCACAAATGTGGGAAACCAGGTGAACTAGAGCAAGTTGTATCTGTTGCAATTCATCATGGCGGCATGTGGTGAACAATTTTTTACTGCGCCGCGGTAATCCCACTTTTTTGCAATACTTTATTGGGCACACTCGGGGCCGATTTTGGGACACAACAGCTATCAATCTGTATTCTTTCTACAAAGCCTTTGCAAAGCGACATGTGGCTCTGGACAACAACTTCAATGAGCGATCATACGCGTGACTCCCAGGCGAATAGTCATCTACCGTACATGCGCCTTTTCAGTCATGGCCACGGTGGGAAAAATACTCTATTAAATTTGATAACAGATATAGACTATTTTCAACATGATTTTCAGTAACAAACTTTTTTATCACTTCCATGCATTTTAATTCAGAACATAAAAACTCTTGCCAAGGCCTACATGTAAGAAACTTGGGCGATAGTTCTGCTGGTAAGTTGATTGTTTTTGTGTGCATGTATCGAGCTCATGTTTTAAAATTAGTTTAATTGGCATGTGCAATTCTTTACAAATCTGTTCATCTTTTTTTCCATTTAGGTGACAAGCTGGCTCATGAGGAAAAGCAGCCTTGATGATTGCCGAAGCGCAGGGCAGTTAGTAGACAAAACAATACAAATTCAAGAAACACTTAAAATGGACTTTCCAGTAATTTTTGAATTTGTCTGTTATGAAAAGAGAACAAATGTTGTGTGGCGTTAGTTTTACTTAAGTTTATTGAAACACGTTTAATGACAGATAGATGGAAAATTGTGAGATTGATGTCTTTTAAATAAAAAATACTGTATAAAATAAGAAAAAACGGGGATGGGGGAAAGGGGTCGATGTGGGTGGTGACTTAAAAAATTTATTGTGAACCCCTAAAAAACACTACTTCCAGACCATGTTGCACGTACGTGTAGTCATGTGGATGTACTCAGTGAGTTTCAGCGTATGTGTATTTCCTTTATTTTCCGAAAGTGGTTCATCGTTACTTTTGCGGCCATTAGATTTCTTTTCTTATAACAAATTTCTTCAGCTAGTTTGCGTCACTGACTTGTATGTACTTTTTTGCAAAGCATTGAATGTATGTTCAAGATTTCACAGTGAAAAAGGCTTCTGAAAATGGTTGTAATATTTTTCCCTCTTGAATTATTTCATTAAAATTGAACAAACATGTTTGCCAAATAAAAGCCAAAGCTAGGGCTAGTAGCTTCATCCAGTTCTTCAGCATTTGTATTGAACATACGTGTCACAGGGAGAGTTCGAGGGTTTATAATCCTAAATGAAAAAAGATAAGTCAGAGAAAGGACAGCATATATATTATTGCCATATCTTTTAAAACCGCACCTTAAAAAGTTACAATTGACCTTTAGCCTAAATTTCTGATTTTGAGCATACAAAAATTAGTTGAGCACTAACAGTTCTTTCATAAAAATGGTGCAGCTCTTATTTATAACAGTAAACGCTAAGCTTAACTCTAAACTTCCAAGAGTGATTCGCGAAAGGACCCTTCTCCGTTCTTGCTAATTCCAGCTCTTGGCCGTGTCAAGGGTAATAAACAGGCGACAAGGAAAAACCCCAAATGTGATAGACTCTGGATCATTAGGTGAAGTTGCTTGTTTCAACGAGACAGATTTGAATTAAATACATGAATTCTGATATCTTTTCATCACTAGAAATTTAAAAATGGAATCAATGAACGTGGTATCTTTTATAAATTCTTTCAATACCCAGAACATGGAAGTTTCTCAAGTCATTTATAGCATACTAGCAGGGACTCAATACCACACACTAAACCATGCTATGCACACGTACTCTTGATTCCATTGCCCCATAAGGATTATAAGGAATTTAGTTAACAGTTTTCCCTGTGAGAAGAAAGGCCAATGGAATTTTGAATGCTATATTAAACATGTAAATGTGAAAAAAAAAAGCTTTTTCGTTTATCGAAGCGAGACAGTAGGTTTACAATTTCCATGAAATTCGCTGGACTACGTGGCAGACAAGAAACCAGGCAAAGCCAATCGTTTGCGAAAACAGTTATCCTGAAGACTCGGCCAAATCCTGCAACAAAGCCTGATCTAGTAGTGACAAGGTTTGCACTGCTTCAAATTTTATCCTATGCATGAAAATCTGTGTAAATTTTTCAGATTTGCATTGCCGGTAAACGTGTATTTTAGGATTAGATAACAGCTTTCGCAAAAGTTTATTGTCAGGAATTTTTATCCGCTTTTCTTAAAAGTTTGGGAGTTCGTAGGACCTGGGCACTACAAATAATCCTTTCGTACATGTAAAGTTGCTAGTTCATAATTTTGCAGTTGTGTGTTCTCGCACAGGATGTCGAAGTATTTTCTGCTGGGTTTTCTCGTGTATCGTGCTGGATCACAGGACCAGGGCCAATAAATAAAGTGAATTCAACATCGCATGCTCGTGTTTCGCGTCCGGTGAGGTCCATCGGGGCAAAACATGGGTGACCAATTGCTTCCTTGTCCCCAGAAATCTGTAGTTTATCATTTCTTCCAGGAATTTTAAGGAAGAATCAGCAGCACTGAATGTTTTTTCTCAAAGTAGGCCAGAGGGTTGTCGGCCGGTCATCTATCCCCAGTGGATAAATTTGTTCACGCTGATATTGACATTGGCCAATCAAATTACGTGTGGCATTATGTCCACCAAAAATTCGTTTGTATAAACTGTACTTGAGGATGTTTGCATTTACAGATATGTAGTTGGGGATATGATATTTGCTCTCATACAAGTTTATATTTTACAGAAACATTCTGTCAGCTTTGCGTGAAGTGGATACTTCCAACGCAAAAAGTTGTCAATTCATTTGCTTTGATCACTGACAGTTTTACAGATGTTTGTTTTCAGTCTCACACAGGACACATAAACACTTCCTTTTAGGCTGTGTGTGTTTTCGTGGATCGCACTGAATATGGGCTGATAAATAAGTGAATTTGACGCCAGTTTACCGACCGCTTGGTTGTTTATTGTCCGGTTAGGTAAGTTGGGTAAGAAACAATTTTGGTGAGAAATTACATCCTTGTTCACACAATTTTGAAGGTTATCATTTTTTTTTAAGGAAAATGAAGACAGGGTCAGTTGCATAAAGAAAGTATTTTTCGGCAATCGAAGCCACAGGGTCGATCGGGTGGTTGGTTACCTGTTCAATGAAAAAAAAATCATTTCACGATTTCAGTGACGACAACCAACTCCACGTGTTGCATTAAATCCGCCGAGCATGAAATGGTTTCAATAAATTCAAAGAAATTACGGCTTTGCTTTCTGCCAAAAATCCGTTTGCGTGATCATGCAGCTAGGAAAAATAACTATTTAAAAATGTTTGCAAAATCATATTTTGGGATTGGGTATATTCTTTTTCTCGTACAAATTTATATTTTACGGAAACATTCTGTCAGCTTCTGTTTTCGTGAAGTGACTACTTCAACGGGAATAGGTTTGTTAAATTTTACCTGTCAAATGATTGAAATAAATGTGTGGGGGTTCATCCAGCTGCTGGGCTTCTACTGACGATCCTTTCCGTGGGGAGTTGTTGAATCTTTGTTTCGATCACGGACAGTTTTGTTCTCACACAAGACACTGACATATTGTCTGTGAGGCATTGCATGTTCTTTCGTGTATTGCGCTGAATATAAGCTGATAAATAAGTGAATTTGACACCAGTTTGCCGACTGCTTATTCGTGTATCGTGTTCGGCGACGCACGCGGGGATTGTGGTTGACTTTAATTGGCTCGAGTTGGTTGGGGCTTAGAGGTCTATCCGGGCTAACCGCAACTGCGTGTATTGCGTTCTTGCACACACGTTATAAAGAGCGTGTCTTCCACTCCCTATAGACGCACGCATGCAATATCGTGTATCGTGTAAACCTTTACTTTGGCCGTAACTGTAGCTTGACAGGGAAGGGTTTCAGACATAAATTGAACTGATGTGATAATGATGTCATCACATGATAAATCATGTGACCTTAAATGGGCACTGTTTAAAGCACTATATCTCGTGAATTACATGTTCAATTTTCTTGAAATTTTGTATTTAGCTTGAGAAGGAAGGGTTTGAGACCTAACTTGAACTGAAGCGATTATACATCCTCACGTGATAAGTCAAAGACCTGAAAGCGGCACTCTTTAAAGCATTATATCTCGCGAATGACATGTCCGATTGGCTTGAAATTTTGTATATAACTTGAGAGGGAAGGGTTTGAGACCTAAATTGACCTGATGTGATGATGATGTCATCATTTGACAAGTCACGTGCCCTTAAAGGGGCACTCTTTAAAGCACTATATCTCGTGAAGTACATGTGCAATTTGGTTGAAACGTTGTGTGTAGCTCGAAGGGGAAGGGTTTCAGACCTAAATTGACCTGATGACGTCATCCCATGATAAGTCATGTGACCTGAAGGGACACTTTTTAAAGCACTTTATCTCACAAATTACAAGTCCGATTGGCGTAACATTTCGCGTATAGCTTAAAAGGGAAGGCTTTGAGACCTACATTGCCCTGATTTGAGTATGAAGTCATCGACTGACAAGTCACATGACATTAAAAGGGCATTCTTTAAAGCTATATACATGTACCTTGCGAAGTCCATGTCCCATTGGGTTGAAACTTTGCAAACAATTTTCCATTTATCAAGATGACATGGAGTTTCCATATTCCACTGTATTGTATTGTTCATGTGCACTTGTGCAATGTTAAATACATGTATTTTAAGTACTTGGTCAAGAATTTCGTCACTGGTTTTCAGGTTTTAGATCAATAAAACCCGGGCCGAAGCAGCTGTGTTTGTGCACAAACACATTTCTCGGTTTTTTTTTCCTTTTTCAGACTTTTCCCCATAGAGTTTGTACACGTTTTTTGTCCCACAGGACTTTGATAGTTTCATACATGTAATCGACCTCAAACTTGCCAGACCTTCACACAATCATCCAAGGATGATCCTGGAATATATTTATCATGATGACGTCATAACATGATTTATTTTTGAATTTTGAATTTTTCATATTTCGCCATAGGGTTTGTACATTTTTCTACTGCACACTATTATCAGGCTTAATCACTTAGCGCCCGGCCCATTTATCCATATTGATTCTGCTGGGCCAGTTAATTTTCATTTTTTTTCTGTTTTCAAATTTTTTTGAAAAGTCAAACAAGTCAAAAGTCGAATTTCATTTACTGGACATTTATACCCACACAAATGACTGTCTGGTGGCTACTCTAATCTGACAGACACATCTATTGACACCTGAGTATTTCAGCCAGACCTACCACCTTGTAGGTTTGTTTTGTGTATAAAGCTTTTGTGCCCGAAACCGTGCACTACCAGAACGTACGAGAAGTCAGACTAAATTTTCCCTTTCGTTTGATTACAAATATACACCCGAGTTGAAATATCAAGTAATATTTCATAAAAATCTTTCAGTTTAAACACAAATCACGCGACATCAAGTGAAAGGAGCAGTGTTTCGGCATGTTTTTAGCCCATTGACTTTGTACATGTCTTCAAGCCACCATTATCGTAACTTCGCGAGAAAGACCCTGATACAATTATTCCAAATGGATGATGTCATGATAAAGTCATGATCTGATTTTTTATTAATTTTCAACATTTATTTCAGCCCATTGACTTTGTACATATTTTCAAGCCACCATTTTGGTAACTTTTGATCATCATCATAACTACAGCCAACAAAGACCCTGATAAAAGAATTTTGTTGAATTTGTGACGTCATGATGATGTTGTCACCTGATTTTTATTAATTTGTTGATATTTAATTTGGCCCCATAGGTTTTGAACACATGTTTCAGCTGTCAGTCTTTGGCATCCTGATCAATCTGACTTATTCCATGTACAGTATGTACCCGCATAGTTCACCACGGACATACATGTAGGGTCCCAGAACAAAGTCGTCAAATGACACCATCGGGGGTCACATGACACGAGATTAAAGCTGCAGTTTTTCTTCATAGGTTTTATACACGTTTTTCTACTTAACCTGAACTTCGGCTCAAGATTACCATGAGAACGAACAAGAAATCAGCCTAAATTTTTCTTTTCGTTCCATTACAAATATACCCAAGAGTCAAATATCAAGTAAAATCATGTGATATACACTCAAGGAACAGTTTTTCTGCATGTGTTTTTAGCTCATTGTGTTTGTATACATTTTCAAGCCACCATTATCATAACTTTGCGATGTTTGATCATTATCAATGTCATAGTTAACAAAGACCCTGATACAGTGTTTTAGTCGAGAACTTTATGTCCGAGACCGAGACCAAGGCATTCGAGACCGAGACCGAGACCAAGACCGAGACCAGCTCTTTCAAGACCGAGACCAGAACTTCGAGACCGAGACTGAGACCGAGACCTCAAAAAAAGGTCTCAAGACCGAGACCAGGTCTCAAGACCTCCAACACTGCCCTGATACAAGAATTATTTCAAATAAATGATGTCATGATGACACCATCATCCATTTTATTACAGATTTTTTAATATCTATTTCAGCCCATTGACTTCATGTTTTCAAGCGACCATTTCGATAACTTCGCGATGTTTGATCGTTATCAAAGTTACAGCCAACAAAGACCCTGATGCAAGATTTATTCCAAATTAAAGACGTCATGATGACCTCATTTTGTGTAAATTGATTTTGGATATTTTATTTTTTCCCATTAAACAACTTAAAATCCGAAACAGATCTGTGGCTGTAACAACCACTACTTTTAGTTTTTGTTCTTTCCATTTAGAACTTCCGAAATTTCATTTCCAAAGTTATTGCAGACACCAACATAAAACCCAAGGGGCCTGCTGAGAAGTGGCCTGCCCATGCTAGACATGTACTGGATTAGTCTAGATAAACATGCTGTGTGAAAATCATGCATAAGCGCACATCGAGACATCACTGATAGTAGCATACACCTACACAGTTGGAATCACGACAAAACAAGTTGGTGACTTCCAGCAGCGAGAGGGTCATGGACTTGAAAAGAAAAATCTCGTTTTTTTCCAAACGTACAGTGTAGGTTAATGTGTAAGTACCCCTTTCAAATATCCTGATCTGAACCCCCAGGGGGAGGTACATGTATCTGGCAGTTTGGGGTCTGATTGGGGTGAACTCTGATGATTTTGGTGGGCAATGAGCACAAAATCTCCTTTAAATAGGGCTTTAGAATTTTGTTTTTTTAAGAAAGGAAAAAAATGGAAACAAAGCCAGGACTTCAAAAAATTTACTTTGCACAAAGTAACATGCACAATACAACATCCAAACAGTAACAAAAAAGAAATTATGAACCACTTTCTTGAACATGTACTGTCTAGAAAGTTACTTGTACACGATCTTTGTCACAAAGAAAATTAAGCAGGATAGGTACTGGCATGAACACAAAAGCTTGGAAGAGAAAAGAGCACAAATTTATGTCAACTAGCTTCAAAAACCTGGGCTTGTATCAGCACTGATGCTGCAAGACTGATAAAATCACTGGTCTCGGTCAAACAGTCCTGTGCGTATTTCAAACCCTGTTGTGAACGTACATGTTGGACTCTACCATACTATAACTAGATCATGACCAAATGTTGAATCACTGTAGCGTCCACATTTACTGGAACATGTATGTTTGAACTAGTGCCCACCCATACATGCATTCATGTACATAACAGACATAAAACAGAATAATGTCATACTTTCTTCTCATGTGAGCTTTCCTAAAAGTACATGTATGTGGGCACAATGGATTGTGTCCCACCTCATTGCCACAGGAATGTGCACATGTAAACAAAGTGTGATTTCATTATGTTGAGGGTCTACAGTGTATTGAGTTCGGTTACCCTGGTAATGCTGCCAGTAAAGCAGCAAAGAAGATACTTACGGAAACACGAAGAAGAGAGTTGTCGTACAAATCAGCAGAGCATATGCAACTGTCACAGGAACATACTTTGTTGAGGGCTTGAAGTTGAATTTCTTCTCGCAGCAAGACATTCTGCCTAGAGAGAGGACAATTGAGAAATATTTTACAAAGAAAAGAAAACTAGAAAGAACAAGACGAACATTGTGTTTGTCTACCAACACTGAGCTGTTTTGGGAAAATCCTTTGATTTGATAAAAAAGGAAGTTGCAACAGGCAGGAATCAAACAGCTGCCGTGAAGTCCGCAGTTAAACTTTCTATGGGACCATTACCCTCCTTGCTACAGAAGAGTATGACAATGCATGCTCACACGCTTTCCCAGCCACGTGTTTGGCATTTTGCCAACTCCTGAGTATTATGCCCTGAGCATTGTGTGCTGCGTACAAGTATGTTACAGGCAGATATTGCGTGTTCATGCACAGTTTGCGAATGGACTTTTCGAGTTCAGAAATATCGTAAGGGGTTTTTGTCGCTTCATCTCTGTGAAGTACACCAGTTAATCACTTCATGCAGTTGACTTAAATGTTTCAGCTATCATCTAATGGACAATTCACTCTGCAATCTTTAACGGTTGATTTTTTACCAAATTGTAAAGAATAAAAGGACTTTTTTTATAATTTCCTGTATGATGACGTCATCGGCCCCAAATTTTATACGTCTTAACTGGGTAAAGATCATCATCCACACCAATTTTCAGGCGATTCTGACAAACTTCACCACAGACATCTACTGAAAATTCATTTTTCATAATGTTTAACCTGTCGGTAGAAGGTGCTTGACAATTGCGTGACGTCATCAGTAGATTTTTTGAAGAGTACAATACCCCAAGATACTAACACTGTTCAAAACAAGTCAATATCTATAACCACTTTTATACAACTTTTTAAACAATTTTTACTTGTTGCTAGAGGGCGTCCAACAATAACATTATGTCATCAGTAGATGATTTGAAGAATACTATACCTCCACCGACTAACACCATTGAAAATAAATTGGTACCTACATGTATTACCACTTTTAGGGACAGGATAAAAACATAGAGACCATTCGCACGCGTTTTCATGCGTTCCCTTCCATTCTGCATGCCCTCCCCTTCACCCCCGTTCCAATGGGCACTTCGGAACGTGTTCCTGCCCGTTCTCTTGCATGAGTGATTCATAGAGTATTGTTACGTTAATTAGCTGTTCCTGTGCATGTGAGAACAGCAGCGTCACAACAAAGATGAGAAGAACATGCACACAAGCTGTTCTTGTGTCTTAGCTAAATAAGTGTCAACAGTGTTTGGTCCGATAAGACTTTTTTCCTCTCTCTTATAAACACTCATGCTGTCCCTTTGATGTACGGACTTCCCCCATTTTATATATTCTTGCTTAAAATGTCCTGGTTTGAATAGAGAACCGCTGAGGAGGGAAGAATTAATATTTTGGGGGGATGGGTGCTCAGAATAAAAAAATGTGCAGTTGTGCAAGAAAAAAAAGATAATAAAAACCCTCATGGTCAAGGTTTGGATAAAAAAATGTCCAGAAGGAAAGAAAAAATATATTTTGACGGGTTGTGTGCTCAGAATAAGGGGAAAAAATGTGCATAGGTACAGGAAAAAAATAAAAACCACACATGGTCTTGGTTTGGACAGGAAACAAGGCCAGAGGAGGAAAGAATTAATATACAATGTATGTATTTTGGCTGGTTTAGTGCTCTGAATAAAAATGCTGTGGTGCTGGGAAAACTTGAAAATCGCACGAGGTCTACGTTTGGATAAAAAATGCCAAAGAGGGAAGAATCAATATTTTTGACTAGGAAAACAAAAGCCACATGTGGTCCACAGTTTCGATAAAAAAATGCCCAGGCGGGCTGTCCTTCAGAAGACTCAACCAAGTCTACTGGAACTGTAATACCTGATGGTCGTTCAGCTGTCAATCTTTGGTTGGATTAAAGCTCCACAGAGACTTTATTTGGAATGATTTTATTCCCTCGCTATTTTTATTTTTGTCTTGGTCTGAACAATAATGATTGGCCAGTGAATAAATCCCATAAAAATGGGTCTTCCATACATGTAAATACTTTTTTTTAATTTACTTTTTTCCTCAAAGTACTTGACCATTGTATTGTTCTAAAGTACCATCACTGACCATTACATTCCATGATTTCCCCCATCTATACGGAGGTGCCCTGCTGCATTTGCAAAGGGACTAAAGTGCTCTGGAGAAAAACTGTGCACAAAAGAAATGAGATTTGAGGGCACAAGAAGAAAAATGACAGCTTCCATGTCTATTTGCAACAGAACATAGGGCTTTTCGCTTTTCATTGAAAATGTCATCATCATGATTAAATATCTGCGAAGTTTCATCTAGCTGGGACATGTACTTTTGGAGATATAGGGCTTTAAAGGATGCACTTTTTATGTCACGTGACTTGTCAATTGATGACATCATCATCCCATGAGGTTAATTTTCGTCTACCACATATCCGCTTTCAGATATCTGCAAAGATTCAACCCACTGGTACAATCACTTTCACTTTCTTTAGGAAATATAGGGCTTGAAAGGTCACACCTTTAATGTCACATGACTTCTGAACTGCCAACATCATCATCCCATGACATCAATTTACATGTAACACACATTCCCCTCTAGATATCTGCAAAGTTTCATATCAATGGGATATTTACTTCAGGAGATAAAGGGCTTCAAAGTTTGCACATTCAATGCCCTGTCACGTGATCACAATTTTTCTTGACGGACCCTCTCTAGCTGGTGGATGAAGAGTATGCACCTAACATGTAATCAGTCACATCGATAAAAGTGCTGAAATCCGGCTGGCGAGAAACGTGTACAAAACCTTAAGGGAAAAATAAATACTCAAAATTCAATAAAATCAGGTGATGACGTCATCACAACGTCATGCTTCGCAGCACATCTTTCCCATCGGGTCTTTGCTTGAGGCAACTTTGATGAAAATTGACCCTTAGAATACAAGTGTGCACAAACATGAAATCAGTTACATGTAGATTGATCAGAGTCCCTAAGTCTGGCTGTTGAAAAACATGTAAAAACCTATGGGGAAACTTAAATATTCAAAATTCAATACAAAATAACGTGATGAGATCATCATGTCGTCATAAATTTGGCATTAATTTTGCATCAGGGTCTTTGCCAGCCGTAACTTTCATGACGATTGAATATCCCCAAGTATCCAAAATTGTGCCTCAAAAACATGTACAAAGTCAATTGGCTGAAATAATTATTGAAAAATCAGTAATAAATCACTTGATGATGTCATCATGACGTCGTTGCTCTAGGACTATCTATGCATAAGGGTTCTTCATTGGTACAAGTTTGATGAAGATCCAAAGTTGCTAAAGCACCAAAGTTGCGGGGACAAAAAACGTGTACAAAACAAATGGGTTTTTGAGCAGAAGAAAAAGATGAACGAGGTCATCTGTCTGTTTGCCAACAGAACAGAGATTTGATCAACTAAGGCATCATCACATCAAGTCATGTTTCGTACATAACACCTCTCTTTCAAGTTATCTGCAAAGTTTCAACTTGATGGAAAAAGTACTTCAGCAGATATAGGGCTATAAAGAGTGCACCTTTAATGTCACATGACTTGTTTCCTGATAACGTCATTATCACATAAGGTCAATGTACCTCTAAAGCACTCCCTTTTCAAGATAGCTGCAAGATTTGAACCAAATTGAATATACACTTCAGGAGATATAGTACTTTAAATGAAGCACCATTTAATGTCACGTGACTCATCTGCTGATGGCATTGTCATCAAGTGAGGTCAATTTCCGTGTGTAAACCTTCCCTTCCTAACTGCCTCCAAGGTTTCAACTCAATAAGACATGTACAATACAATATACAATACAAAACACTATACTTAACGTGGAAAAGGCACAGATAAGATATCTTAAACATTTGTCCCTTTGGCGTTCCATACAATGCGATCTGCTCTCAGTAGCACGGGTCAGCATTTTCCCAAGTCCCGAGTATAATGCCCTACACACTGTACGCCGTCTATGTTGCAGGCAGATATTGGGCATCCACACACACACAGTAGCATATGCACAGCATGCTAATGGGATTTTGGAGTTGGCAATTTATATTGTAAGGGGGTTTTGTCGACGGCGCTTCATGTGTGTGAAAAAGTACACTAGTTATGCACTTCATGCAGCTGACTCCAATGTTTTAGCTGTCTTCTCATGCACAATTTACACTAATATCTCGTACGGTTGATTTGTTACCGAATTTTGAAGAATAAAAGAAGTTTTTATTGCAACTTCCGGCCTGACATGTGTTGACTGGGTAAAGATGATCATCTACATTACCTTTCAGGCGATTTGGAAAAGCTTTGCCATAGACAATGCATTTTTTCGGAATTTTTAACCTGTCACTAGGTTAAAATCATCAGTAGATGATTTGAAGAATACTATATCCCAACAGACTAACACCAATGAAAACAACTTGATACCTACATGTATTACCACTTTTAAACAATAAGACCACTTCCGGTTTCGACCAAAAGGAAGGCTCACGTGATTTGACCCACAGGAGATGAATTCACAACCACATTTTATCCTGCCACTTGCTGCAAACAGAATGTTGCGGGAGGCCACGGTTGATTTCATATGGATTTTTATAAATTTAACGGCATATTCAAATATTCAAAATTTAATAATAAATCATGTGATGACATCATCATGACGTCAATGTTTAAGTATTATCTTCATTTTACAGTTAGTGCTTGCCGTAACTTTGAAGAAGATCAACGATTACTAAGGTACCAAAATGGTGCCTCGAAAACGTGTACAAAGTCAATGGGCTGAAATAAATATTGAAATATCAATAATAAATCAGTCGATGACGTCATCATGACGTCATGTTTCTAGGACCATCTATGCATAAGGGTTCTTCATTGGTATAAGTTTGATGAAGATCCAAAGTGGCAAAACCACTAAAAAGGTGGCAACAAAACACATGCACAAAACAAAAGGGTTTTGGGTCAGAAGAACAAAATGGAAGAAAAAAAAAAAGAAACACAGAAACAAAAAAACAAAAAAAAACCAAAAAGAATGCCTTTTTTGCAAAATTGCGAAAAAGCCAAAAACTAGAGGTTGTGTGTCTGTCAGAAGGACAGATAACAGGGCTTTTTCGCCATTTTGTTGTTCTAAAGAAACATTAAAATATGAAAGTTCTAAAGAAACATTAAAATATGAAAAATTTCCATAAAATATTTGTAGGGTTCTTGTCAAAATTGACCATCTGCGAACTCTGCGTAGAACACGGACAAAATTTGGCCCTTGCCAACCGATCGTCAGCGAGCCCCGCAAGCTTATTTGCATCATCTAACAATGGGCTTTGTTATGCTTATTTTCCAGGTCCGCTGAGTCAGTGAACTAAAGACTACGCGAGGTGTGTTTTTTTTAGATAACTCGGGGTTGTTGGTATGCATTAAAGGCCCTAAACACATTGCTGACAATTACCTTGACAATACTGTTGCCAGGCAACCTCTGAAACCCTGCCCCTTTGAGCAGCCATTTGATCACGCTTGGCGCACGTTCCTGACAACAGTTGCCCAATAATAAAAATGAACCCCTCCAGCCCAGTCCCTTGGGTAAGTGTCATTAGTCTACGCAAACTGGCAAGCCGCCGGCGCCTTGTTCCCACTGTCCTGTCTTGGCAATGAGCCATGGCCTAGCTGTTGATGGCTATGCTGCCGATCTTAATACAGTATATCCACAAAAAAGGCCAAACAAAATGTGCATGGCACAAAATTAGGTTCTGCGTAATTACTAGTGCCATTAAGGCCTCGTTTGATTAGGCTCCAGTTTGGAAAATGATTACACTGCCAAAAAAAGATAACAGGAGTGTCAGTTCAGTGGTTTTCCTGATAGCGTTTAAAATTTGAAAACTTCGTGTAAGGTACAGGGCAAAAAAGGCTTGGCAAAGTGAACGTATGGCCTTTAGTGGTTTGCATTTTTTTTTAATACGGTACCCATGCCACCAATGGTAATTCCCTTTTTAGAATCCAAAATTATTGTATATGTACATTTGTGAGAGTTGCTTTCGTCTTGAACTTGGCAGCAATAATTACTTTAAGTGTTCATTGCATCGTGAAGGTTTTCATACAAAATAATTGGTCCCCGATAAAAGCTCCAATTGACATGTTTACTGTCCACAAAAAGTTATAAAAGCTGTTTTATAAAAAGAAAAAAAATCAATCTCTGAAGGTTTTAATAGACAACAGAAATGAACAATTTTCAGAAATACATAATTTAAAAACTCCAAATGAGACTTGTCAATTACATAATAAACACCCGACTCATTTCTGTTGATTTTAAAGGTTGCAATGAATTGCATAAATATTTCTTTAAGGGTCTTTTAAGCAAATATACCACTAAATTAAGACACAATCCAGCATTAATCTGGACACGAGTTTCCATGTCTGATTTATTTCCAGCCGGTGAGTTTTAGTCACTGGTATGCCATGAGACATCTCTGTGCATGTGCCATATGCAAGGTCACACTCGGCGAATCACCCAAACCTGCCCTTTTCATTTCGCTTTCCATGGGTTATTTCACATCATAAAACTTTGCAACCCAAATGAAAATAACGATGAAAGATCAAAGATTTGCATGTACCTTGTTCTCTGACAAAGAATGGGCATTTTAGTCTCAAAAAACGTTGTACTTTTCAAAATGTAACTTTGCCGTCTGTGAACAGATCGTCATGGAACACTGGTGAAGGGAACCTTTGGATCTATTCGGAAAATGCCACAAAGACAGTTAAACCAATCAGAATGCCCGGATCATTTTCTGAAAATTGTCCCAAAAACAAGTTCGTATGAAGAGCCGTGGAGAATGATGCTGGCGTGTCCTGACCACGAACACGAAAGATGCGTAATTTTTACCATAAAACCAAAACCACTTTGAATTTAGCAATGAAATTCTAGGAACGTACAAACAAAACACACAGAATAAACCTGTCGAAATTTCAAAACGACCTGTTGAGGACCTTTTTTTTTTTTTCATTTTTTGCAGCTTGAGGCTGTTCCCAACTATTTTAGTGGTATATTTTTACACCGTTGTAGCAAACACTGCATGTCAAATGCGCTCAAGAGTCATTTTCATTTATTCTGCAGGGAATTACCTCGATGCAGCATGTTCACGGGCTTTGCGTTATTGTAATACGGCCTGCAACTCATTATTTAGTAAAGCATTATAATGACAATAGAGGGTCGGCCCCGTTAGCCTTATTAACTTGACCTCACACGGACGAATACGGCCGCGGAGTACCCAAACTGCTCAGCCCTTAGCAACGGACAGCTTTTCGCGTAAATCCGCAGAGGTTTTTTTGAAAAGAACCCTTGCATATACAGGTTTTAACAAAAATGACGCGCCCTTCAGGAGATAATGTGCTTTGAAAACTGCACCTTTAATCACTTGATGTCACTTGATGTCATCCTCACGTGCAAGCAACATTCGTCTAAAGCCCTCCTCTTTCAAGATATATACAAGGTTTGAACCCAATTGGACATCTACTTCGGGAGATATATGACTTTAAAGAGTACACCTTTAATGTCACATGACTTGTCACCTGGTAATGTCATCATTACATCAAAGCATTAAAGCACTCCCTTCTAAAATATCTGCAATGCTTGAACCCAATTGCATGTGTACTTCACGAGATACAGTACTTGTACATGTAGGATTGCACCTTTAATGTACTTCACGAGATAAAGTACTTTGAAGAGTGCACATTTAATGTCACATGACTTATTTGCTGATGAAGTCTTCATCTCACGAGGTCAATATTCCCCTAGAGCATTCCCTTTTCAAGACGTCTGCAAGATTTGAACTTGATCGGACATCTACTTCAGGAGATACAGGGCCTTAAAGAGTGCACCTTTAATGTCACATGAATTGTCTCCTGATGACCCCATGTTACGAGCGGAGAACGCACGGCAGAAGAAAAATCAAAAGACCAGAACCAGGACACTAAAGATACGAGCAAAGAACAATAAAGGAACTAATTTGGAATAACATTTAATCATAAACTGAAATCAGCAAAGCAGTAAATTAAAACAAATTAAATTTAGTGGTTTGCTGCAACACAAACTTCTCATGCAAGAACACCGTGAATTTGAACAGTCAAAAGCATAAAATCAAATTATTTACATTAGCACAGCCAAGCACAATTAATTACAATGAAAATTAGCAAGCCGGCAAAAAGAACATATTAATACGCAATGAGGCAAATTATATTGATGAAGATGTAGAACAAATGTGCACAACACAAATGGGCTTTTTGTCAGAAGAGGAAGAAGAAGGAAGAAGAAAAAAATAGAGCTTATCTGTCTCATGCAGGCCTCGATCTTGAGGGAAAAAGGGGCAGGCCACTTTGGCCTTACCTTCATCAAATTTCAACAGGGCACCAGGCCAGCTCAAGGGGGCACCAAGGCCAATTATTTTGAAACCTTTGATTTACATTTTCGACAACCAGTCATGTCATGAGTAGGCCTATAAGCTATTCAGTTCTTGTACACCATGCCATCCCCTCTTCAATAAATGGCATTTATCATGCTGCTATTATTTGTCGTATTCCCAGTATGAAATTGTAATGTTCATTTTTAATTAATTACAATTACCCAGACGATTTTTTCCTTCTGAATCCAGCCCCTGAATTTAATGCTTGCTTAAATTTTGTATCCCTTTTCCATTAAAATTCAAGGATTCCTAACCCCCTTAAACTAAGTTTAAAATATAATAGTGTTTATCCTTTTGTTTAAATGAAATGGGGATCCTTTTTAAATGTTTACTGTAAACTCCGGTCAAGTCGGCACCGTGCAACTTCTAAGTCGGCCTTCTGATAAAAGTACTGATTGTGTGTTGATGCATTTCCAATTGATAATTTTTCAGCGGGCTTTTATAAGCCGTCCTTTTCGTCCAAGTCGGCTCTCATTTCCTTTTCCACAAAACCAAAAAAATCCTCGGTATAAAGTGGGCTGCAAATAAACAAACGATTTCCGGAGCTTCGTTGTTGATAAGGACGTAGAGTATGCCTACAAGTACATGTACATATACATTGCGCATGTGCGAGCACGACCACAAAGGGGTTTCCCCAATATTTGCATCAATACCAGTACCTCCTCTAGTGCACGCGCATGCGCTGTCCCTTTTTGGGGGTCGCCCAATTGAACAAAGTTTTACTTGCAACCGGCCCCCGAAGAACCCGCATGCACATGCGCCGGTTCATGACGTGCGCTGTGTGTGCTAGCATTATGTCTGTACAAATGGCATGCACGGGTCGTCCTCAGTACAGACGGAGCGATGATCAAAATCAAGGACAAACTTACCTGAATCGACAACGGAGATAGAAATAAACCAGGGCAAATCAAAGCAATTAAACTGGTGCAATGAATTATATGGATGGTATTAAGGCAGCACGCCACGTAAGTCGGCAAGCAACACATGTCAGCATTTCGAAGTCATTTTTTTTTTTTCGATTCAAGACTCAGTGCCGACTTTGCCAGAGTTTACGAGTTTATAAATACTTTATCCCTACTTTTTTCTAGAAAACAGGTTTTCAAGCTTCTGGCACTTTGAGCCCTCCCGTAAGAAAGCATCCTTTTAACATTTTTTTATACGATCATACGATTGCGACGGCAGGTTTTGAGATATAGGCCTACACCTAGCGAATGGTCAAAACTTATTTTTAACACAATAAGCGCTTGCCTGGTTTCCGACTTACATGTACATGTAGCTGTGCAACTTTGCATTCAAAATACGCTGCTCACAGGTGCAGCGCTGATAATGATATCCAAAGCTGCGTTCGCATGGTTACTTCCGATAACCCAAGTGTGGATGCGCACGCATTACACTCGGGTCAGGCGTATACTCCTAATTCTCTGTGAAGGGGAGTATACTCTTGCTGACCCGAGGACGGTAATCCTGCCGTTCGTGCGCTCAGGATAGTACTCAGCTTAGCATTAGTAGTTCACTTGAACACAGCCCAAAAGGTTGACCTTCCCCAATTCGAAATCGCACTGCATATGCACTGGCTTACATGGTACACTCTCATTCCACATACAGCTGGCTGCAAAGGGAGAAGGACACGTGGCCAATGGCCGTGGTGGCCGCAGTAAAGATCGAGGCCTGCTGTTGGCCAACAGAACAGAGGGTTTTTTGCATTCCTTTGTCAATTTGAACAACCAATCTACTGCACAAACTTGATGGCGTCATTATTTCATCATGACCATTTGGGTCCAAGGTTTCAACCCAATCAGGCATACACTACAGGAAATAACTTGTTTTAAATAAATGTAATTTGACTCCACATTTGATCTTATCATCACATCAAGTAAATTTTCTTCCTTTCCTTGATATCTGCAAAGTTTCAAATCAATGGGATGTGTACTCCAGGAGATATAGGGCTTTGAACAGTGCACCTTTAATGTCACGTGACTCGTTTGCTGATGATGTTGTCATCGCCTGAGGTCAATCTCTGTTTATAAACCTTCCCTTCCTTACTATCTGCAAGGTAAATGTACCAACCCTATCAGGCATGTCCAATATAAAATACAATACAAACCATTATTGTTATAGCGGAAAAGATACAGATTAGAGATTTTAAACATTAGTCCCTTTTGGCCTTCCATACAATGCGATCTGCTCTCAGAACCACGTGCTCGTTATTTTGGCAGGTCCTGAGTACAACGCCCTACACACTGTGCTTTGCCTGCCACATGATACAGGCAGATATTGCGTGTCCGCACACACATCGGCCAATGCACAGTATGCGAATGGGATTTTCGAGTTCGCAAATATTGTAAGGGGTGTTCGTCGTCGGCATGTCACCTGTGTGAAGAAGTACACCATTTATGCACACCATGCAGCTGACTTCAATGTTTTAGCTATTGTCTAATGAACAATTCACGCTTAAATCTATTATGGTTGATTTTTTACCGAATTTGGAAGATTAAAGGAACTTTTAATCGTAACTTCTGATCTGATGATGTTATCGGCCCCAAATTTCACACGTGTTGACTGGGTGCAGATCATCATACGTGTCAATTTTCAGGCGATTGTGACAACCTTTGCCACAGACATTTATTCAAAATTAATTTTTCAGAATTTTTAACCTGTCGCTAGAGGGTGCTCGATGATTACATGACATCCTCAGTAAGTAATTTGAAGAATACTATACCCCAACAAACTAAGGGACGGAATCAAAAATACAGAGTTATACATAACGGGTTTGCCCCTTACCCAACATATATTAATAAGCACTGTATGCTCAGTGCTTGTCCGAGAGCTAGCGAAAAAAAAAAACCTCACAAGCTTACTCGGGTGGGACTTGAACCCACGACCTCCTGC
>NW_019091646.1:220118-237341 GCF_001949145.1 Acanthaster planci
AAACGAAGCAGCGGGTACCGCTGCTCTTCGGAACAGGGGTGAACGGGAAGGCGTGCAGAACGGAAGAGAACGCGTGCCGAAGCATGCGAACGGTCTCTGTATTTTGATCCCATCCCTAACACAGTTGAAAATAGCTGGATACCTATTACCACTTTTAAACAATAAGCCCACTTCCAGTTTCAACCGGAAGGAAGGGTTACATGATTTGACCCACACCAGAAAAAATGAAGACCCGATTTTACCTTGGCACTTGTTGCAAACAGAATGCTGGGGGAAGCCACGATTGATTTTATATGGATTTTAAAATAATCAACGTAATATTTAAATATTCCAAATTTAATAATAAATCACTTGATGATGTTATTGTGACGTTATTATTTCAGTATTATCTTTGCTTCAAGGTTTTTCCTTGGTGTAACTTTGATGACATTTGAATGTTGCTGAACAATCAAAATGTTGCCTTGAATATGTGTACAAATTTAATGGGCTGAAATAAATATTGAAAAATCAATAATAAATTGTTTGATGACATCATCATGACGTCATGTTTTAAGGACCATCTACACATAAGGGTCCCTCATTGCTACAAGTTTGATGAAGATCCAAAGCTGCAAAAGTGGTGAAGTCGTGTACAGAAAAAAAGGTGCACAAAGTGAATCGGTTTTGAGCAGAAGATGGAAAAAAAACTAGAGGTGGTGTTTGTGAACAAACACAAGCTGTTTCAGAGTTGGCTGTTTTAGTCAAATCGTATTATAAAAGAAGAATGTTTACAAAATAGATTTGATATGATATTACAGTTTCATTGAATACAGCTGTTGCCAAAATATTGGCTATATGTCTTTGTAGAAAATCACTTTGACAGAAAAACTAAAATCATTAATAAATTCATCGATGTCATCATGACATCATTTTAACTGTATCATATCACCATTTGAGTCCATCCTTGATGCAACTATTATGAAAAAAGAGCAATATCTTTTAAAGGTTGCACATTCCATCCTGATAAGCCATGCATGCAATACATGTAGATAACTTTTAATGGCACGTGACCTGTCACATGATGTAATCATCATCATCACATGAGATCAATATTGCTCTAAAATACTTTTTTCCAGTTACATGCAAAGTTACAACACGATTGGACGTGTACTTCAGGAGATAAAGAACTTTAAAGATGGTACATATAGTGTCACGTGACATTTCATGTGATATCACCATCACATCAGGTCAACAGTCCTCTAAAACACTTCGTCATGAGGTTATATGCAAGGTTTCTACCCTATTGCCTTGTATTTTAAGAGAAACGGGACATTAAAAAGTGCACGTTTAAAGTCACGTGACTTGTCACGTGATATCATCACACGAGGTCACTTTTCCTTTAGAACACTTTGCTTTAAAGTTATAACACAGTCGGACATGTACCTGTACATTAGAAGTAATAATACTTTAAAGATTGCACCTTTACTGTCACGTGACATGTCACATGATTTATCGTTACAACATTGAACTAGTTCTGAGACCCCTGTTTGCTTCACGATCTTCCTTCAGTGTAAGTTCCATGCGTATATAATATTGCTAAATTGGAAAAATATACCTGAAAATCTGTGCGCAAAGTCTACGGAGGACAAAACGTGTGCAAAGTCTAAGGGCAAATATCAATTATTCCAAAAACAATGACAAATAAACTAATGATGTCATCATTGATATCAAAATACCTACATCATGTGTTAGCTTGGGTCAATCCTTGATGAAACTGAACTAAAGATCGAACTTTATATAGTGACTAATACCGTTCCTTGACATCTGTGTGCAAAGTCAATGGGACGTACACTCGTTTGCAGAAACACTGCTCCTTTAAGTTCATGTCACATGATTTCGTGCTTAAACTGAACAATTTTTACAAAATATTACTTCATAAGCACACTCTTAGGCATATTTCAAATCAAATAACAGAGTGTGAAGTACCCGATTTCTCTTTCATTTTTATAGCAATCTTGAGCCAAAGTTAAAGACTACTCATTCACTTGTGTTGAGTAGAAAAACGTGTACAAAACCTATGGAGAAAAAGAAAATATTAAAAAATCAATGTAAATAAGGTGATGACGTCATCCTTTTGCAATAAATCTGTATCAGAATCTTTGTTGGCTATCACTTTGGGAATGATTAAACATTGCAAAGTTACCAAAATTGTGGCTTGAAAAGTCAATGGGCTAAAAACGTGTGCAGGAAAACTGCTCCTCTAATTCCATATCAGTTGATTTTTGTCTAAACTGGAAAAAATTATGAAATATTATTTGATAATCTGACTCTTAGGTATATTTGCAATCGAACATAAAGGAAAATTTAGTCTGATTTCTCTTTCGTTCTGGTAGTAATTGAAGTTGAGGACTGCTCAAGCAATTGTGTGTACAAACCCTACGGCAAAAAATTGAAGGTCAGGTACAGTCTTAACGTTGTTGTGCAACAACACCATCTATGGTTCAATATAGAACAGTTTGTTGAAAATTTAGACCCCAGGCAGGTGTTAACGTAATTCTGCAATAGCACCCTCATAACCTAATACAGGACAGTCTGAAAGCTATGTGAATCTGTGTACAAAGTCTATGGGAAAAATTAATTATTCAAAAATCAATAATAAATAAACTCATTAAGTTATCATTGTGAATTTCTTCTAGGACTGTCCTTGGATGGTTGTTCAAATACCTACTGAGTTTGAAGTCTGATTTTCCTAACTGCCAAAGTGCTATGCCAGAAAAAAAAATTGCATGAATGAGAAAAAAAATTGAATGAATGAGAAAAAAAGGGAAAAACTAGAGCTTATCCGTCTGTTTACCAACAGAACAGAGGGCCTTTTCGTATTCTTTGTACATTTGAACAATTAGGCCATCATCACATCAAGTCATTTTTCGTATATAACACCCCTCTTTTAAGTTATCTGCAAAAGTTTCAACCTGAAAGAACATGTACTTTTGGAGATATTGGGCTTTAAAGAGTGCACGTTTAATGTCATGTGACTTGTCTCCTGATAACGTCATTATCACATAACGTCAAAATTTCTCTAAAGCACTCCCTTTTCAAGATATCTGCAAGACTTGAAACAGATTGCACATGCACTTCAGGAGATAAAGGGATTTAAAGAGTGCACCTTTCATGTCAAGTGACTTGTCTCTTCATAGGGTCACCATCACATGAGATCAATATTCCTCTAAAGCACTCCTTTTTCAAGATATCTGCAATATTTGAACCTGATCAGACATGTACTTCAGGAGATATGGGGCCTAAAGGAGTGCACCTTTAATGTCGTATGACATGTCTCCTGATGACGTCATCATCACATAAAATCAATATTCCTCTTAAGCACTCCATTTTCAAGATATCTGGAAGATTTAAACCCGATCAGACATGTACTTCAGGAGATATGGGGCCTTAAAGAGTGCGCCTTTAATGTCATGTGACTTGTCTCCTGATTACATTATCACATAACGTCAAAATTCCTCTAAAGCACTCCCTTTTCAAGATATCTGCAACATTTGAACCAAATCGGATATACACTTCTGGAGATATTGTACTTTAAATGGTGCACCTTTAATGTCACGTGACCTGTCTGCTGATGGCATTGTCATCACGTGAGGTCAATTTCCGTTTGTAAACCTTCCCTTCCTAACTACCTGCAAGGTTTCAACCCAATCAGACATGTACATTACAATATACAAAACAAAACATCGCGGATTATCGTGGAAATAGTCATTTTATAGATTTGTCCCTGTTAGCGTTCCATACAATGCAATCTGCTCTCAGCAGCAAGTGCTTGGCATTTTGCCAAGTCCTGAGTATATGCCCTATGCACTTTGCGCCATCCACATGTATGTTTGCAGGCAGATATTGGGCGTCCACACACACAGCAGCCAATGCACAGTATGCGAATGGATATTCGAGTTGGCAGTTCATACTGTAAGGGATTTTTTGTCAACGGCGCTTCATGTATGTGAAGAAGTACATGTACACCAATTATAGTTTTAGCTATCATCTCATGCACAATTCATGCTTGTATCTCTTTCAGTTGATTTTTTACATAATTTTGAAGAATACATGAAGTTTTTATTGTAACTTCTGACGTCTGATGACGTCATCAGCCCCAACCTTCACACACGTGTTTAACATGTTTACATCAATTTTCAGGCGATTCAAACGAACTTCGACACAGACATCTATTGAAAATTCAATTAATTAGGTGATGTCATCAGTAGATGATTTGAAGAATACAATACCCCATCAGACTAACACCATTGAAAACAACTTGATACCTATACCTATTGCCATTTTTGAACAATAGACCACTTCCGGTTTCGACCGCAAGGAAGGGTCACGTGATTTGACCCACATGAGAACATTTCTGACCACATTTTATCCTGCCACTTGTTGCTAATAGAATGTTGCAG
The DNA here is from genome assembly GCF_001949145.1 of Acanthaster planci. Next base: position 224,558 of record NW_019091646.1, read on the forward strand.
GAGGCCACGATTGATTTTATATGGATTTTAATAAATTTAACGGAATATTTAAATATTCAATATTTAATAATAAATCACTTCATGACGTCATCATGACGTGAATATTTCAGTATTATCTTCGTTTTATAGTCAGTGCATGCTGTAATTTTGACAACAATCAACGTTTACTGAAGTACCGGAATAGTGCCTCAGAAAGTGTACAAAGTGAATGGGCTGAAATAAATATTTAAAAATCAATAATAAATCACTTGATGACGTCATCATGACGTCATGCTTTGCGCCATACATCTATGCAATATTGACTGTGCCTATGCCAACTTTGAATGTTGTGCGACAAAGGTTAATGGCAAAAGTCCTGCACACAAAAAAATGTGTGCAAAGTCTATGGGCTTTGGGCCCAAAAAGAAGAACCCCCCAAAAAAATCCTGACTATTACAAAGGCTTTTTTGCCCCAAAAAAAGAACAGAAACAAGGCCTTTTTCGCAAAATGCAAAAAAGCCAAAAAAACGGAAGAAAAACAATTGCTGTTTCGGCAGACTGCCGAAACAGCTAAAAAAAAAAAAAAAGAAAATCAATAGCTGTTTCGGTCAACTGCTGAAACAGCTAACTAGAGGTCTGTCTGTGTAACAGAACAGAAGGCTTTTTCAATAAATTCAAGTCATTTACTTTAGACAAGACAGTTTCAGGCTCTGTCTTATCAATATTGCATTGTTATGTATCCTGGTGAATTTATCACTGGTTTGCCCTTAGACTGATGCATTTTATTAACATTGTATACTTTGAGTGTTTGTGAAACATCTCAGATTTATGTGGGTGGGACTGTAACCATGGATGAAGGAAACCTACATGTGCATGCTCAACCTTAAGTGCAGATATCTTGGATCAACTGGCTGGTGGGAAGTACAGCAACCTCATGCAGTTTATTTTATGCACATAAGGTTGGGTCACAGTTTGTGATGGTTATTAACTACGTTCGTGAAAATGAATTCTATGAAAATCTATTTTCTGTATGTGGATAACAATTTACATTTCATTTCATTAGGCAAGGTTCACAGACAGGTGTCTATTATTCTTACAAAGTAACATGAACTTCGTGTATTGTAATGCAGAAACTAGAGGTTCGACAGTTGTAAAAATAACCATGGGCTGTTTTGGGATTTTTGAGAAAGCAAACTATGACAAGTATCAGAACAGAAAGAAAAGGTTGACACTTCATTAATGTCACATAATTCAGTCAGACTGAGCTAAGTGCCAAAAAGTGGCTCCTTTGTATGGGGCCTTTGCTTGGTATAACTTTGATGACATTTGAAGTTAGCTCACAGACCAAAAATAGTGCCTTCAAAACTTGTAAAAAGTCTCCTGGATGATAAAAAGAATTGAAAAATCAATAATGAATCACACGATGATGATCGATGAGAATCACACAATATAATCTTTTGATAAGGGCAGTTACTAGATGATACTTTGGTGACAATTCAGTTTTGCAAAATTGCCAAAATAGTGCTTTGAAAATGTATACCAAGTCAAAGGGATGAAATAAATGTTGAAAAATCAATCAAAAATAAGGTGATGATGTGATCATTACGTCATTCGTTTTCAATAAATCTTGCATCAGGGTCTTTGTTGCCTATCACTTTGACAACAATCAAAAATCGCATTTGTTTGCAGAAACACTGCTCCTCTAAGTTCATGTCACGTGATTTGCGCTTAAACAGAACTATTTTTATAAAATATTCAGACTCTTAGGCATATTTCAAATCATATAACAGAGCGCAAAGTACCGGATTTCTCTTTCGTTCTGATAGTAATCTTGAGCCGAATTAAAGGTCTACTCGTTCACTCATGTTAAGTAGAAAAACATGTACAAACCAATGGGGAAATATTAATTACTCAAAAATCAAAATAAAATACGGTGATGAGGTCATCATGATGTCATTCGGTTTCAATAAATCTTGCATCAGAGTCTTTGTTGACTATCACCATGATCACTTAATCGACGATCAAACATCATAAAGTTACCAAAATTGTGGCTCAAAAACATGTACAAAGTCAATGGGCCATAAACTTGTTTGCAGAAAAACTGCTCCTCTAAGTTCATGTCACGTGATTTGCACTTAAACAGAACTATTTTTATAAATAATTACTTCATATTCAGACTCTTAGGCATATTTCAAATCAAATAACAGAGCGTGAAGTACCCGATTTCTCTTTTGTTCTTAAAGTAATCTTGGGCCGAAGTAAAGGACTATCCGTTCACTTGTGTTAATTTGAAAAACGTTAACAAAACTATGGGTAAAAAGAAAATATTCAAAAATCAATGTAAAATAAGGCAATGACGTCATCGTGACGTCGTTCATTAACTATAAATCTTGCGTCAGGGTCTTTGTTGGCTATCACTTTAAAACTTTGATGACAATTGCGGATCGCCAAGTTACCAAAAACGTGTACAAAGTCGATGGGCTGAAAAAAACATTAGAAAATCAATAATAAATCACTTGATGACGTCATTCTTTTATGACATCTATGCATAAGGGTCCTTCATTGGTACAAGTTTGATGATGATCCGAAGTTGTTCAGGGGGCTAAAGTTGTCGGCAGAAGAAATGTACACAAAACAAATGGGCTTTTGAGCAGAAGAAAAGTTGCGAAAAAGCCAAACAGAGAAGAGAAGTAATGCCTTTTTTGCAATTTTGAAAAAAGAGAAAAACAGAACAAAAAGAATGTCTTTTTCGCAAAAAGCCAAAAATCTTGACAAAAAGGATGGCTTTTTTGCATTTTGGAACAGAACATACATGTCTGGCTTTTTGCATTTCTAAGCTTTGAAATAAACAATTCCTAGCCATGTTTGCGTAACTGCAAAGTTTTAACCCAATCAAACGAGCACTTCAGGAGATATATATATATAACACTTTTAATGTCATGTAACTTGTAACCTGATGACGTCATCATTTCATGAAGTCAATTTTAATGTCATGTGACTTATAACCTGATGACGTCATCAAGAAGTCAATTTTTGTCTACATGGAACCGGTATCACACATCCCCTTCTAGACATCTGCAAGGTTTCATCCCAATGGGACATGTAGTTCAGGAAATCCAGGGCTTTAAATGATGAATTTCAATGTCACGCTATTTACGTGTACATCTATCAATTACGAACACAATTGTACATTATGATCACTATAATACCTTCTCCCGTCTAGGAGTATCTCCAGCAAGATTTCAGACACAAACAATACTTCTTGTCCTGTTGAATATTTAATGAATGATTAACCTTTTGAATCATAAGATTTTTGTTACTGTTCAATTGAATCTGCTTAACCCAAGCCTCTGAAGTGCAATTTTTCTCATTTAAACAAAAGAAAATTCTCCCTTCCTTTTACATGTATGCATTCAATTTTCAGCAAATTAAACATACAAAAAAGTGAGAGAAAAAGTAAAGTTTTGTCTATATTTTTGGCTCAGGTGTTTTTTGACAAACCATTCAAAAATGTCTAGTGCAAATTAGAATCTGGCCAAAATTTCTTTTCTAAAAGTTTCTGAGAACAAAATCTGCATAACGAGAAGCTTACATTCTACCTTTCAAACAAAACTTGACTCAGATAGTGGGCCTACTGCTGAAGAACAAGATAAAAAGCATTTCGGAAAGTTACTGTAGAAAGACACTAGAGTGGGAAAATTTGGATTTGCTTTTATGATTTGATTTGATTTTTTTTATTTCTGATTAAATTAAATTAAATTATATTAAATTAATTTAAATTAAATTATATTGAATTAAAGTAAATAGAATTAAATTAAAGTAAATAAAATTAAATTAAAGTATATAAAATAAAATAAAATAAAATAAAATAAAATAAAATAAAATAAAATAAAATAAAATAAAATAAAATAAAATAAAATAAAATAAAATAAAATAAAATAAAATAAAATTTAATTTAATTTAATTTAATTTAATTTAATTTAAAATTTAATTTAATTTAATTTAATCTAATTTAATCTAATTTCATTTACTGTAATTTGATTTTATTTACTTTAATTTAATTCTATTTACTTTACTTTAATTTAATATAATATAATTTCATTTCATCTGTATGTGTAATTATGCAAAACAAAACCCAAGTAATTTCACAACCAAACTGAAAAAGTAAGACAATTATTACACGTTTGAATATAATAGCATCTGGAAGATAAAATCAGACAGTCTAAAGCCTATTTGGGTTTTGTGCTTGCTGACGTAATCAACATTGAATTCATTTGTTTCCAAAATGTATTGGAAAATCTTGCCCAGATTGACAAGAGGCCTCTTGGTGACATCTTCAGAGCATCTGTCCTCAGGGACGCATAGTGGATCTGGGAGACCTTTCAAGCCTTCTCAATATTGACGCTGCAGTTTTCTTGGTGTGCTTCTTCCGACACTTTAAACAGGTTCCTTATTCTCACATGGAACAAAAGCCCTTGTAACAAGAATCTGCTTTGAGCCCCTGGAACAGCATTGTCAGGCCGACAGAAAGTCCACCAGCTCCTTTTTTGTCATCCTTAAGAGATCTTCTAACCCTTTTATGTTTCTGTATCCATATTCTGCACACACACAAAATTAAATTTTGAGATAAAATCGATCCAATTTACAGTATGTCTTATCTTCAGTTGATGAAAGGAAAGCAAAATTTATCATTAGTTTGGAAAGGACACACATACATGTACAGGTAAGACTAATCTTCTAAATCTGTAGTCCATAAGTTGTTCCTTGACACAACCTTGCTCATAAGCGGATATTTTCTGTTCACTTTAATCCTTCCAGCACATACTGCAGTGACTTCACTGTATAATGGGCTTTATATGACCTTTATTGTTATTAATATCATTTTTACCTTTATGCTCTTTTGAGGTTCTAAACTAAAATATTTTAGACCTTGGCTATAGTTGTTAATATATTTTTACAGTGATAAAAGTTTGAAGTAGGCTAACATCCATGGATATTCCCATTAATCTACATTTATCAAATCAGTAAAACCAACATCAAGCTTAAGCAAAAGTCTATGGAGACCATTACTCTATACAAATATGTTAAACCGAGACAAAATAAGGAATATTCACAGACAGTATTACCACAAATGTTAAATTAGGACCACCCCATACAAATTTAAGTCAAAAGTGATTAACAACAGGGGTGGGTCTTCAAGTTTGCCAGCACCGCGCACGTTGCAGAACCCTTGTAGGCTTACTTCTGAACGACATGTAAATTATTGCAAATAGTCATTACTTACGAAATATTCATTACTTACAGTGACGACATTGGTGGCCATCACTAGTGTTGTTGCCGTGCGGACCCAGACGAACTTATCGATCTCCGTAAGCGAGATCATGTGTGCTAACATTTCAAGCATGCCGTGCAGGGCGTATTTTGTCCCGTGAACAAGATGGCGCATACCATCATGAAAGTGCTTATTTACTAAATTCATTAAACTCAATTCTACCTTGTACTGAATTTAGGAGTGTATTGTGTGGCGGGGTATTCTGCAATTACTCCGAGCATGACAGGGGTCAAAACTAACGGTGGTCCACTGGCCCGGGGCCACCAAAAAAATTCATTGGGCCACTGCATTCTCCCAAAACGATGGCCCGGCGGGACAGTGGTCATTTGAGAAACATTGCCACATTTTCAAAATTTCATCTGTTCACTGCACAGTCGTGCATACAGCTCATACACATACGGCAGGCACCTGCCCTGGTATGTTGGCTGGTATTATTTTCTAACAATGCAAGTTTGACATTATTTCCCATGGCCACAAATGAAACCTTTACAGGTCGTGTCGCATGAAGGCGGATCGTTAAGTACAAGCAACATACAGTAACCTCGAATTACATTTGTGAACACAAAAATACCTATATACAGTCAAACAAGCTTAATACGAGCTAGAAGGGACTCTCGCAAAAACCTTGTCTTACGGTAAAACCTTGTATTACATGTTGAAACTTGTCCCATTCATAGAGCGCAAGCCTGGCGTCATGCATCAGCAAGCATTGTTATGCACTACTAAGTACATGTACTACAGGCCAACATGTACCGTACGATACAGTTTATATGCAATGGATTAGTATTTGATGTACAACCTTTAACTTGTTAATAAATTTTAAATAATATTAATAAATATGATTCGAATTATGAAGGAATTACTTACTGGGATTAAGCTTTTGAAGACGCTTTTCAATTGTACTCATAATCATATTAAAAATGCCATGGACAACGGTTTTTGACGCTGCCGGCTAGGCAAAAGTGCTCGTCTTGTCTGTGTTTTCGTCTTAGCACAGCTCATATTAAGTAAGGTTTCTCTCGTAGCAATGTGTACATTTGAAAGGGGCTGAAGAAATATGCTCGTCTTAAGTGCGATCTCTCATGCGAAGGAGAACCCATGAAGCCTTGCTTCTGTACATCGAGCAATAATGCATGCATGTTTTCACCACTGCGATAGCGACATGCGAAGGGAACTTGTGAAAATAATGGAAGAATGTAAGCAGGCAAAAAAAATATAAAAGCGTTTAGATGTGAAAATATTGTTGACAGGTGTTTTGTGAATGCGGGAAAGACAGAATTTGTTTTTCCTTTTTTTCTAGGGTCGGTCGCGTAACCAGAAGCCGAACTAGTTTTTTGGCCTTAAAAAGTGCATTTAAGTCCAGCCAGGCTGGCCACCAAGCTGTTTTGGTAGAGAAGTTCGACTGATGCAAATGGGCATGTGTGGGGTGCCTGATCAATTTTATAGATGTACATGATGTATAATGTACTCAACCTGGGCAACCAAATTTTCACAAGGGCCATTGTGGTGCACTTCCCCAATGGCCCTGCGGGCCACCAAGAGATTGAAGGTAACTTCAACCCCCTGCATGTCATAGTCATCTGCCAAGGTGAATCCAAAAGTTAAAATGTAGGTCTCCCTTCTATGATAGGGACAGGATCCCCTATACAATCCCCAAACACACTGAAAATAAACATTCTGACATTGTGCATGTCAGTCATGCTACCATCGACTACACTGTTCTAGACGTGGGCTAACGTGGGCCCTACAAATGAAAAGTAATAGGCCCTATATCAGTTATAAGTGAACACATGGAGGCCAACATGTGCCTACATTGTTACTTCAGCGTATTTGGAAAGAATGAAATGTGGTGAACGATGTTATCACTTACATCACAGAAGATAGACGTACATCATCGCATGCATGTATGGCAATGATGACACGGCTGTTAATTTATATACGGTAACGTTAACTACATGTACTGTACATGTAATGTACATGTACATGACTGTACTGGTGTACAGTTTCAGTGCACGTACGGGACCAACGATGAGCGTGGTTCCCATCTCTTGATCAAACGCACCTCATCAGTTGCTCTATATATATACACCAAGTACGCGCCCATAGAAAACAATGCAAAATCAGATCGAAATAGCGCCGCCTGTTGACTCTCCGGAAGAGATAAACCTCCGTATTTTTTTCGGCGGAAATTCAAGATTATGGAAAGTTCACTTTTCGTTTTAACGTTATCGGGGTTCGGTCTCCCCCCAAATCGTAGTAAAAGTATGCACTCAGCTCTGAATGTAGCCGCCCGCCTCTATCCAAACTGGGCCCACTGGTTGGTATGGAATTCCATATCTGCCGCCGTGCGTCGCCCGTCGTCCGTTTTTTTTTTTGTCTCGGTTGAGAAGTGGTATTTTTTAACTTGGACCCTTGATCGTTTCACATGTCCATGTACTTGTTCGATCGGTCCAACAGTGCCTGACTCTCATTTTAGCAGCAGAACTAGAAGATGTATTCGTTTTTGCAGTTGCGCTGAACTCCACTTGAAAGAAAAATAATATCCTTTCATTTTTAAAGACTGACATCGGTAAACTGACGTGTATATGAAATAATACCAATTTTGTTACATCGATAACTTAGTTACTCTAGACGTAACTTTACTCGTTAATGGCCTGACGTTAGGTCTATAGTCTAAGTAATATTTCTGTCTGTCCCTGCACGATATCTTACAGAATTGAATGTAAATACAAACTTATTTACAATACTTGATCCCTTAATAGTTTTCACAACAGACGAACTGATTCAACATCATCCTTTTGAGGGCGGGTATACCTATGATGAAATCTGCTGTATACTTCAAATTAGACACGACTTGAGTTGCAGGTAGGCTCATAGAAGTCTTTCAAACAATAACGTTACTTGTTAGCTCTATAAATNAAGACGAGTGGTAATTGCCCCCTAACAATACATTTATTAAACAGTTTGTTATCCATAGCACTGTTTGGTATTTCTGGATTTCAAGGTGAAATTGAGAGGACAAACTGGAATATCCGTATCGGTTGGCAGATTTCTTTCTGGAATTTGATGAAAACAAGTCGGCACATTTTTAGAGTATGCAAATTAGAATTAGACTGTGGATAAGTTGGCCTGAACATTTTTACTGAAAATGTTTTCCCCAAAAAACACTTGGTTGAATTCTCAGAAAGGCAACAATTTTCTTGTCAAGGGGCAGGGGTAGTCTAGCATTATTGACATTAATTATGGGACTAATATTTGCTTTGCAGGTGGGATTTGTACTTGCCTATTAGGAAAAGATCCTTAAAAGTGAATGGAATCATCACATTGTCATATGTTAAACCCCGGCTTTTACAGGCCCTATGCAACCGTTTGTGATGGACGACGAGCGACGCACGACGGACGACGGGCGACGGAAAATGGCATGTTTGGAACTGGTAAATGGCAGAATTGGGACACAACAAAAAGCAAATGGCGACGGACGACTGGCAACCGTACGGCAGATATGGAATTCCATAGGTTGGGGCTTTTTGTGAAAGAAATACCCTTATCCGGACACTACCAGTCCCAAATTCGTGATTTACAGAAATATCTCTATGATCCCTGCTGATTGTGGAATGTCTCATTGTACAAACCCGGCGGAATCACAAAATCTTAATGAGTTCGCGCGCAGAAATCCAATAATTTGGTGGAATGCACCCAGAGGGTTCAATCCCCTCCTTCCTCCCGGTGATCCTATGGACCTTTTCACGCACGTGACTAAATGTAAACAATACCACCACGTGTAGACCGCGCCACGAACGTGCACCGCTTTGTTGGGAGTCAGTGCATATGCACAATCGATACTTTACTGTGAATTTCGAGGCAGGCGACATCGGACATCGTTCCAACACTTCTTTTCTCAGATGGAGGCTATTGCTTTTTTTTTTTAACAAAATACAAACAAATGAAGTTCACATAGATAAACCAGATAATTAAAGATTGATCAGAAAACATTAAATCACCGTATTATAATACAAATGTGAAACAAATTCTGAAAGTGATTAAAAAAATAAACACTGTCAGATTTGAAAGGAAATACGTCCACCGTCCTTCCTGATGATACGCTCCCGCAAATTGTTCCCCTATATACACGTACATGTATCTTATAGTGTACATGTACACGCTACTACAGACACCACTTCCACGTATGCTCACTCCATGCCCTTGTGCACGCACCACTTAGTTCAGAGCAAGCGCATCCGTACTCGATCACTTTACTGTGGAATTCGAGGCAGGCGACGTCAAATATCGTTCCTACATTTCTTTTCGCGGATGCAGATCATAAATATTTCTTACAAAACACAAACAAATAAAGTTCACGAAGATAACCTGATAACTAAAAATGGACTAGACAACATTAAACCACAGTGACCGCATTATATGAACCCAGTTGCACAAAATTTGAAACAAGTTTTGAAAAAGTTATTTTTACAAAAAATAAACACAATCAGATTGGAAAGAAAATAAACGGTCTTTTCCATTTTAAAACAACTTCTCCAGTTTATCCAAACAAACAAAATAAAGTGCCGTGTGTATTAAGGTCTAATAAAAACATCTATAGTATTTTCAAGTTATTGCCAATTTAATATCTAGCACGAGAATCATTTGTCCGTAGTAGTTACGTGCGTTGATGGAGTACATGCATGCACAGTACATGTACACGAACTCGCACATGTGCACACGTAAACCATGGCCGACCAGTCGACAGAGAGCCAAAATTGAAACTGACCAAACTAACAAAAGACAATTCGCTACAGCTTAAACATAACATGGTAACCTTTTTCAAACACTCTTTCACTAACAGTAGGGATAGGACAGTTCTAGCGCACCTCCCCTTTCACCCCGTTTCTCTCTTTCCACCACCCGCGCCGGGGTTTCCCACTTCACTTACCTTGACCTTTCCACCCCGGCGCACTTTTTTGTAAACAACTCGCGACGTGCGCCGGCCTGCACAGACCTCACATCATAAGACCCCCCCCCCCGCCCCCTTTCCTTTCGTATACTATATACCCAAAATCCTGTACGGCACGCCGTGGTATAGGATGATTTTTTTTTTGCCCAAATATTCCAGCGGACTACAAATATTACTGTCGACTACAAATATTCGAGCCGACTACAAATATTCGAGCCGACTACAAATATTCGTGCCGACTACAAATATTCGTGCCGACTACAAATATTCCAGCGGACTACAAATATTCCCGCCTACTACAAATATTCGAGCCGACTACAAATATTCTAGCCGACAACAAAAATTCTAGCCGACTACAAATATTCCAGGAGACTACAAATATTTGAGCCTCCCCAGTTTTTTTTTTGCCCACTATACATGAAAGCAGTGGACCACATCTATATGGTATACCGCTTTGTAAAATTATAATTACTACATAGTAGAAGAAGATGAAATCCAATCCGATAGAAACAATCTGCCTACAAAAACTAGGCCTGCGCTTCCAAAAACGCATCGGTCCCGCTTTGTTTTTGTCCAACGCGTACCAGAGCAATTTGCTCTGCAACGTCTCCACCTTGGACTAAGTTTCAAATTGCCGAGACCGACCGAAAGATCTAGAGCCTATCCAAAACGAGTTTGTCGACGATATATAATGTTTTTGGTTTTGTATCCCGAAAGGCGATTCTGGATGTTAAAGGGCAGCTGCACCTGTTGCAAAGTGAAGAAAATTCCCACGCAAAATGTATCGTCAAAACAATTTCACTCGCTTTCCAACAAGTCTACGAAACATTTTGCTCCGGCAAATTTTGCTCTACATATGGCGCACGCGGACAGCGACTGCAAAATCGGAAAACGATCCGCAACAACGGCAAATACCGAGCGCTGGTGTAAAAATGGCAGAAACTACAAAAACAAAAAGGCAAAGATAGACGTATCTGAAATACCTATCGAAAAAATCGCTGATAAACTACATATAGTAGAAAATTTGCTCTCTCCCCACGGGATAGGCTTCTGTAGCATCGACTATACCCAGGATTTTGCATGCACGTTTGACCCCGAGGTACTGGAGCGCTGTATTGCCAAGAAAGAATACCGAATAGAAGGCGATCGTCTGTATCTACAACGTCAGAAAAACACAGGCCGAAATTGTCTGTCTTGGATAGAGCAAAAAGACTGGGAAGAAAAACGAACCAAAATATACAACAAGGTGGTTTCCAATATCGAAGCTGGTGACGTTTGAAAGCAGTTTGGGACGTATTTAGTAGACATCGTTTCTTGTCGAAATAGGCACTTGCGCAAAACATTTTCGGATCCCAGAGCGATAGCCCACGGTTGTACGAGGATCAAAGTGTCGGTGCGGAATCCAGATTTGAGGAAAATTGGCGAGCAGTGCCAAACGCGAGATCGAGCAGGTTTGTGAAATGTTGGGAAAAGGGTCGGAAAAAAAGGAAAGCAAAACGACGGGAAAAGGGCCGGAAAAAAGCACGAAAAGCAAAACGACGGAAAAACACCCTAAATCAATTTTCCTTTCGTGTGTATACCAGAGCACTGGAGAACGGTAGAAAATTCGAAAGACAAGCAATGCATAGTAGCCGACGTACCCAATTCGACGATCCATGACAGAATACAGTGCCTTAAAACCGAGGTCAATTTGCGGTCCCCGAATGAAATTCACGCCAAACGGGCTTGTTGCTGAATGAAGTCGGCAACATGACCGCCGCCAAATAGACCTCAGGTGGTGGTATTAAGGGGAGATGCAACAGGCAAACAATATGGCGCCAGGGCTTGGTAGAAGTTGTGGAGAATGAGCGAACAACTATCATCAGTCAAATGAAATTCGTCCGCATGAAATAACGCCGCGGACGACCACTGGATCTGGGGGTGCCAAATAACACCCCCTTTAGCGTTTCGAAATAATGAATGAACGTACGCGTTCAGCGAACGTCGCGTACGCTCGAGGGAACTCTGCTTTAGGGCGTGAGGATAAGTGTGGCGGGGCAGTAACTAGGAATAAAAAATGACAGTATGCGGCAGTGCTACTCTGGTCAAATTGATGCACTGTTTGTGTACAAGCCCCAGGTCGTTGGCGCCAAACTGCAAGATGATGACGTCAGGTAAGATCTGAACTGCCGACCACGCTTCCAACAGGAAATCGGAGAACTGGAACATCTGGAGTCTTCGCCGTCCCATCCAGTGGATATAGGCCAGCCGATTAAGAGGCTCTCCCCAGGGCGATGACCCCGTCACCCGAGCACACCAGCACACAGAGCCGTCCCGAATGACCCACACAGTTTGCTTGGCAGGGGCTAATTCTCGCAAGAAAAATGAAAAGAAAATCGGAACAATACACGAGCAAAGAACTTAAGCTAATACAACATGTAGCGTTCAATGGAAAATAGCTGGGGGAATCCGAATGTAAGCCCCAGACTTCCAACGCCCCAAAATTTTAACATCATCCTCAGACACACCTGCCATAGCCGCAG
>NW_019091646.1:240345-252962 GCF_001949145.1 Acanthaster planci
GCAATCGAAACTGGATGTCGTGCTCGCGCCAACCATACCCCACATGTCGAAATGCTGCAGATCGAATAGTGTCTGCGTACTTCAGTAACGAACGAGCGTGGGTAGGATGTTGCAAAAAATACACAGATGCACAAACTAGAAACGCTGACATCCACTGCTCGATAGACATAATACGCCGAGCCTGCTTATGGGGACGAATCTGCCAAAGTGGGGACTCATTGGACCCGATTGTAAATAGCGTCTCGCCAAAGGAATTATCCAGGCCCGTGCCGCGCGACGACTTCAACAAGGTTCCAAATTCCACGTACTCCCCCCTCCAAATTTTGTCTTTTAGATGTTGAGAAATCGCGGCCCCGAGATCGTCACAGACGCTAGTTAATGCCACATTCGAATCGGAAGAGGAGGTAATTGACAATGTGCTTGGAGCTGAAGTTTCTGACACCACGGGCGTGAAACTGGAAGCTTGTGGGGCTAATTCAAAAGGAGTAGCAACAGGGGACTTACCCGGCTCTAAAGTTTGCGCTGAACTCCCTCCGGGCCGACTGATGGTAGCGGGCGCTGGCGTTGCATGGGTAGACTCAACACTCGCACTCTCTGGAAACATTCCGACCGTAGCCAACGGTACAATAGTGGTATCCGGACCGGGCGATGGAAGCTGTGGTGCTCTAGACCCTGCAAGGGCCGCGACCACCGACGCATCTAGACGGGAAGATTTGCGAGGCTGCCTCCGAGAACGCTTCGCTCCATCCGTCGGCCAAGAAGGAGCCCGCCGCTTGGAGTTGGCGCGGGGCATAACTAACAAAATTGCTTTTGCAAAACAGACAGATTTTCTCTTCTCCAACCAAACGCCACGGCTGCTCAAGCAAAAGTGACCGGGAGTAACTCTCTCCAGTGCTACTAACATTTTTAAAGTCATGCCGGTAACTAATTCGAGGCATTAAATCACCGCGCCAGCAACTGCAAGTGAACACTACTGACCCACTTAGTGACAGGAGCCTCCAATGTCCCGCGGTGGTAAATTAGTTGAAGCTGCAATTTATTTTTCCTCAAATTGATTATTTAATTTTGTTTTAATCCCATACATTTCCACAAATGAGAGATCACACTCCTTACCCGGCGTAGTTATGCCACCTCTTTTTGCCCTTTCATAGAACAGGTGCTGGTCCATTTCTGTCACTAGTTCCAGTTTAAAACCCGTGTGCTTTAACAATCCCACGATAGGCCAGGTGACGTGTAATAGTTAGGTTTGTCAAGGCCGTAGTTCTGTTTACAGACTTTGCGGAAGTTCTCAAATACACCCGCTAGTAGTAACACGTCCATTTCCACGTATAGGTCATGGTTGTCGCCTAAATTTTTGCAGTTAAACGTGTGCCACACGTTTTGTGCCCTGAGGTGTTCTTCCCCGGAGTCGTTCCTGAGCATATAGCTCCGATATGAACAACCTTTCTATCACTCCCGAATAAATAGCTCAGATTTGGATGAGCAGTACTTGATTAATATCCAGCCTTACTAGTAGCAGTTGCTCATTGTAAATATGGAGAAAATGTGAATAATTCTTCGGAATAAAACAGTAGTGTGTGTATCATTCAGTCCAATGACTCTCATTCTTTATGATAACGACTCCCTACCCCAAGAGAGATGTTACACTATTGTAGCGTGTCCCGCTGAACAGGGTTCGACGCTGGTAAAGAATGACACTCGGCCGCAACTCGCTGTTTTGGTCACGAAACCTGTGTTTTATTGCTGTAGCGTACACCACAATGTGCTCTTCCGACAAGCTATAAACATGGCGCATGTCGGCAGGGACTGCGCAGGCGCGAGGTGGGAAAACCGCGGGCCGTTCGCATACCAGCGCGGGCAGCCAGCCAACTCCATGCGGGTCTGAGCTGGCGCCCGCCGGCGCTACACCGCCCCCTCCGAGGACTCTTGTTCGCCCCCGAACGAGGCAGCGCAACCCGGCGGGCCAGCCCGAGGCCATCCCGGTTACCCCTGCGCAGCTTACAAGGAGTGAAACCAAGCAACAAGTACAAGTCTGGTGGGTTCCAAGGGTCTTCTCCGCTACCATGGGGAGGATCCAGGGGTCCAGTGTGGAGGAGACTCCGGTCGCCGTGGTGCCCCCCGACGTTTCCTCGTTTCTCCGGGGGGATGGACTCCGGTGGGCGGTGGAGGGGGCTCCCGCCGGACCTCCGACCGCCACTGGCTGTGGTGAAGCTCACAGAGGGGCGGGGCCCTCCTGGGGGCTGTGTCTCTGGGGGCCACCCCTCCCGCNCCCCCGCCCGCCACTGGCTGTGGTGAAGCTCACAGAGGGGCGGGTCCATCATGGTGTCTGTGTCTCTGGTGGCCCACTCCTCCTGCAGAGTGGCTCGCACCCCCAGTCGCAGGCGGATCCCCCCCGCATACGTCACCCAGGATCCGGGAGGCAGACTCCGGCGGCCCCCGCTCCAAACCGGGGCAAGGGGTTCTTCCTCAGTCTGCGTCCCCGTCTCTACTGAACGGTGCAGGGGGGCGGTCCCAGCCGCAGCGGCAGCCGAGGGGGCCCGAGGGCCCGGGGCCGCACTGGAAGGCGAGTCCGACTGGTCTCGTCGTTCTGGCCAGCCCTGCGACCCCCACCTTCTGCGCCGAGAGGGCACCGGCGGCGAGGGCTCACCCGCGGCAGCCGACCGGGGGCGGGTCCGGGCGGCTCCCTCCGGAGGACCGGCAGGGGGGAGTGACTGCTCTATGGGAACTCGTCACCCCCAAGTCCCCGCCACTGGCGAAGACCTCCAAGACGTCAGTATCCTCCACCTGGATCTGGCCGATGAGGACGTGGTCGCAGTGTCGGTGGTGCCGATCCCGCATGTCCGAGCGGTAGAAGCAGCGGCCACACCCCCGCTCACATCTATAGGGCCGGGCGGCGAACAGCTCCAGACAAGCCGTCCTCAGGTGTCGCCGCAAATTGGTCCGCTGACGGAATTCCCGCCGACAGTGGGGGCAGGCCAACCGGTCCATCCTGGGGAGAGAAACAGAGGGAGATTCAGGAGTTAGCGTGGAGCAGAATCGCGCCGGGCGTCAAACTCGCCGCCCCTTGCGGGTCACGCGCGCTCCCCCAGCCTCCGCCTCGCACGACGAAGACTCCGCTCCAACCATCCAAGCTGCACGTCGCCCAGGTAGCGCTTGAGCCGATTGCGATGCACGATCTGAGCCGGGCGCTACACTGCACTCTGTAGGTCACGTCGTTGAGGCGTTGTAGCACGCGAAGGGTTCGTCCCACCACAGTTGCAGCTTGGGGGAGCGGCCGACCTTCTTCTTTGGGGTGAACAGCCAAACAGCCTGGCCGGGCTCGAACCCGCCCTCCTGGGCGCGACGGTCGTACTGCTGCTTCTGGTAGCTCTGAGTCCGCCTCAGGTGTCGCCGGGCAAACTCGTGGGCCCGCGTGAGCTTCGTTCTCAGCTCGTCGACGTAATTTTGTGGCCCGGTAGTCTCCGTCCGTTCCTCCAGTGAACCCACAATGACGTCCAGGGGAAGTCTCACCTCCCTCCCGAGCATGAGCAAGTTCGGGGTGAGCCTGGTGCTATCGTGCTGGGAGGAGCAGTAGGCCACCAGGACGTAGGGAAGATGTTCGTCCCAGTCGTCCTGATTCTCATCCACAAACATGCTCAGCATGGTTTTCACGGTACAATTGAACCGTTCGACCATAACGTTGGACTGGGGGTGGAACGGGGTCGTCCTAGTCTTGTGGATGCCCAACAGCTGGCAGACCCCACGGAATAGGCCCACCTCGAACTCCCGCCCTTGATCCGTGTGGATCCGTGTGGGTGTCCCGAAGCGCGTGATCACCTGCTCCACAAGGGTCTTGGCCACAGTCTCTGCCGTCTGATCAGGAAGGGGAAACGCCTCCACCCACTTCGTGAAATAGTCCGCCACTACCATTTTGCTGGTGTTTCCGGCCTTGGTTCGGGGCAGGCGTCCGGTAAGGTCAATGGCGATCCGCTCCATGGGGGCCCCACCAGGTATTGTCGAAGCGGAGCTCTCCCGGGACGTGGCGGGGACTTCTTAGAACCGCAAGATGACACTTCTGGCACCACTCCTCAGCCTGTCGTCTCATATCCCTCCAATACACAGGAGCCTGCCTGAGTTGGGCCACTGTTCGAGCGACCCTGAGGTGTCCAGCAGTTTGGTGGTTATGGGCAAGAAGTAGAACCTCTGGCACCCTGGCCTGCGGGATGGCAATCTTCCAGGTGGGGGGCCCCCCTTGCCCACTTCACCTGCAAGACCCCTCGGAATAGGCGCAGTGTGTCCCATCTGGACCGCCAGCTTTTGACCCGGCGCCAAGGTCGAAGATATCCTCCTATTCAGGCCGGTCGCTCCCCGCCACGAGCCACTGGCGGACCAGTCCCAGCTCCGGGTCGTCCTGCTGCTCCTGAGCTAGCTTGCTCAGGTACCAGACCTCGAGAAACCCGTCCAAAATCGAGTCATCCTCCTCTCCGTCCATATCGGCTGTGGCAACCAGGAACTCGTCCTCCGCCTCTGGCGGCCGGCTCCGCGGGGGGTCCAAATCCGCCGGAGGTGCTCGCCCCGGTGGCGCCGTCGAGACTGGCTCCGCCGGCAGCCGGCCCCGGACGGCGCCGCCCTTCCCCGTCCCGCACGGGCAATCCCGGCGGAAATGCCCATACTCGCGGTACCCGTAGCACCGGACCCGCGAGGGGGTGCCCGGCAAGTGTGGGTCTCCACCCACCGCACCCGCCTTGCCTGGCGTACCTGCGGAGGGTTCCTCGACCACTCGGGCCTCCTTGGCCTCGATCCTACCCTTCCGCTGATAGGCCTGGGACTCCAAAAAGGCCTTCTTCTCAGTGGCCAGGGCAATCGCCTCTGCCAGGGTCGTGGCCTTATTTGCGAAGACATGGCGCTGCAATTGTTCGTCCCCCAGGGCGTTCCCGAAGGCCTCAACCGCCAGATCTTCACGCGCCTGCGTGGGCAAAGTGGGGAAACTCCGGAGGACTAACCGTCGGATGGACCTCCCAGTTCCTCCCCGACCGTGCACCCGCATGGAAAGTTGAGCCCGATGGACTGGCACCTGCGAAGCAACTCCAAACCGCCGCTCGAAGTGTTCAAGGACGCTCACGTAGTCCCTCTGGGCCTCCGGCGACAAGTTGGTGAATGCCTCCTGGGCCAGTCCACGCAGATGGGAGGCCAAGTACTCCGCCTTCTCGGCCTTGCTCCATTTATTGACGGTGGCCACTTACTCGAAGTGTGTGAGGTAATCCGCCCAGGATGAGCTTCCGTCATACCGGTCCAGAAGTAGCCCCGCCCCCTCTCCAGCGACCGGGGCGAAATGGTTGTGCTCCAAACGGAACCGCACCTTTCTCGCCCCATCGACTTTGGGAAGGGGGAAGTCACCCGGGGACTACACAGACTTGGCTGCATTCTCCAGGGGACCTAACCCAAGATCCCCCCACGCCGTGCACTCGATACCCTCGAGTGATCGCATGTATTCCTACGTGCTGCTTCAACCACGTGCAAGCAAACGTGCAAACGCTTTATGCTTGACTAATTTATCTTGAATAGGTAAACCAACTCGGACCCATTCCAACTCGGACCCATGCCAACTCGGACCTAGGACCAACTCGGACCCACGCCAACTCGGCCCCAAAACTAACTCGGACCCTCGACCATCTCGGACCCACAACCAACTCGGACCCTTGCCAACTCAGACCCACGCCAACTTGGACCCACCTCGAGTCAACTCAGACCCACTGAGTCTTATGGGTTATGGTTGCACTACACCAAAGGGGTCTAGACAACTCGACCGTTCGCCAACTCGACTTCGGACAACTCAACGGTCGAGTTGGCAAACGGTCGAGTTGTCTGACATCCACACCAAATACGCGCCCGTAGACCAAAATAGCGCCGACTCTTGAACCTCGCAAAGAGGCCTTTATTTTTTTCGCTGGAAATTCAAGATTATTTTTCTTTGCTGGAAATTCAAGATTATGGCCAGATCGATCACTTTTCATTTCAATTTGATGAACATTTTTAATTTGCCTTTTCCCGAAGATAACCCTCCTAATAGTAGTAAATCTATGCGCTCAGCTCTGAATATAGCCGCCCGCCTCTTTCCAAAAAAGGCTCGCAATGTGGGGCTTTTTGTGAAAGAAATACTCTGAACAGGAAATTCGGGATTTATATAAACAATTTTATGATCCCTCGAGATTATGGTTCCTCTTATTGTATAAAAAAGTGGGATCAAAATATTAGTAATGAGCTCGCCAGCAGACACACAACGACAATAGGAAATCCCTGGCACGATCGAGTAAAATCTCGTTTCATAAAAGAACCCATACAACGTTCTTGACAAACATAGGCCCCCAACCGGTATAGTTAATCAAGCTAACACCGTTCCCTCTCTCACTTTATACATTTTATGAATACTAGCGCAACTGGGAAAGGGGGCAAGGATTCCCCCCTCCCTTCGCCTCTGATACGCATTAATGAGACGTGTAGACTTTGCATGGCAATCCCCATATTCTTTGTTTTTGCTATTGTTCTAAAGTTTTGGTCACGCCATTGTTGATCAGCACTTGATATATCTCTGGTCCAGTTTCAACGATTTTGATTTCTGAACTTATTACAGCAGAAAACTGGTAGGCTGAAAGGTAGAGTTTGCTGGAGCACTGGTGAACCAAGAGGAAGCATTCTTCCTGTTGTATTGAAATGCGGATCGCATAGTAATAGTTTGGATAAACTGTTGTTTAATGATTTCGATTTAATAACTTCACTGTCGGTCGACAGCCATTAATGTTTCACTGCCCTGTGCAAAACGTCGACTTTACTGTGATATGCAGGGGGGGAGAGTGCAGCGTTGTTTTGTTTTGGTTTTTTGTCATGTACAGTGAGTATGGGCGTGCATTGGCCACGGTACGTTTTACCAGAAGAACATCTATTTGGGGATATTTGTTCAGAACTGCCAAGCTCATGGTGAAAAAAAAAGCGGAGGAAGCATCCACATGCATTTATTACAATGATCAACTGATCCCTTTACCTTCCGAGTTGACGAAGTAACAACGCCTTACAGTGCTTACGGCTTCCAGCCAGGAAACTTAACAAAATCCAAGTAAAAACAATCACCAAAACACCTGGACAAACACCCAATTGAACAAATAAAAACTCACACATAGGTCTACGATCCATCCAGACACCATCCAGCCACCCAAACACCCACTCAAAAATCAAGCCGCCTATTCGAATGACCAACAGGTGATACTAAAGTATTTTAAGGTTTCTCTCAGGGTAGGGAGCCGTTTAATATCAAAAAGAATGATAGAGAATCATTTGATTGGTTTACACAACTACTGATTTATTCAGAAGAATTATTTACATCGTCTCCATATTATTTACAATGATCAACTTCTGTTAAGATTGGATATTTCTGTATGGGAAGTTCATCACAGGAACACCAGTCAGAGTACAACTCGTCCAAATCTAAGCTGTTTATTCGGGAGTGGCATAGCTATACACTCACAAACGGTCAAGATTTGTTACTCCGTAGCTGCCCGCTCGGTAACGATTGATGTTGACCGCCGAGCTGGCCGCTTTATATGGACTTTCGGGGCCGCGTCTTAGCCAATTAAAGCAATGAATTGGTGTGATTATGAATAATTCATACATGCAGAAAGTTAATGGAAGAACACTATATGGGGATTTTGTGCACACTTGGTCTTTGCTGACAGTTTCTGGAGAACGATTAAGTCCAAGTTTGGGAGCGGGGTGGCGATAATAAGCACCGCCCAATGCAGCTTCCGCGATACGGTTGCACTAAGGCGTTTGTCCGGGTTCAGCTGATTTGCATGTTTCTTAGGCCGCGTGAGGTCGCTCTTCACCTTGATTTTGCAATGTATGCAGGTATGTACGTACGCAGGTACGGACTAGGTCTGCTGCAACGAACGCCTTGACCAAGGCTAGGTCACGTGTGGAATGCAAGGCGCTGTGTACAATGCATGTAGTGTCGTGAATGTAGATGGTCATTACTGCCGAGTGCGTGGTTACGGTTCCATACAGAGGCAAGAAAGAACATTGGGCTCAGAACTTCTGTTTACGAGGGAAAAACCTGTTTATTTCGACAGCACAATCAAACTCGCCCGTCCGAGGACTCACAACAAAACCGATCTCTCAAGGCCGCCCAAAAGAAACCTCTCTGCGTAGGTGCGGCGGGGTCTCCCGGTTGGTCCAGCAAGGGTGCCAGCCGCACCACCGTGGAGTCAGTCTGGCGCCCCACCCGACCGGCCGGCCCCCGGCGCCACACCGCCCCCGACCCTTGTTAGCCCACGAACAAGGCAGCGGACGCTGGCAACCAGCACAACCAGGAGACAGGTCCCCGCTGCACCCAACAGCTCACAATAAGTTTAGAGCAACCTGAAAAAAATGCAAGCAAAGGTTTGAACAATAAGTTTAGAACAACAAGGAAAAACCACTACTGGGAAAACAGAGGGTGAAAGCGATGGTGGGAAGCTGTAGGTTCGATGTTCCCCTACTGGCGAGGCGGCCCCTGTGGTCGGGCAGCTCTGGAACCTCCCTGGCGGGGCTGGGCACGGGGCGGCGGCTGGCACTGGACCTCCGCCTGCCGGAAAATTGCCTCCCATAACCCAGCCGGGACGTATTCGGGGTAGTGTGGCGGTGGGGAGCCCTGGGTGGCAGGAACCCTCCTAGAGACGGTTGGTCAGCCATGGAAGGATCGACAAAGAATTGGCCGTACTGCTGCCCATTGTAGGTGACGAGCACGCGCCTGGACACTTCATACGTGTTGGTGATCCGGGTTCTCGTCAGGTGGTGTCCAAGCTCGTCAACCCCCATTGGCGTCTGCTCCAGTCACCACTCGCTATACAGGTGCTCTCAAAGAGGGGCGGGCATGCCCGTCCCGACCTCCCAGGTAGCGTCACAGGGCTGTAGGGTCGCCACGTCGCCCAAGCACATCCGGGCCCCGTCCAGCTACATCACTGTGGTACCTGGAGGCAGACGCCGACAGTTACCACATCACCTTGGAATGGGAATGTCAGAGGACACCAGGGGGCCCACCTCCTTCGGACACCGCTGGGAAGGGGACCCGGCCGTGCCGGGGCTCTGGGCCAATGGTGCACGGCAGGCCTGGTCGGGAGGTCGAGCCACGTGGTCACGGCCCCCCAACCGCTCTCTGTGGAACCGTCGCCTCTGCCTGTCCTGTCTCCTTGGCGAGCGGCTCCTCCTCGTTCTCCTCACTGCTGGATGCCCCATGCTTGCACGTCTCCACCGTCCCAGGTCGACGTCGCCGAGGTAGGGCTTCAACTGGTTGTTATGCACGATACGGGGTTTGACTAGGGGTGACTTCTGGATCCTGTAGGTGATGTTGTTAATGCACTCCAGTACCGTGAACGGCCCTTCCCAGCGGCGCTGCAGCTTCGGCACTCAGCTCACCTTCTTGGCTGGATCGTAGAGCCAGATGGCCCGCCCAGGCTCGAAGCCAGCTCCCTGAGCCCTCCGATCATATTGCCGCTTCTGATACCGTTGATTGCGCAGGATATGGCGCTGGGCGAACTCATGGGCACACTCAATCCTCGTCCTCAGTCCATCCACATACTCGTGTACCTCCAGGTACCTCCCGGAGGCACACTGCTGTAGGTGGGCCCTCGAAGGCCTCCTTGCAGGAATCTGTCCAGGGGAAGTTCTTCTGACTCTTGTTGGTGAGACCATGCAATGGGAGGGCGATCTCCGCAAAGATGGCTATGAAGCGGCGATAGTAGGACGCGAGGCCCAGGAAGCTGTCCGCCATGTTTAGTGTCGGGCCAGCTGGGTGAAGACTGGGCCGATCCACTGCCACCATTTCGTTGAATATTTAGCCGGGCAGCGATCAGACTCAGGGCCGCTCCTGTATCCAAGAGTACCCATATCTGCCGCCCGGCCAGCCTGCCTAGGACACAGTTCGCTCGTGGATTAGGCCTTGTCCAGCCAAGCTTGGGCGGGCGACTTAGTCTTGTGCGTCGGAGGCGACTCCCCCGCAGGCCTTGCCGGTGGTTTCTGGGGGTTGTGAGCCACTGCTCGTCTGTCTTGAGGGCAGTCTCGCCTGATGTGTCCGAGCTTGTAGCATCCGTAGCACTCCACCAGGGGACGACTGCCCCGTCTTCCGCCGCTTGGTGCCTTCTCCTCCGCGGGTTTCTTATCCCGGTCGTCCACAGCGCGAACTTCCCTGGCCCCAGGCTTCCACTTCTGCTGGGAGGCCTGTGATTCCATGACTGCCTCCAACTCAGTGGCAAGGGTGACCGCTTCCGTCAACGAAGTCGCCCTCCACGCAAAGACGTGGCGCTGCAGCTGCTCATCCCCAAGAGCGTTCCAGAACGCCTCCAGAGCCAAGTCCTCCACAGGTAGTTTAGGGTAGCTGCTTGCAACCAGCCTTCGGATAGACTGCGCAAGGTTGGCCCGGAACTTGTCCCGTCCCCGCACTCGCATAGACAACTGTGCCCGATGTAGGGGGACCTGCGAGGTCACTCCAAACCGTTACTCAAAGTTGTCAAAGATGGTGGCATACTCCTCCCGGGCTTCAGGGACCATGTCAGCCAGCGCCTCCTGAGCCACCCCCACTGGTTAACTGTCACGACACTCTCAAAATGTATGACGTAGTCCGACCAGTTGCTCAAAGTTTTCAAAGATGGTGGATGAAGCCAGATACATCACCTTCTTGTCTTCCGCCCACTGGTTAACTGTCACGACACTCTCAAAATGTGTGACGTAGTCCGGACCATCGAACTTGTCAGGGAGCATCATTGGCCTCTAGCCCCTCAGGCCTCCCTAAGCCTTGTGACGTTGGTGATGTTCCAAAAGGACCATCACTCCCTGCGCACCCCGGTCACCAGAGGGCAACCCGGCACTCCCTTCGTTTGCGCTAATTTCAACTGACCCTTGCCGAGGTCCCCCTCACAGCAGCAATCCCGGCCCGATGGTGTTCCGACCGGACCACCTCATCTGCCACGCAACTGCCGCAAGGGGGTGCCCCACGGATATCGATAACCGGAGTACTAGAAAGGGGGAGCGACGTTGGCCCCTGGTGAAACCCCGCCCCGGCCGTGGCAGCGGGATAACCTTGGTGAGGCCCCAGCTGGGGTCGCTCGCCCTTCACCCTGCCCCCAACGACCAGGGAGGTCCACCTTGCAACAGCGCAAGCAACGACTCGGTACGTGGGGAATGTGATGCCAAATCCTGCTCCCCCTGCCCTGCACTATTACCTTGAGGCCTTCCCCCCTCCCTACTACGGGCCACTTGTTCCAAACGTCCTCATTGTCTGTCCGCTTCTGGGTTGTCTCCATAGTCCAGTTCCTTTTCCATTAAGTCCCGTCCCAGTCCCCACCTCTGCTGCATGGCGGTTCAGGTGCCAGACCCTAGTTGAACGATGAATCCATGCCCACAGAAAACGATAAAATTTACCTGTTTTTTTTTGGCCAAACCGTGTCCCAAGCTGCCACCACTGTAACACTCCGCCGGTCTACGGGTTCCACACAGAGGCAAGAAAACACACTGGGTTCAGAACTTCTGTTTACGAGGGCAAAACCTGTTTATTTTGACAACACAATCAAACTCGCCCGTCCGAAGACTCACAACAAAACCGATCTCTCGAGGCCGGCCAAAAGAAACCTCTCTGCGTAGGCGCGGCGGCGTCCTGGCAGAGCAGCTGCGGTTTGTGCTAGGCTGGTGGCTGGAGATCCCGGCGCATGGAATTTTTTGACCGCGGCCAGTTGGAAGCAGTGCCTCGGCCGCCCTCCCGAACCGTGCCTGTGTCGCGTTCGTTCATTGGCCGTTCTTGTAGCCGTATCGAACGGTCTTGCCATTGGGCAAGTGTGCGATGGTCCCAGTACAGATCTTCCCGCAGTCGAGCCGAGTACTGACGGGGCACTCCTGAATGATTGATCTGGAGTGATTTGTGTTGGTTGCCCAACTGTTATCTTTTTTCCCACTTCTTGGTGGTGACGTATACCCGCTGCGGCATTCCAGCTGGACTGGTCCTCGGGAATTTGCTGAATAGGCTTGTGTGCTATCCCCAAGTGCCAAGTGCACGCGTGGTACCGGTTGCGACCTTCCTGTTTGATTGGTCAACAAGGATTATAATGAATATTCACGATCTATTCCCTTTGAGTCCCAAATTGTTTTATCTGCGCTTTTTCGTGCAAGCCCGTGACCCTTGGTTGGCATGAATGATAAGTGTCCAAGGCCATCCCAAAGTGCCTGCGTTGCCGTGTAGTAACCTTGGTGTTTTGGACATGTTATGCGGGCACGAGAGATAGTGCCATGTTTGATAATGCATTAATTTATAAAATGTTAATGTCTTGGTTCTGTGAGTTACAAGTAAATGCAAATGGGTAGATATTGAATAGTCCAGATCGATTAATAGAGGGATTAAGTTGCAATCAGTTAAGTTCCTGTGATCATGAATATACGTGTAAATTGGTCGTTCGCGCCCCAACCTTGGATCTTTTCCAAAACTTCTAGACAACTTTGTAGTCGGGTCCAGGGCCTGGAACGGTCCTGTGGATTTGCTGAATTGCACCAGCAGGGTTGGGGGCCCTAGGCTAGGGGCTGATTGGCTACATCGACTGCCGAGTTACATGTATATAGCGAGTTAC
>NW_019091646.1:253631-274894 GCF_001949145.1 Acanthaster planci
TCAGAATAATAGCTAATTTAAGGTCATAAAAGTGGCTGTATGTAGCAGGGTGCAAGTTGAATGTCAAATTTGCAATGTGGTGTGCACGTACGTGTACCTCCACCTTTGTTATTGTACATGTACAATATATTATGCATGACCTCGAAAATCCGCAGCATGTACATGTTACATTGTAAGTTACGTGTAGCACCAGCAATACTCTTCACTGATCATGGAAATTGGTAATTGAATTGAATTAAATTTATGGAACCAAAGATTCATGTTTGTTTAAATTAATAATTTTGTACTGGCAGGTCTTTTCATGAGCAAAGTGGAGATCTCCAATAAACCAAAATTTGAGAGTGACACAGGAATCCCAAAATTTGGCCTCACAGCATCACTTTCTCTCGTCACTGGGGAATTACACTACAGAAAGACAAACACTTCGATGTAACAAAAACAGAACGTAGGGCTTACAAATTAGGGCCCCGTCTTCATAGGCCTGATCCAAAAACGAGTATCAGCCAGGCCACAATTTTACTTACACTCCGTGAAAATAAGAGTAATGAATATTATTGCACCCAGACAAACGCCAAGGTGAGCATTCATTGTAATTATTTAATACAGGTAACAATACAGGTCACTGTTTGAAACGAATATGGAACGTAGGGCCTTCACTGAAAAATTGCCTGGGTTGAATTTTAACCCAAGGAAGGGTGAAAACTCCAACTACCCAAATATGGGCTATGTTAACTGAACTTTGGGTTGAGAACTACTTTCTGTTTAAGTTTTCCCACAAAATGAGTGAATATTACCCGTCGTTTAGTTAAAACAACCCAAAAATTAATTTCAATCACCCAGATTGGGTTGAAACAACCTAAATTATTGGTTAGTTGGAGTTTTCACCCTCGCTTGAGCAATTTTTCAGTGCTACAATTCAGATTAAGTCCAGAGTAACTGCTATCAATCCCCAACGCAAGTATGGGCATAGTTACTTTCACCTCATGAAAATAACACTAACGAATATTATTACACCCCAGACGATGAACGCTAAGGTAAGCATTCACTTTAAACTATACAATACAGGTAAAAATACTTATCAACGATTGATAAGGAACTCAATGAAAGCTTCTTCTAAAGTTTGTAGCCAACCTGTGCTAAAATTCTCCCCTCACATTGTGCTTTAATAATAACAACAATAATACAACGATAATATTAATAATAATAATTTATTCATTAATAAAGCGCAGATTTAATATACATATGTTCAAATGCACTACAATGGAGACATTAAGCGTGGAACAATAAATACATTAGTATTAGATTAGTACCATCATCGAGTTTGATCGATAACTTTTCCACCAAATTCATCTTTCATCTTCCCAATGACTTTGGGATCGTATACCTCATGATCTGTAGGAAAGTTTGAAAAGTCAAAATCGTTACGTTTTGGTAAAGATAGTCGTTGACGTTATCTGATTTGATGTCTATGAGTAAACTGTCGGTGTCGGTATAAATTAGTCATACCTTTTCTCCAAAGGATGCTTTTAGCGTGTTGTAATAAAAGTCGTATATAAACGATTTAGACAAGTCGAGCACGCTCACACCACAATAGGTCGGTTTGTTCAATACGGGGTGGTGGACTTGTGATGTGATTTAGATACCAAGCCTTTATTAAGTTTCGCACTTTGTCTCGCAGTAGGGTCCGTCGATTCGGTCTCTCACATTTTCCATGGTTTTGCAAAAGACTGAGTTGTTCATCAGTTTGAAGAAATCTTTCTCAAAGTCAGAGGTAGCTCGTTTTCTCAATTTAGTGTTTTTATCAATGTAACTTTTTATCCAAGGTGCTTGCGGAAATGACAAAAAACGGCGAATTGTTTTCATATTCATCCGAGTTTGAGATATTTTTGCAACGTGCGATAATGAACTACATATTTCTTTTTTTGGGGGGGGGGGAGAAAGCGTAGCTATGAGTTTTTTAACAGTGTTGTCTTCTTTGTTTTATGTTAGAAGTTCTTGTTGTTGAGGTGACAATTGAATGCCAGTAATTTCTGTGTTCTCGGGTGCAAGTGGAAAGTCAATGTGAAGGTCGTGCAGCGTTGCGGGTAGTCGAGAGTTACTGCTAACATGTAGCCGGTTCTACATGTTAGCAAAATCCGCAAAAATCTGGAAAACGCCAAAAACTTTGAAATAACAAAACAATTCGAAAAATCGAAAAGCGACAAATTCGAAGAACTTTGAAATTTCAAATATTTTGGAAAAATCGGAAATTCGCAACACTCGCCAAAATTCGCAAAATCTCAAAAATCCGCCTCCTTTCCCACCCCCGCTCGAAAATTCTGAAGAAAATTCTCAAATCGATTGAGAAACGTAAATGGATCAAACTTTTGCCAGTTGGTGCGAATACGCTTAATTAGTAACAGTTCACGCGGCTCACGCGGCGTGGTTAACTGTAAACAGCTGTGAAACAAAACGTCATTTAATCGAGCAAGCAAAACTGGACGTACAGAGTCAAAGGCGTCACATTTGCTTGGTGAGAAAAACCAAAGACGGAAATAAAGTGTATAAACTGAAGCAAATATTTATTCCCATTGATTTGCTTACCGATTAAAATCGAAAATGTTAAACACAAAAACAACGTCAATTGTTTCTTTTGTAAATCTATTAACGTGGTAGAAGTGGTCGACTGTATTCATTGTTTAAAAAATTCTGATGGTTTGTTTGAATGCATCAATTGCAACGAATTTCACGACTGTCACAAATGTCACAAATGTAGGAAATGTACTCAGTATTCGACGTACAACGAATGCAGCGAATGTATAAATTGCGTTTATTGTTTTAGTTGTTATGATTGTTCACATTCTAATCCCTTAGAAAGTTGTGAAGCGTGTTTTGGTTGCAGCGGTTGTATAGAATGTGTCCGCTGCACCGATTGTGTTTGCTGCGTTAACTGCGTTGAATTAGATGGAATGGATCATGTGGTGCTTATCGATGGTCGGCACAAAAAAATCAGGCACAAACGGGAAGACAATTTATCGCCTGAAGCTGAATCTAAGCTGGACGCTAATTTATATGATCCAGGCTTAGTAATTGAAAATGACGTCGACATAGAAGATTTAAAAAGAGTAGAGACCCAACATGAAAATTTTATAGACGCGGCCGATTAACCTCCCAGAAAAAAATGAAAAAAGTTCCAATTAAAATACAAAATCAGAAACACGTCAACCCAAATTTACATCGTAACCGACGACCACGAACGTCTCAATGCCAAGTGATTCCAATGTTATATACGGTACTCTTGATGCCAGCAGACTCATTCTTTCAAACCCTGTGATAAAAGAAGGCGTAAATGTATCCCAATGCTATTCTCCCATTTATTATAATCACGACGGTCAAGAAAGACGTCTGCTAATTATGATGACAGACACGACGTGTTACGGTATAAATCCCCTGTATAAATACGACACGGGGGATAAAACTGTCAATAAAATCATTGGTCAGCAAATATGTTATCAACTACAAAAGCCCATGATGCGTATACTCGATGAAATACATTTAGCGGCTTACGAGTTCATTGAAACGCAAGCTGCTGCAAAGTCGAACGTACCGTCGATTACCATTAACGCTTATATAGCCAGTTGCGATTTGTTTTGTTCGGTCAAAAACCAGCCTATGTAAAAGTCGAAGAAGAATGCCCACACGTCAATAAAGGAATAGAAGACAGATTTGTCAATTGCCATGATTGTTTTAGAAGATAACGACCTTATACAGACTTTGAAGTGGAGAACGTAGGTGACAAACACAATCAGCGGTTTGTTTACAAAAAGCGGAAATCTAAAACAAACAAAATATTTAAACAACTAGACATTCAATTGACTACCGAACAAGCAGGTCTCTTAGAAAACATATTAAACCAAGTTTTAGCAGGCAAGACCTCTAGAGGGCAACCATTCAGGCCGTTGGTGGCAGTCTGTTACCAAGACGTAACCAAAGAAACGCCAGACAAAGCCAGGGACCTGCTTCAAGTCTCGGAGAAACACTTTACCGACGCCGTCAATAAATTTAGAAAAGGTCGCTAGGGGGCACTCTCTTTTTAAGACATATATAATAAAATGGAAAGGAATTCTTTTTATTTGACCGAAAGCGAGCAGACGTTTAACTTGAAACACGAGATTGATAATACAAAAGGCGGGAAAGCCGTTAAAGTAAAAAATCTACAGTTTAAAGTTGGATGTTTCAACGTGACAAATGCTACTGAAATCGAGTGGGATACAAACTTGGACGGTAAACCCGCTGTGGTCAGTGGTGAAAGACGCCTGGAATACGTTCAGGAGATAGAAGGGAAGTAGCCCCAATTTCAGAACTAGTAAAAAGAGCTAAATACAGACTATTAAAGCAAACGAAAAAGGGACTTTAGCAGAAGAAATTAGAATCATCGCTGACGAAATTGAACAGCTCTATCAAGAAGTTAAAGCGCAGTTAGGTCAAAGACAACATTAGACACGCGATCTCGTTTAAATGTTGAAATCAACAATAAAAACATCGAATCAGCGTCATTACATTAGGGACAGAGACAAGCCTTAGAAGAGATTTACGAGGGTAACCCCCAGCTCAAACAACAACGAAACCCCCCCCCGCGCAACCAACAACGAAGCCCGCAGCACAACCTCCAATTTACCCTGTGAGAGACCGAAACCAACCCAGAAGGGGATAGAGACCATGACATAGGTAAAATACTTTTTCTCACGGGGTTAAAAGAACCTATATACGATAGGCTTCATTCTCAAGGCTCGTTTCAAGCGTTACTCCAGGGCGAAAGAGGAAGCATCGTGGTGTCTCCCGGTTATTACAGCATGGACTGGTTTGATTTTTTAAGAAACTTGATCCCGGGCGTATCTTTCAAAGGTCACTCAGAGTCTAAGAGGGTTACGTTGGCCATTATAGACCCCACCCTCAAGTTGTGGCTAAATAAAGAATTGTCTAAAACATTGAACTTACCCGAAGTAAAACTTTACCCAGCGTCATTTGTGAAGGAGAAAAGTGACTTAAACCCCTTAATTTGTTCGTTGCAAACAGCTAAATACCCACGACAACTTTTACAACGGACAGCCTTCAGACTTGCTAGACGTGATAGCTACCGAGCCTCTAAACTCAACAAAGGAGGTGTGTAACACAACTAAAAAGTTAACAGACAGAAACATCAGCGAGTTGACCTTTTCTTTTAAAAACGAGCGAGGAGAACTCGTAAACAACAAAGGCACTGGAATTTAATTGAGCTTGACATTTTTTAAAACGGTATAAAATAAAAAAGAGATTGCAACAAACATTCAGTCGAAAATGTACCCAGACTTGAGTGGGTATCCAAAGTCAAACAGTGTTGAAACGGCGGCCGAAGCAACAGAGACTAAAGCCAACTGCCTTAAAAAAGATGGAAGACATCCGCGGAGAAATCTTAAGAGAGCGTAACGCATTTGAGACTTCTTACAAAAAGATCAAACGGCTATTTACCGCGCTAGACTGCGTGGAATAAGGAGTAGAAATATTGGGCGCTACATCAGCCGCTATAGGCATTCCCGCACTATTGGGATCTATCACTGCACCCGTCGGGCTAGTGGTGGAAGGCAGGTTGACTTATAAAACTAAAAAGCACGATAAATCAAGAATGCTTGCCGACATCAAGCTAACTATCATCGACAAGTATGTCTCACACGCGATCGAAGACGGTGACGTGTTTCAAGAAGAACTCGTTTTAATTTTGTCCGAACTTAGGAAATTTAATGAGATGAAGGAAAAGATTCGCGCAAACACAACGACTAAATTGCAGGAAGGTAAATTACAGAGCAATGAAGAATTTGACTGCCAAGTGCAAGCCAAAGCAGAAACGTTAGTCAACGAAAGGGCAGCGGTTTAAAAAAAAGACCTTATGAAAAAACTTGGCGAATAACTTTAACCAAGTCTGTCAAGTACCAGGAATCACCGCCTGCCTATGAACCAAGAAAACCCACCGCACCTGCTTTTTAAAACCGGCTTATTATAAAAGAGATGGGCGCCAACTATTAGTCAATTATCAATAGTGGTTAATAAAGACTATTACTTTTCTGCCGTGTTTCCCAATTTACCCGCGGCTTATAAGTTACCGAGAGTGAAAACAGACGAAGCCGTTAACTATTGGGTTACTGACTCCATATCATTTAGTCAAAATCAATTTTATTTCGCGGTCTATTGCGCTAGAACAGCTTGTGGGGTAGGATTTGATTTACTCTCTAACCAGAATCCATATGTGTCTGCGTTGTTTAATTGTCACAGTGAGAAAAATCTTTTATGACTGCGTGATGCCTATTCCAAATGACGACATGTTTGACGCGTTGCATAATATTTACCACCATCGGAAATTTACACACACTTGCCGGTTGTTTAACACTGACCAAAGTAAATCGTTTATACAGACGAAGGATACCATATCAAACGGATTCGGAACTGCTTATTATTTCGACGATGGCTCTATACTGGTGCCAGATAAAAACTACGACGCACACGATATACACATAACAAACGGCAAATATGCGGGCTCTACTTACATGGGCTTCGGGTAGGCTAAACCGCCTAAAGGCTCGGGCCACGCGAGCACGTACACCGTGACATGGATTACACAGTCTGACGCAGTTAAATTAGCCTGATGGGACTGTATCCCGAAAAAGAGTAAACTTACAGACGTAGGCGTCACACAAGTAAACGAATCGATTAGACCCTATGTGTACTCGTAACTGCGCGCGCAGGCTCAAACAAAAACGAGCGTAATGGCATATGACACCGGATTAGATGCCCAACAGCAGTTTATAACGATCGTGTAATCTTTAATAAACTGGGAGCCCGACCTGGAACAGTCAATCGAAAAGTTTCAAAACTCCTTGCGGTACGCAAAAACGCCGTTGAATGTCGTAGTCGTACCTGGTTTGTACTAGGTACCGTCGGATATGGATTAACGCATAAGAACATTTGAAAAATAAACAAAAAAACTTCAAATCGTGACAGTCGGCATGCAGACGGGCTATGTTCCAAGTGTAAATTCAAGTGCAGTGCCGGAACATTCCAATTTTAATGATCCGGGAAGTAAAGAGGTTTTAAAGCCAGAACCTATATTAACGCCCACGCCTAAACAGGCAAAAGCACCTCAAGAAAAGAAAACATTAGACGTTCACAATGAAGAGAGATTATCTTTAACCGTAGGAGTTTTGCAGTAGCCGGACTTGGCGTTATGTTGTACAACGTATTAAGTTAGACCTAAACCAAAAAGTAAAAGGCATTAAAATTTTTAACTTTTTGCCGTCTAGTTACATCTTCTGAACATAAGTCAAAATCAAAACGTCCACGCCTACAAACAACGTCCAAACGTGTTCGGCTATCCAACTGACTGCTTTACTCGCCACGTTAAATATCCAACTTAGTATACTGCCAATTATACCCGGCGATGCTGCAAGCGCTTCCAGGCCTAATTTTTTCAATACGTTTGCTAAATTCTGTAATTGCCGTTTGATCCAATCTGTTATGCCTTTAGGTTCTGGTTTTGGCGCTGGTGTAGGTTTTGGCCTCGGTTCAACATTTGGACTAGGGGTACCAGCTGCTCTCACAGTGGCCACTATGCTCGATACTATGGTACTGATAGCTAAACTAAAAACCGTCAAAATATTAACTATCGTCACGCCTTGTTCTCTAAATAACGTGCAGATCTTTTCGCGCAATGTTAAATCACCGTACATCACCGCGTTAATTGTTTCCTTGATGCGATTAATCTAGGTACGAATCTGATCGGTATTTCTGTTAATAACTTCCAACCGGCCGAGTCGTTCAATTTGTAAATTTTCCAACTGTTGTTGAAGTTCTTCTTCTGCCGGTGTGGTCACTTTTTCTAATTAATTTTTAACTTGAATCTTGAAATTTTTCGTCCAACTGATCCAATTTACCTTGGTTTAAAATCAGCTCGCCTTTTACCGTTTGTAAAGATTGGCCTAAAGCGACCAAGTCTCGGTAATTTAGCCCTTCAGTTTGAGCTTTCCGATTTTTCAGTAAGCTGTTCTACGATGCGGCTGACTTAGTCGGCTGCGCTAGGCAGTTCTTCCGTTTGAACTGTTTCAGGTTGAAAGAATTTAAACACTTTGCCCGTTCGTGTTATTTTTCTACCATAAAATTTATCACCTAGATCTGCACGGACAAATTGCGTGCCTGAGTATCCAGCAGGCCAGCGTTTTTGGCTATCGTGTACAAGTTTACGACTAATTCGGGGTTTCTTCTATCCGTTAATAATACTTCCTTGCTGAAACCGTGAATCCCTTTGAAAAATAAACTGCAGCTTTTTCGATACACAACATTTTCATAATGGGGTATTGTTTGGTACGTCTTGTCGGCCAGCAAGTTTGAAAAATAGATAGAAGTCGTCTACCGTCAGATCGGTTCTATATGATGTTATTCCCCGTGCTAATGTATAATCAGTGGGTATTACTGATCCGTCTTCATACGACGTTTCTTCCTTGTCAATGCTATCGTCCCATTCTGGGTTTTAATCTTCTTCTCGCCCTCGATCCAACAGGGGCATCTCTTCAGGGTCTAACCCGCCTTCTGCCACGTTAATTTATAATAAACCGTTTTCTTAACCGGTGGGTAAACTAGCCAACTTTGCGTGGCCAATGCGCCTGTCGACACCGCAGTTAATTTGGCAGGGTCTTCGATAGTTAAACGATTTAGATCGGGCAGCTTAATTTTCAATAGTTTATTACTAAGCATGGTGCACCCCCATTGAAATTAGGCTAATAACAGCGCCGTGATATACCGTGTTGGCAATCCCGTTTACGTCGATCGATTTTGCGTAGCTCATTTTTTAATAATTACGGTTTTAATATTTACTCCATGTCTAAAATTTCTGGTGCAGGAGTTGGTGATTGAGCGGGTATCGTTTGAACTGGTGCCAGCGTGACCGTTTTTACCGGCGGCGTTTTCTCTTTCAAAAACAACGCTAAAGCGATTCCTCCGATCACTAGTTTTTCTGTTGACATCTTCTTTTACAATAGTAGGATTCTTATTGATAGCCGAATCTTCGTCGTAATTAACGTGGCTACAATTGGAGATAAGTACACACTGTACTCGTAACAAATTTCACTGAGTTTCACTGAGTGTCCCATGCTTTGACTAATTATTGAATCGTCGTTTAAACCTTTGGTTAAATCTTCTTCTGATTTCAGACCAACTTTGAATCCAAGGAATTCAACCGGGGTAGCTTTTCCTAAAAGATTCAAAAGGAATTGACTAACGCTTTGACCATTTCTTTGCGGCATCTGACCCCGTACAAGTTGAACAGCTTGGAGTTAAAGATTCGAAATCTTTCACGGTGTACTCCTTATCTAGGTATTTTCTCGACTAACAAGAGGCTACGATTGAACAAAGTCGGTATTTGACATAAGCTTTGGGTTCTGTGGTTTGTGCAGATTCGCTTTTTTCGTTAGAACTGAAGATAGTTTTAATGTTGTCAATTCTATTATATAGCGCTTAAATTTGTTAAACACTAGCTTGCCGCATAAATATTTCACAGGGTAGTTCGTTAGATTAATTGCAATAAATAATCGGACTAGTTGAACATATTTTAGCATAGCTGTTATTTAATTAGAAAAAAAATAAAAAAAATAGTGCAACCGGGTTATTACAACCCAGTTACACCAAATCCAAACAAATGATAACTACCTGTTCAATTGCTTCTGCTGTTGATTCATCGATCATATCACATTTCTTCATTAGATTGCATTTCAGACAATGAAATACACAATTCCATTTGAAGTGGCCGATCGGAGTATCTAACCGTGCAATCGTTGCCTGATTAGCGTTACGCTCTGAGAATTGGAGTTTAACCAGATGGTCATTATAATAGCAATATTCATTTTCATTGATTAACTTCTGTAAAAATTCTCTGTCGATAAATTTATCGGCATTGTAAAAATTATTGTCTTTATCGTATTGTTTGCATTTTCTTAACCAACGGTTAAGTGTAATTTTAAAAGCGTCGTTACAAATTTTGCATTCAACTTCTTTTTCGATGCGGACAAATGCCGTTACCGGCACAATCTTTACAACAATATTTTTCTCGTCCGTGAGGACAAAGGCCATTACCGTCACAATCTTTACAACGAAATTTTCGTCGGGCGTGCTTGCAGTTACAATGCATTTTGGACATTTTACTTGAATCGCTGCACTGTATACAACCCGCGCATAATTTGCCGTTTCCTTTAATTTTAAACAGTGTCAAATCTTTCTCTTTGCAACAACTCTTACATTTTTTGTCTGCATCTTAATTAGGTAAAACATAAATAAATTTCAGAATTGTTATAGAATGCAGTCATTTGCAAGAGGTTCCGTATTTAACACCTATTTACTAAATTTCACATCAAGTACTGTCCTGGCGACATTTTCCTTGAAATCTTTGAGCACTGAGTTATACTTTTGCGTCAAGAGCCAACAACTGTGTAGGTAATGCCGACCACTGAAAGCCATTCGACTTAGCGCACACGTGTTACTGCCTTTAGGTCTCCTGCGATATTTAATCAACTGATCAGCTGAGCAATCGTCTATGATGATCAGCGTATTTATGCCACCAAACGCCTTTTGGTACAAGCCGACGGCTTCGTTTAATTCTAACTTCTATTTTTCCAAGTCACATAGGTAAACATTTTCGTTGGTGTATACCCACAGTCGTTCCATGTACGTTTTATTTTTAAACAACGTTGGACAGATGATCACGATCGCCTCGTACGTATATCGATATTCAGTTTCCAAAAGGTCTAAGATCCGTTGGGTTTTACCGCTTCCCGTTTTACCCACGATTAAAGCGAAATGCGGTGATTTACACACCGCTACTATAATAAACCAGACTTTTAAAATTTCCGTCGTAACTGTTAAATGCGCATCCATTATCAAATATACGTACATATACAACGGACCTGCAGTTTCTGTTTCCCGTTCCATTTGTATCGATATATCACCACCGCTGCCTAATCCCCTACCCGATCCATGCGCCGAGTTGTCATCAGAACTGCGAAAGTCGAGCCACAAACCGTACTTGTCTTTCAGGTAACTAGCCATGTCAACGCCTGTTGGACTCAGGTCTTTCACAACTGCACTACCAGATTCTGCATCCGAGTCACAAAAGAATTTGCTAATTTCGTTTAATTTTGGTGATATGTGGGTTGTAAAATCTTTGCGGGTTCTTCACAGTAGGATCTTTGAACAAGACCAAAACGCCCTTCAGAATTTAATCCTTTGATCTATACTAATGTTCCATAGAGTGTCTGATTTCTTAACCGCTTGCTTTTTCCACGAGTGAATGTGGTCAAATAGGTAGTACATATTACCTTTATGCCTCTACGGCCGTGTCGGTTGAATTGACCACCTTGTCACGACCGTTAAAAGTCAACTGGTATGTTAAAGGTTCTTTGAAACCGGAGGGATAAAAAAGTCAGTGATCCGTCAACAGCGGTACGTATAACAATATGGCATATCTGTTCTTAAAAATGCATTGTTAACCGCTTTATCTTTACCTTCATTAGCCGCTGCGCTACCATCTGCTGCGCCTAGTCGCAATTTGACCACGTTTTCGCATTCTAATCGGACGTATGCCATATTTTTAGTCTGTGATATCGGCAGCCAGTTGTCTTTAAAATTGTAAAATACGTCTGCGTCTTGATAAATGACAATTTTATTGCCCAGAAGACTGACGTTGAGTTTTGAAATTAAGTTCCGCACGACATTGTTGTAAACGGTTCGATTGTCATCTGAGGCGCTGTCTAACTCAAGTTTTAACGCTAGTTTTGCAGTACCGGGGAGAAAATCACGTGCGGCTGTTGGACTTTTTAAACAAACCATGAGGCAAGAGCACGCGAGTCAGCAGCAATGCGTCGACGCGGATGAAGCGTTACGTGCTTATTCGGAATTGACCGGTAAAAACGTAAGCCTTTGCTGCCAGAGCCAAAGTTGTCAGATTTGTACGTGCCTTTGGAAGATCAGAAAGTTCGCAAATATGTGTGGATTTTAGGTGGCACCGCGTAAGTCTTTTTTGCGTATCGATATAGTTAGGGTTAAGTTTAACTTTATTTAAAATGGAGAAACAATTTTCAAAATTGTCTTATAGCCCACAGGGTTACTGGAAAGGCGAAAATGCCATAGGTAATTTATATCAAAAGACGGGTGTGGATAAGTCGGTAATTCGAACCTCGCTAAAGAAACAAGCCAGTTGGCAAATTTATTTACCTGCCCCTAGATACGTACCCAGGCAGATGACGTTGCAATCGGAATCTGTAGAATCAATTACGTCCATCAGACGGATGTGCTATACCTACTACCGTGGGATTGGGTAAACCATAAAACTTATAAATACATGTTATCTGTGGTCAACGTTAGGTCTAGATATAAAGAAGCTGAACCTTTGACCAGTAAAACGTCCGAGCAGGTGTCTATCGCTATTAGACGTATATACGACCGATCGCCCTTGACTGGGCCTAAATTTGCCATGGTCGATTTGGAATCGGTATTTAAAGGCGAGTTTAAAAAGCTGTTGGTTAAAAACAACGTCGAAATTCAAGTAGGTGGGAATTGTTGAAAGATTTAACCGAACGTTGGCTGAACGGCTGTTCGGTCATCAATACGCGCAGATGTTAAACGTTGGTGAACATAACGTGGAATGGGTCGAACTTTTGCCTCAGGTTATGAAAGCGCTAAACGTAGAAAAGACTAGACTAATCAATAAAAAGCCCGTAGCAGCTATCAAGTTAGATCTGGTAAACCAAGCACCGGCTGCACCAGTCCCCAAAAGAAGAAAAGTAGAACTACCTGCAGATGCAATTGCCGGTATCTATATTACTCAGGTGAGTAAGAAGGAGGTACCGTTAGAAGGGCAACCGATCCGATTTGGAGCATTGATGTTTACCAAATTGAAAAACGTGCTAGTTGGTTCAAAAGGGTCAACGGCAAAAGGTGAAAACAGGGCCAACGTTGTATTATTTGCTTCGGGTCCCAAGCGGAGTTTCACTAGAGAAGATCTTCAAGTGGTGCCCGTGGGGCCTTCTTGAATACTTAGATAATGTCAATAGGCCAATGTGTCAATGCCATTTGGAAAAATGTAACAATTTGTATCCAATGGCAATAGACTCAGTTTATTCTGCTTGACGGTAAACAACTTGTGTCTGTTTGATCAAAACAGCTGCTGTTTGAAAAATCCTTATCGCCGATTTAACAAACAGTCTTCATAATTTGCGTGTGATAATTCTTTTTTAGTCACAACTTTAGTGACCCCCCTCGCCTTCTTCAAATTCTGGTCTTCTGTTACAATCGAATACATTTTACGATGTATGCAAACGACTTCTTTCACCAACTGTCCGCCAAATTCATCTTTCATTTTGCCAATAACTTTTTTATTTGTCGGATCGTACAATCTATGATCGTTCGGGTAATTTGACAAGTTAAATTCGTCTTTATTTTGGTAGATGTAATCGTATATGTCGTCAGTTTCGATTTCCAACAACAAAGAATCGGTGTCTGTATACAACAGCTTTATTTTATCTCTGAAGTGTTGCTTACACTCGTAATGAAATCCGTACATTTGAATTTTGGATAAATCTAGAATACAAACGCCGCAATAAATAGGTTTGTTTAACGCTGTCGAATCGCGGTCCATTTCAACACAGGATAGATCGCAATCTGGAAAAGGCGTGACTGTTTTAAATTTGACAGTGAAGACAATTTTGTAAATTTGTCGACGTCATATTCATCTTGAGGCAAATGACTTTTGATGTGACTACGCGTGTCTTCCATCGATTTGCCAAATACCAAATTGTTCATTAATGTAAAGAAATCTTTCTCGAAATCAGAATTGGCTCGTTTGCGCAATCGGGTGTTTTTATCCATGCATTTTTCATCCACAGTCTCTGTTCAAACGATAAAGTCGGTGCACCGTTAGTAACTGTAAAGCCAGTTTTAAATACAATTGTTAATTGCGAAAATGCAATTGATATTTCCCTTTCGTGCTCAAAGTCGCCACGAGTTTACTGACGGAGGATATTTTTTCGCCGATGAGATCGATCAATTTATTTTGATAAGGCGACAACCATTCGTTTGGGATCTGAACGTTTGCGAGTCGTGCATGTGTTTCGGATAATCCTAGGTGATTTCAAATATGTAACCCTTCCCAACGTGGGGGTCTAATTCTAAAATTTTATCGCACGAGCAAAGGTTGAGGCATAGCCCAGCCGTATACGTTATTCTTGTCCAAATCAATTATATAAGTCGAGGGCTTACTTTGATCGTAATCGAGCAAATATTTATCATCGCTTTAGCGTGTCGTTTTGCACCCACAGAAGAAATGCCGCCGCGTTTGGCGCACTCGAAAAATATATGAATATTCACGTCCGTTAATAATTCGAGCTCCACTCGCGAATATTTCAATAACGCGTGCCACGCTATCCCGGGTGCCGTACAATAGTTGGCAGGATCTAAACCGTAATTTTTACGCTGACTTGGCGGAAATTTTCAAATACGCAGGCCAATAAAATGGCGGCCGTTTGAACGTAAATGTTGTAACACTTGCCGAATTTTTACAGTTGCTACAAATTTCCTGCGCTCGTTGGTATTCTTCTAGGGATACACATTCTCGTTTCAACGAGCTATAAAAGGCTTCTCCCAGAGGAAGTTGTGTTTCTTTGAATTTTGCGAAAGAACCCACGTATTTGTACGGATAAACGCCCTTTTGTAAACGCAGTTCGTATTTTGGGGAAACTGCTTTCAAAAAATTTAAACAGACAGGCTTTCACCGAGCCGTCTAGCGAGGTGCCCAAGAAATTAAACGAATCTATAAATGTTAATTGGCCCGCCGAAAACGAAATGTATTTTTCCGAAATTTTAGGAATGCACCGTATTTTCTTGCAGGTTGATTGTCATATACCTTCCATAATCAAACGTGCGTCGTAATTGTCCAAGTTGTGTAGAAACACAGGTATTTCTGTTTAGCCGGGTTAAATTTGTCGTTGTAAATTGCATAAATAATGTGCCGGGGCCGCAATATTAACACGTGATGTGGCAATGATCTCGGACTTTGCAAAACTTGTTGATAGGTTTCTAGCAATTCATACGTTTGTAATCGACGTAACTGCGCTCATTTTCCGTTTTTACATCGCTTTCTCAATGGTGGGCGAATTGTTTTCTCAGCTTCGTGCTGTTTAGATAATTCTAGATTCCACAGCATCGTTTTCGGATTTGCAGATATTTTGTAAATTTCCTGTTTCTCTGCCAACAACGAATTGATGAACGATTTTGCCGTGTTGCACCCCCTGTAAATTTGTCGTTTCGTAAAACGCCGTCGCATCGCTTGATGCAACAGGGAAAATCTGAAGCGATATGTTGATGCTTTCTGACGGTGTTTCCTTCTTCGAGCGGCATCGGTTCCAATATAGATTCAAAGTCGGCGTAAATGACAAACAGCACCATCTGTTTGTTTTTGTAATCTCTCAATTAAATTTTAAGATGTTATTGTCTTCCGACGGTAAAATGACTTTGATGATCGAAACGTCTAGTCCGAGGCAGTCCTCTTGATGTTTTTGTTTGGGAAATTTATTTGACATTTGCGACATTGATAAATTCGGCCGTTGTGATTATTAATTACGTTTGGAATGAGTCCCGACATGTTTTTAATCCAACAATAATGTTGTTTATATCCGTTGTCGAATAACAATAGGTCTACGTGTCTTTTGGTCGAAACACTTTTGGATAAATATAAAGTCAGAAAAGTGCTATTTTTTGTCGTAACCGTATAAATTGATCGATAGGTTATTCTGCGATTCGATTTTGGAAATTTGATTCTTTGGAGTGGGAAAGTCTATGCTGATGAAGTTTAATTCGCTTGGGCCGTATGTCGTTATTCTTTCTCGATGTATTTTATAATCTTGATTTCTCTGGATTGTACGTTTTACTTTGTTGGAATATAATCCCAGGGCGGCGCATATTGCTCAATGTATACTTTCTTCATCTTCTTTTTTGACATTGATGACTGCGTCCTCATTTTGGATATACTCTGGTAACATGATGTAACTGCCGCCTCGTGGATTGAATAGAATCACGTTGACATAAAAGGCTATAATTTCCAATATAATATCCAACCTGACCCCTTGTGGACAAATCTATCGATTTTATCCAACAATTCTAGTTTTGGCTCTTCCAATGCATTTTTAACGCCTGGTTGAAGGTTAAAAGTTGCGACTTTTGACAGAAACGTAAAATCCTCAGTGACAAAATTTGTTTGTTCCGGTCGTTTCTTTTTAAATCTGACTTTAACTGCCGTTTGCAAACGGTAAATACTCTATTTCTCATAATTGTTTCAGTGCCAATTTTTAAATGTCTTTTTTTGTGCGTGATAAAAAAAATTAAACGGCGTCGTCGTTAAAAATGCGCGGTCTCAGTTCCCAGTTACGTAAATTGCCTTTGAATCTTTAAACGTCTCGCACGTCTAATTTTAAAAATAATTTTCGTAACATGTTGATTGATTTGTGAGGTAACTTTTGAAATTGCTTTGAATAATTTTACCCCGTGTATGAATTCATTGCGCTGGTACATTAACAGAGGGCGCTGCGGTTTCTGTAAAGTAATATTATGAGCAAATAATGTTTTTTTTTCCACAAATTATAACCATGGAGATTATGCTTATATTGTAATCTGTTTTGTTTGGAGTTTTGATTCGATGTCATGATTTATGATATAACTTCCATTATTTATCCCCGCATGCACAGGACCAGAGAACTGAACTCAGGGACGGATGGACACTCGTATTCTAACTTTTGTGTCGATTGGCCTGAGCAGCCGTTTATTGAACTTGACACAGTTCAGGTTGTTCCCACCCGAAGCTGGTGACGTGGAACTGCAAAAATTGCATTGCGCAGAATCAAAGTATAGCTACTCAGCAATATATGGAAATAGTTCCCGCCCGAAGCTGGTGACGCAGAACTGCAAGTATGTCTTACATT
Source organism: Acanthaster planci (assembly GCF_001949145.1). Next base: position 270,653 of record NW_019091646.1, read on the forward strand.
GCGTTTCAGGCAAAGTGTAGCTATTCAGCAAAAAGTACAGAGATTGTTCCCGCCCGAGCCTGGTGACGCGGAACAGCAATACATATCAGCAAAAGTACTGGTACTATGGCAATCAGCAATTGTCAGCGATTGTTCCCGCCCGAGCCTGGTGACGCGGAACAGCAACTCATATCAGCAAATACATAGAGCTATCAGCAAAAATGTATGAAAGCAATTATCATATCAGCATTTGTTTCCGCCCAAAGCACATGGAGCGGTAAATTAATTTTGGAATGTACCTGCGCGGTACAAAGCCTTCGATATGCAAATTCAAACGGCAATTACATCTGGCAGAATGCAAAATTACCCAACTTGCATGAACAAAATTAACCAGGATTTACTCCAGCATACAATGGGCCAACCATCAAAAAGCTGGGATAGGACAGCAATTTCCACGAGGTGTGGCCCGACTTGGGCTTACACTGGGTTGCTGGAATAATGGGCAACTAATGAGCATTTTCAACAACCACTTAAAGCTATTTATGTCAAACGACAGAAATTAGTTAGTGCGAAATGGCTTTACTTAATTTGGCCCTTAATAATCTAGTGACTCCCCAGACAAACGAAGGGGTCAGGCCTTTCCTTTCGGCACATTCCCATAAGTGTCGTAAATAAAAATACAGTGCCTCAAAACAGAGGTCGATTTGCGGTCCCTGAATGAAATTCACGCCAAACGGGCTTGTTGCTGAATGAAGTTGGCAACATGACCGCCGCCAAACAGACCTCAGGTGGTGGTATTAAGGGGAGATGCAACAGGCAAACAATGTGGCGCCAGGGCTTGGTAGAAGTTGTCGAGAATGAACGAACAACTATCATCAGTCAAATGAAATTCGTCCGCATGATATAACGCCGCGGACGACCACTGGATCTGGGGGTGCCAAATAACACCCCATTAGCGTTTCGAAATAATGAATGAACGTACGCGTTCAGCGAACGTCGCGTACGCTTGAGGGAACTCTGCTTTAGGGCGTGCGGGCAAATTTGGCGGGGCAGTAACTCGGAATAAAGAATGACAGTATGCGGCAGTGCTTCTCTGGTCAAATTGATGCACTGCCGTGCTAGAATACTCAGTAAATGTTTGTGTACAAGCCCCAGGTCGTTGGCGCCAAACTGCAGGATGATGACGTCAGGTAAGATCGGAACTGCCGACCACGCTTTCAACAGTGATATAGGCCTGCCGATTAAGAAGCTTTCCCCACCCGAGCACACCAGCAATGACCCACACAGTTGGACTGGCAGGGGCCAATTCTCGCAAGAAAATCGGAACAAAACACGAGCAAAGTACTTAAGCTAATACAACAATTGGAAATAGCTGGGGGAATCCGAATGTAACGTCGGTAAGCCCCAGACTTCCAACGCCCCAAAATTTTAACATCATTTTCAGACACACCTGCCATAGCCGCAGACGTAAATCTGGCGTCGTAAAGCCCTATAAACTCAATGGCACGACGGAGTACCGCGACAAACTGGTAACGCGTGACAGGACGCCCATCGAAATGCGACAAATGTGACAAAATGGGCCCAGAAGGAGCCCGCCGCTCGGAGTTAGCGCGGGGCATAACTAACAAAATTGCTTTTGCAAAACAGACAGATTTTCTCTTTTCCAACCAAACGCCACGGCTGCTCAAGCAAAAGTGACCGGGAGTAACTCTCTCCAGTGCTACTAACATTTTCGAGGTCACGCCAGTAACTAATTCGAGGCATTAAATCACCTTGCCAGCAACCGCAATTGAACACTACTGACCAACTTAGTGACAAAAGCCTCCAATGTCACGCGGTAATAAATTATTTGAAGCTGCAATTTATTTTGCCTCAAATTGAATATAATTCAAAAATTTCTTCATTTTTTTCGACGCTTTTTTTTTCGCGACTAATTTTGCATACTCAAACCGACTGGCAAAAGTTAGATCCCTTTACGTTTCTCAATCAATTTAAGAATTTTCTTCAGAATTTTTGGGCGGGGGTGGGAAGGGAGACGGATTTGGAGATTTTGCGAATTTTTCCAAATTATTTGACATTTCAAAGTTTTTTCGAATTTTTCGCTTTTCGATTTTTTCGAACTGTTTTGATTTTTCAAGGTTTGTGGAGTTTTTCGTATTCGGGGGGGGTTAGGTGTTTTGGTCCAGGACTCTCATTATCCTACTACTAGCGTGGGCCGGACCGCGATACTTACCCGTCATGTGGCAGTGATCTCTGACTTTTCTAAACTTGATGGGTTTTTCAAAGCTCAGACAATAAAAGTCAGTAAAGCCTCTCTCGTTTTGAAAACCAAAGTCCATCTTTTAAACAACGGTTTTGGGCAACTGTGGTAATTTAAATTGGCGTTGATTATCTCTAGTGGGATAGATCCTTTTCTTGAAGATCCAGCAGTGCCGTTTTTGTCGTGTTGTTTTTTGTAGTTCTGATGTCCATAGAAGCGGTTTTGGATTTGCAAATATTTGGTTGATGTTGTCTCCTCGCGTGCTAATGAGTAGCAGCGTCTGGTTCTCTATAGGTTCTCTCAACCTTGACGACCGTTTTCGTGATGTGTGGATTGTAAAATCTTTGGGGGTTTTAATAGCCGGGTCTCTGAACAAAATCAAAACGCCTTTTAAGCTCTTGATCGTCTGATCGATGCTTATATTCCATAACGTGTCTGATCTATTAACCGCTTGTTTTTTTCCACGAATGTATCCGGTCGAATAGATAATAAACGGGCCCCTTGTGCTTGCTCCCCAATGCTTGGGCCAGGTCTCGATTGGTTACTACTTCGTATTTAAAAGTCAAATCCGAAATTGAGTACTCGGCCGCGGTGTATGACTTGACTTGACATGTTTTTTTTTATAGATTGTTATTTATATATATAGGCCATTTATTTAAGGCGGTTGTAAACATAGCGCATTTTGCTTTGAACAGAGCCCTGCTTTAAGTGGAAGTCACGAGTTCAGGCCGGGCAAGTCGAGACTTGTAGCGACCGGAAAAGCAAGGGGAAGTCCCTTTTTTGTTTGAGAGTCACGTGGTAGGTTGTTTATGCAGTCAGTGCTGGCCGGCGCACGTCACGAGTTGTTGACGGAAAAGTGCACTGGGGTCGAAAGGTCAAGGTGAGTGAAGTGGGAAACCCCGGCGCGGGTGAGTGAAAGAGGGTGAAAGGGGGTGAATGGGGAGGTGGTCCAGAACTCTCCTATCCCTACTACTACAGTTGAATCTGTATTGCAGTTCTGCTCTGGTGAATTGAGATTACTCGCATTTGTCACAATAAAGTGGTAAACCGGAAAGTGTAGTAGTAGGGAATAGCCGATTCTGGACCACACGCCCCTTTCACCCCCTTTCACCCACACGCGCCGGGGATTTCCACTTCACTGACCTTGAACTTTTGACCCCGGCGCACTTTTTGTTTAAACAACTCGTGACTAGCACCGGCCTGCACCAGCAATTACTCACTAACAAAAAAGGGACTTCCCCTTGCTACAAGTCGAGACTTGCCCGACCTGAACTCGTGACCGCTACTTAAAGCGTGGCTCTGTTCGAAGCAAAACACGCTATGTTTACAACCGCCTTAAATAAATGACCTATATATAAAAATAACAATATACAAAAAAAAACATGTCAAGTCAAGTCGATAGAAAAAAATGATAAAAATTTTCAAATCCTAATTATAAATAGAGACATGAGCAACCCACAACACCGACCTCTACTAACGACCTTTAATCGATTTAAGAAGGCATTTTTAGAAGATTTTGTTAAGCGGTATAACATTCCATTACCGGCACCAAAAACAACCCAAACCCGTAGATCTCATACAAAACCCGAGCTTATTGAAGCCATACGGACAGATCAAAAACAATTTAGGTATCTCCCGCGTCAGTCATATCGGCAGCTGTTGAAAACGGTACAAAAATATAATATTCCTTTTGCAAACAAAGACAGATATGTCAAACAGGACTTTATTGAAGCGATTAAAGCTTACACTCAGCCCGAGGAAATTGCGGAAGTCGACATTAGAAACGTCAGGGGCTTTCAGGGTAATTTTCGCAATTGGGAATTGATACCTCGTTTCTTTGAATACGATTTGATACACTTTTTTGATTTTTACAAAACTTTCATCGAGAAAAAAGCTTTGGAAGAACTAAAAGAAATTGGTTCGTACAAATTGCAAACAAATATCAAAGTTCAGTTTAGATTGGAAAAACCTGAAAAAACTGAATTTGGCGTATTCCCCTTTCT
>NW_019091646.1:274924-286728 GCF_001949145.1 Acanthaster planci
GCAATCATAAACGTACAAAATAAAGATCAAGAATGTATCCGATGGGTGTTGCGGGCAGCTTTAAAGTTATATTCAGACGACGTTAAAAGTCAGTTGGAAACAAGTCCAAAATATAAAATACATGACGAGCGAACATCGATTTACAGGTCAGAATCAGATGGTTTAAATTTTACAAACATAAGCTTTCCAACACCCATATCTCAGATCCCACGTATCGAATCGCAAAATAACTTGGCGATCAAAGTGTTTGGTTACACCAAAAAAGACGGTCTTTACATTCTTTACAAAAGCAAGCGTCCAGAAAAACCGATCAATTTACTTTATTTTAACAAAGGTGACGAAAATCACTACTGTTGGATTAAAAACTTTTCTAGGTTGACGAGTGATATCGATCATCACGAGCATAAGAAACACTGGTGTTTTAATTGCATGTGGCATTTCCAAACGGAAGAAAAGTTAACCAGACACAAAGAAGATTGTCAAGGATTAAACGTTCCCACATGTACGGTCGAGTTGCCCGCCAAAGGTGAGAATGTACTCAAGTTTAAAAATTACAAAAATAAACAAGACGCACCTTTCGTCATTTACGCCGATTTTGAGTCTGTTGTAGAAAAACTACCACCGACAGATACAAACACTCTCAAAACACAGATTTACAAGCCTTGTGGCTAATCATACGCAGTTGTCAGATGCGACGGGATTTGTACTAGCCAAAAGACGTACAGAGGTCAAGACGCGGCTGTTAATTTTGTAGGGTCACTTTCTCAGGAAACAGAGAATATCAACGAAACGTTTAAAAACAAAGCGAAGTTGATCTGGTCACCCGAGTTACAAAAAATCTACGAAAATTGTAATCGCTGTTGGATCTGCGAAAAGTTGATAGATCGAGCGAAAGCGAACGAATCTCAATGCCAGTGTGACATTCCAAATGAACCAAAAACAAAAGCTGACAAAATTGATTTCTGTCATAAAAATGAAGCTGGGTTCAGAGAATCGGTATGTATGACGTGCAAAAAGCCCATCAATAATTTTAGAAAGGTTAGGGATCATTGTCACGTGACGAGAAAGTACCAAGGCCCTGCGCACGCCAGTTGTAGTCTCAAGATAAGAATCGTGGCCAATCAAACACCCATTCCGGTGATCTTACATAATTTAGAAAAATATGACGCACATTTAATCATGCAAGGTGCCCACAAATTTTACGGGAAATCAATCAAGTTGATCGCTAAAAATACTGAAAAATTTCGTTTTCTTTTGGCCAACTCAGATTTTTAGACTCATTTCGTTTCATGGCGGCTTCGCTAGATCGGTTGGTTAAAAATTGTTCACCCGATGATTTTAACTTATTACGCGAAAGGTTTCCAAATAACAGTCATTTATTGTTGGAAAAAGGAATTTATCCCTACGAATGTATCGATTCCTTGATCGATTTCAAGAAACAAAACTCCCGCCTATAGACGCTTTCTATAGCTCTCTGAAGCAGGGAGGAATAACCGAGCAAGAATACGCTCGTGCAGAGACAGTATGGCAAGCCTTTGGCTGTAAAAAACTAGGCGACTACCACGACCTATACGTGGAAACGGACGTGTTATTGCTAGCGGCTGTTTTTGAGAACTTCCGTAAAGTCTGTAAACACTACGGCCTTGACCCAGCCAACTATTATACGTCACCGGGCCTGTCGTGGGATGCATTGTTAAAGCATTCGGGTATACAATTGGAACTACTGACAGACATTGATAAGCACTTGTTCTTTGAAAGGGGAAAAAGAGGTGGTATTTCGAGTGTGGGTGCAAAGCGATATGCAAAGGCCAATATCCAGAACTACCTGATTACGACCCAAATAAGCCAGAGTCACAGATCATGTACCTAGACGCAAATAATTTATACGGCTGGGCGATGAGCAAATATCTGCCTGTAGGGGAATTTACCTGGGAAACAGACTTAGAAAAATTTACTTACTATTTCATCCAAGAGTTGCGACTAACTGACGACTATGGTTACATGTTTGAGATTACTATGGATTACCCGGAACGTCACCATGACAAACATAATGACTTTCCACTTGCACCCGAAAATATGTTGGTACCGAACGAATGGCTTTCGAGCTATCAACAAAATTTAATTGGTAATGGCAAAGTTACCGAAGTGACCTCGGTAGACAAATCGTGGCCACTTTGGACACCAAACGAAAATATGTGTGCCATTATCGTACATTGCAAAAATATCTCAAACTCGGGTTGTGGATCAAAGAAGTTCACCGAGTATGAAAATTTCGTCAAAAGCCGTGGGTGAAAAGCTATATTGACAAAAACACAAAATAGCGTAAATTGGCCAGGTCTAATTTTGAGAAAGACTTTTTCAAATTGATGAACAACTCGGTCTTTGGCAAGACGATGGAAAATGTCAGATATCGAATTGACGGTCATTTATTGAGGGACGTACAAGACGCAGACAAATACAGAAAATTAACTTATAAATCGAATTACAAATCGACGGTACCATTTGAGGAGTGCGAGCTTTCGTTTGTGGAGATGTACCGAACCAAAACAAAATTAAATAAGCCAATCTATTGCGGTGTAAGCGTGCTCGATATCTCCAAAACGTTGATGTACGATTTTTATTACAACGAACCAAAAGCTAATTTTGGTGAGGGGGTACGCTTACTTTATACGGACACTGATTCTCTATTAGTTCAGATCGAGCGAGCATTCCTTGGTCGACTACCTGAGTAAAAATCATTCATTATTTGACTTTAGTAATTACCCGCCCAATCATCAACTTTACAGCACCAAAAATAAAAAAGTCATTGGCAAAATGAAAGACGAATTTGGTGGCAAAACAATTTTAGAAGCCGTTTGCATCAGACCAAAAATGTATTTGATTCTGACGGTCGATCAACGTTTAAAGAAGGCGAAAGGGGTCACAAAAGTAGTAACCGAGAAACGGTTAACCCACGAGATGTATAAAAGCTGCCTATTTGACCGGGTTTCTTATTTCAATAAACAGCAATTATTTAGATCAGATAAACATCGGATGTCTACTCTGTCGCAAAACAAACTAAGCCTCTCGCCGTTTGACACAAAGCGCTACATATTATCAAATGGAATCGATACGTTAGCTTACGGGCATAAGCGAATCGAAGCGAACCTAAGCTAATTCGGTAATTCGGTGTCTTCGGGTACTACCTGAAGCTCCTCTTTGACAAAACTCCTATTTGGTCCGTTTAATAAATAGTACAAAGTTGGGCCCGTTTTTATCCGCTTGCCTTTCACTCGTTTAAATTGACTCGTGCGCTTTTCAATTTGGTAAACGTCCACGGACCAGACCGGATCTGTCGCCCTTCTGACGGTGCCGCCCTCTTGCTCACCCGGGTAATAGAGATACCTAAGGACCACGTCTGGAGGAAGTTCTCTTTGACACTCGCTTCGCTCGCTCACAGGTGCACTCGGTGTTTGGCTCGCTACGCTCGCTAATTTTATAGCTTCTGCAGGAACGGCATCGATTAAATGCGTTTTTTCCTCGTTTAACGATTTCACGACCTGGGGCAAACGTTCTACCCATTCAACATTTCACTCACCCACGTTTAACATCTCTTGAGCGTATTGATGACCGAATAAACGCTCGATTACGGTGCGGTTAAACCTTTCCACGATTCCTTGAGATCGATGTACCACAGGTTCCCCAACTTGAATTTTCACCCCGTGTTTAACCATTAACTTTTTGAACTCGCCTTTGAATTCAGATCCCGAGTCTACCATTACGAATTTGGGCCAGGTCAGAGGTGATCGCTCGTAAATTTTCCCGGTCGCTTCGCTCACTTGCTCGGCGGTTTTACTGGTCAACGGTTCGGCTTCTTTATACCGGGAACCCACGTCTACCACGGTTAAAGCGTACTTAAACGTTAACGCGGTCCCAGGGTAAATAAGTAAGTAAATAAAGTAAAATAAAATGATGCGCGTAACTAGGTTTGACCGATTCTGATTGCAACATTGTAGGTCTGGGTACGTAATGTGGTGCGGGTAAATACACTTGCCAAACGGCCTGCTTTTTTAGCCAGTTTCTGATAACTGATTTGTCAGCACCGGTCTGTTTGTGTAGATGATCTACCGCGCTTTCTCCTCGCCAGTAACCCTGTGGGCTGTAAAATAGTTTTTTTAAAGTTTGGTCCATTTAAAATAAGTCATGCAAATCGATAAGCTAAGAAACCGACCAAGGCCGTCCCGGATATAATCCAAACAAACTCGCGAATCTTTTGGTCTTCGGAAGGCTCGTAAAAATCGGACAATTTAGGCTCTGGCGGTAACGGCGTGATACTCTTACCGGTCAATTCCGAATAAGCTCGTAAGGCTTCGTCTACGTTTACAAATGTCTGCTGACTCGCGCGTTCATGTCGCATTCGTTCGTTTAAAAAGTCTAGCATGTGTACGCAGTTTTGTTCCCACTCTTGTTTTGCTTGCGCCAATTGCTCCAACGCGAGGTCATGACGCTTTCGTTCTTCGTCGACTTTACTTTTTGATAAACTGCTAAATAAAAAATTTGAGCCCGTGAATGCCAAGGCGTTAACTATCGCTCCTCCAACCATCATTAAAGCACTAGCCATTTTTAAAATAAGGTTAAATTAAATTAAATGAATAGTCAAGTTAAAGATCAACCGTCGGAGATCAATAATAAATTAATCGAGATTCAAACCGACCAAACAGAAATTCAGCAGATGCTGGGCGACATGAGTGCCGATATAGATCACGTCGGTAATATGGTTTTAGAGTCCCAGAGTGAAACGTTTAGAAGGTCAAGTAAACTAATGGAATACGAAGAACTGTTTTTTACGGTCGGTGTATCCTTAATTGCATTTTCTTTTCTTTTTAAAATATTTCAGTAAAATAAGAATAGTATTATATAAAAGTAATACGTCGCAACAATACACCAAAAAGCTAAACCCGAGTCGCAGACTTAAAGTTCCTCGCGCGATCAAAGGTGAAAGGCGCGAAGTCACCATTATGCATAACCCGAGTACCATAGCCGCAGGTCACACGTTAAACGTAAAATTTCCGACCCTAAGCACGGACGACGTCATTGTACCCGGCACCGCCAAACTCGCTTTTAAACTCGATCTAGACGGCGCCACGGACGATAATAAAACTGTGTCTAACAACGTGGCGAGAAACCTGGTTTCAGAAATCAACGTGAGCCTACAGGGAAACAAGATAGTGAGTTACCGAGATGCGGACGTATTTAACAATTTCAAGGACAATTGGTTACCCCTGTCGCAGACTAAAAATATGGCGTACTTTGGTTTGGAAAAGGAAAACGTGGCCAAGATACGTCTCGGTGCTGGTGATAAAAGCGAAGCCGCAAACAACGGTAAAGATAAAGCGATTGCCGATGCTTTTAAAAATCGTTATGCGATTCCACTGGACACGCCTATTCTACCGTCGTGGTTTAAAGAGCCTCTGACGTATCAACTAACTTTTAACGGGCACGACAAAGTGGTCAACTCGTCAGATACCGCCGCAGAATACTCCATTTCGGACCTGACCTTGGAATACGAAGTAGTAACCAATCGAGATCTGGTGCAAACATTGAAAAACAAAAAAAGATGTATTCCCTATTCGACCGGATTCACTCGTGGAAGAAGCAAGCGGTAAACAAGTCTGACACGCTATGGAACATCAGCATCGACCAGACGATCAAGGAATTTTGATCCTGATTAGAGATCCGGTTATCAAAAACCCGCAAAAAATTTATAATCCGCATATCACTAAAACGATCGTGACGGTCGAAGGTAAACCGAACCAATTGTATTCGCAGGGTCTGTTCGAATACCAACATTGGAATGAAATTACAAAATATTTAGGCGATTCGGATAGAGAATCGGCGAGAGCGGTGGCCAAGGACCTAAACTTAACCGGAGTAGATATGGCCGAATACTTAAGAGATAAGTACGGTCTCTGGCTCGATTTCAGAAGTTCCGACGATAACAGCGCTCACGGGTCGGGTAGACCTCTCGGCGGCGGTGGAGATATATCGATTCAAATGGAAAGAGCGAGCGAAGCGAGCGGACCTCTGACGATGTACGTGTTTTTGGTGATGGATTCTCAATTCACGGTGGAAGACGGTAATTTTAAGAGTTTGGTTTATTAAAATGAGTGAAGCGAATGAACGAAGCGAGCGAAGCGAGCAACGAGCGAAGCGAGTGAATGAAATGAACCAGATGTATAATCAGATGTACAAGAATCCGCATTGCGCCTTGATCGTGGGTAAGACCGGTAGCGGGAAGACTAACTGGATTTTAAATCTATTGGAGACCGAATATAAATTTACATTTGAAGCTATCGTGATTATCTGTCCGACGCTTTTTAAGAATAAAACTTTTTTAAAACGCCCGTGGATATACACCGACGAAAACGTTTATCTGTGCGATTTAGATCGAGAGAAACTAGAATTAAACGACTCAATCGAACTTTATAAAAAAATATTCGACGGAACGAACACGTTATTCATTATCGACGACTGTGCGGCTGATCAGTTTATCAAGTACCGAAAGAAATCTAAGAGTAGCAATACGTGCGCTTTCAGCAAGATGGCGTTCTCAGGCCGACATTACCTTCACAGCTGCTGGCTACTTACGCAAAAGTACAATTCGGTGCTAAAAGACTTCAGAGAGAATACTGCTTGGACCGCGATATTCCACTGCAAGGATCGAAATTCCTTTGACCAATGTCTGGATGAAAACGACGTAGTTCCCGACGAAAAGAGGGAAGAGATTAAAAGATACCTACGCGACGTGAAATTTAGTAAGCTGATATTAAATAAAGAACCGCCGGTGAATTATCAAATTAGTTGAGTAAAAAATGAGAAAATATTTTAATTACCTTTATTAAATACGATGATTGAAGGAAAAATAAAATGCAAAAAGTACCGTTGGCTCCTAGTCTCCTCAAACTTTGCCCTACAGAAAACGGGTAAAATTAACTCAACTTGTAACGAGTGCATCGATAAAGTAAGAGCACAACAAGAATTACACAAATGCCAGCATGGTAGAAGAAAGAACACCTGTGTAGAATGTAATGGATCATTGGTCTGTATTCATAAGAGACGTAGATATTATTGTAAGATCTGCACCGGGGAAGTTGAGGCGGCGATTAGATGTTGGATCCACAACTCTAGACAAAAAGATAAAAAATATAATCGATTTGATCCCAATCGTTTCATTGACACAGACTTCTGCAGAGGGCTAATTGAAGATTACCCCTATTTCTATTATAACGACTGTAAAGTTCAGTTACAGTTTTTAGAAAATAAAGACGACCTGGGCACCATCGAGCAGCTGGATAACGAAATTGGTCACATTAAATCAAACTGCGTGCTAGCTTGTTCGAAGTGTAACTTTAGGTGCAAGTGCGATCAGGTAGTTGGGTCAACTGATCTATAAGTGAAGCAAAGCGAGCGGAGCTAATTGGGAGAAAGCTTTTAACTAGTTACCCTTTGTTATAACTGGGCTATGTCAGCCTGGTTATAATTAATTTTATTTTAGTTATAACAAATAAGCAACAATGTTAGAGCTAGTTCAACTACTTATTCAGTTAGTTATAGCAGCTAACTTAACCTACTACACAATTGAGTACCTACGCCTAAAGCATACCTACAACAAATTTAAAGAGTACTTATTATCAAAATGGACAACATCAAAAGCAGTCTCACCGATTCAAAAGCGAGCGGAGCAAGCGTAGCGAGTGAATGTAAACAAAACGTCAAAGACAGACTCTGTTCGATAGCTGCGTCAGGTGAAAGTAAAAAGTACCTAGGTAAAGAATATTCGATCAAAGAAATTGAAGCTCTGTCACCCAAAGACCAAGAAAAATTACTCAATTTGTACGAAGTTCAATTTGGCAAAGAGATCGTTAACACCCTTGGCCACGCGATTTTAAGTTCGTATTCTCGCTTGCTCGGTATAGCTACCCCAATCGATCTCCTTGGATTCAACGTCAACTTAACGTCCGAAGAAGCGCTAACCAAAGACCTAAACGACGACCCGATTATCAGTCAGACCATGGGTCACTTACTTACCGAAGTCTGTTACAAGTATGGAGTGTATCTGTCACCACTTACAGCCGCGTTAATTACCACTAAACACCTGGAATTCAACAAAAGCTCTGTTATATTAAAAGAGGATGTCAACAACAACAACAAACGAAGCGAACCCGACACCAGCGAACAGTCCGGTAAAGACGAGTGAAGCGAGAATTACTCTGGTACAGACGGTAACTAAAAGTAAAAATCCGAAGCGTGTAGAACAAGGTAAGAAATTAGCCTGAGCATAACAAAAAGATGAAGCAGCAGCTCGCCAAGATGAAATTAGCGAGCGAAGCGAGCTGCGAAGAGAGCAACCAGAACTTCAGCTCAGAAAATAGAAGTTATCAAACGGTTACAGAGAACAGAAACTTGATATTTGGTGGATTGGCGATTGGTGCGCTTGCGGTCTATTTAATTTGGAAAAACAAGTTGAACTGAACCTACTCAACAAATTAAGAACCAATTAGATCAAGCAAAAAGAGAAGCGACCGAGCGAAGTGAGTATTCTGAGCAAAACTCGAGCCAAGAAAATAAAATTGAAGAACAGATTTTAGACATGGAATAAAAAAAAATTCCTCAATTTAAAAAAGGCCTATTATTATAAATGAGTAACGCTAAATCAATCAACGTAAACGGAATCGCCAATACTGTTTACCACGGTGCAGTCGTTTCGGGAATCTTCATAGGTTACGCCATGCTATCGAGTAAGTTATTTAAAATTAAACCACCAGACTTAAATAAATTATCTGCAGAAGACGCGTTGAAATTGACCGCGCTGTCTAGCGGTGCATTGGCTACCCAGGGTTGGTTGGTAGCGCAAGGTATATTGCCCGCGAGCCTGCCCACCGCTTAAAGTTTCCTTATTTTAAAGTTAAAGTAAAATGGCTGAAGGAGGATTTGATCCAGAGGAAATACCTCTCTTGGAAGATCAAGTGAAAAAACAAGAAATAGACGACCAAGACTTTGTCGACGATAACTTATCTTCAGATCGACAAGAAACGTCCTTTATAGAAGGTACAAATGAACCTGGATTAGACGATACCAACACTTCATTACATGAACTAAGAGTAGGAATAGAACCGATTAAAGCAAATGAACCAAAATTATACCTAAATCCCCGACCAGTAATATTACCCAAGGGTGATATATTAGAAAGAGGGAGAGCGGCATTAATAACTAATCCAATTGTAGACGACTTTTACCGATATTTTAAACTCGCCGAAAGAAAAGATGTACCATCAGTACTTCACTATGAAAAGTTGGATTACCGCAAAGGCAAAGGTTTATTTTTTAAAAAGGAAGATAAGTACGGCGATGTGCTATTAACCAACGAAAAAAAAACCAGATGTAGTTGTCCGTCTTGAAACAATCATCAAAAACGCCAAAGCTGCTGGATATACCGGCAAAGAAGGAGGCGAAGACACCATGTCAGCGCAAGATTTTATTAGATTCAAATTAGGATTTAAAAATTATGGAAGATCGGTGAAAAAAGCTGAATCAATCCATTCAACCCGAGAGCATTCCAATGGAAGAACTACCCCAAATATCAGACCAAGTCAGTGACATCGTAGAAGAGCTCACCCAAGATACAAACGTTCAAACAGAAGGATTAAACCATAGAGAGCTCTTAGGATTAGACAAACAATTGCGAACGATTAGAGGACAGATACGATTAAACGAAGCTAAAATTACAGAAATTCAAGAAGAAATAAGTAGACTCGAGACTTCTGAAGATTCGGGTCGTTTACGTGAATTAAACGATCAACTCGAAGGACTACAAGCTCAAAGAGACATATTAAACGGTCAACTCAAAAGCCAAATATCGCAAGTTAAAGATTTGATTAATTACACTTTACATTCGGATGACACCCTGGGTGATAAGATTCAAACGATATTTAGAGAGCAAGGCGTCATGATCGTAAGCATTTTAACGGCTTTTAGTTTAGCGGTAAGTACCATCGTTAGTAGCATCGTAGCTAGCGTCAGAGCTGCCGGAGCGAGCAAACCAACACCTGAACCTGAACCCGCACCAAAACCAACGCCGGCTCCTCCTTCCAAAGGTGGAATTACCGATTGGATCAAACGTCAACTGTGGAACCTGGCAAACGTATTGAAGAAACTCGGGTTGAAAGCTTTAGGCGCTTTGCCCGGGGACATAGGTAGCATTTTGAGTTGGATTTTTAACGTGCCGAGTAAAGCGGTCGGATGGGTGGCAGAGCACGTGTGGACCTAATTTGTAGGCTTGGGTGTTTTGATTTTGACGTACGTGCAAAAAGGGTAAAAAGGACAAAAAAATTAAATCTCACCTCAAATTTGGGGTGAGATTTTTTTATGCCTTAATTCAAGATTTGGCTCGCTTCACTCGCTCGTTTAAGTTAAAATTTTATATAACGTAAAACCGATGACACCCACGGCAACGGCTCCGATGGTTAAGGACAGTTTCTCTTTGTTGTGCGCGTCTAAGGGTTTGCTTAAAACTGGCTTTACGATTGGCCTCGGTAACACTTCCGGTTCTGGTTCTTCATTAAAATCAGCTTCGCTATTTAAACTCGGTACGTATCCAGTCTTCATATCCGCAGTCGCGACTTGTAAATTATTGTTATAGCCCTCAAACGTGCCGATGCCTAAGTCCGAGGGCACCAGGTACAAACCCGGGGCAACTACGAAGTTTAAAGGCGTTTTTGCGTATTGTAGCGAATCTTGAAATTGGTCGATCGACTGTTCGAGATCGGGGTCCGAATTAATTAAAGATTCCACGATCGTAATAAATTGCCGTTGCGCGTCTAATCCGGTGCACGCTGGTCTTGGTCTGTGCCTGTGTTCCCCGAATAACGCGTAGACGTAAGCTCGAATTGATTCGTTTACTTTGGTGATTCCCACGTCCGTCAACCGAGACTTTTTAGGAACAAAATCCCACCAGGCCAAAGTAACCGCGTCCGACTGTGAAATCAAGGTGACCGTGTAGGTACTCGCGTGACCGGAACCTTTAGGCGGTTTAGCCCATCCAAAGCCCATGTAAGTAGATCCCGCGTATTTACCGTTGGTCACGTGTAAGTCGTGCACGTCGTAGTTTTTACCTGGAACAGGTACGTAACCGTCGTCGTAATGATAAGCGGTGCCTAATCCGTTCGACAAAGTGTCTCTTGTTTGTTTATACGATTTATTCGGGTCTATTCCGTATAAAAGGCACGTGTCGGTAAACTTCCGATGGTCATAATTATTGTGTAACGCGTCAAATACGTCGTCGCTCGGAATGGGCATCACGCAGTCATAAAATATTTTTCGTACGGTGTAATACGTGAAAGTTAAATAAAGCCGAGACGTACGGATTGGGGTCAGACAGCAGATCAAAACCCACACCGCAGGCCGTCATCGCGCAATAGACCGCGAAATTAAATTGATTTTGGTAAAACGATATCGACTCGGTAGACCAGCGATTGACGGCTTCGTCCGTGGTTACTTTCGGTAATTTATACGCGTGCGTTAAATTTGGAAACTCGGCTGTAAAGGAATTTTCTTCGTTGACTACAATGTTTAGACTACTTAAATTGCCTCCCATTTATTTTAAAAGACTTTTAAAAAGGAGGGGCTGTCGGTTGGGTGAAAATGGTCGGGTTGATCGTTGTGCTCGCTTCTCGATAAGCGGGTGGAGATTCTGGTTTCTCTTCGTATTTAACCGACTTTGTAAAACTTATTCGCCAAGTTTTTTCATAAGATCTTTTTTAAAACGG
>NW_019091647.1:12122-44048 GCF_001949145.1 Acanthaster planci
AATGATGAATTGTTGAAGGATTTTGAAAACAGAAAAAATGATAGTCATGCTGGCCCAGCATCCTCAACGTTGAAAAATGCCCCAGCACGAAGTGGTTAAGGTGATGCAGAAGTAACCAGAAACCTATGTTAACCATGGTGGTAGACGCTGTTCATAATGGGACTACTCTCATTTTCCAAGCAGGAAAATGTTGGATAACTTTTTTCAAATATTTTGGTGTGAAAACAAAAACTGGGTAAGCCTTGTGGTAATTTTGTTCACATTTCTTGGGACACCACAATTAGGGGACACTGGAAATAACTATGCCTTGTTCAAATGGTTTAAGCTTACATCCACAGAGGAAAAGAAAAGCAAATACTAGAAATTCAGCTCATGAAGGTTCAAAAAATGCTGGAAGTACCCAACAACAGCTTCATACCTTGGATCATGCCTGATGTATCGAATGACCAGAACAAATGCTATTGCCCTGCAGTCTTTGTTGCATGATGTCATCTGATTGGATAATTCAGTCTGATGGGTAAATAACACAAAGGATATAAACATAAATACAAAACAAATTCACGGAGTGCACTTTTCATCAGACATACTGATTTGAAGTGATCTTTGACCACACGGCTCACCACAAAGTTCTGTAGGATTCCCACTGCACTGCTAGACTTCTCTTCCAGTTCATTCAATGCCTCAGCCATGCCTAGACAAAAACAAAACCGTACAGAGGTGGACATTACTACAAAGGATCACAGTTCCCCATTACCAAATTGGTACCAGACCATTGACTGTATGTAACAACATCCTGATGGGCTGACACACCGCCTGTATGTACTTTCTGAAATGCTTACAATGTGATGGAGCAAACCCATACAGCCTTCACATGGACACCACCTGGACTATGTGTCTATCCATCCTCTATCTTTGCCTACAATGGGAGTACTTGAGTACGAAGCCATATGAACTGAGTGCTGTGAAATGTACCTTCCGAGTCCTCCTCAAGAGCAAGTCTCTCAGCAAACAACTTCACATCTTCTACATCCCATGATGCATCAGCCCCCATCATGGCACTGAGTGAAGGGGAATATGTCTCCTCCCGATTGCCCATCCCCGGGATCTCATCAATGGTAGACTCCACCTGGGTAGGGGCACCGCCAGTTCCCGATTGGTCCTTAGAGGAGCTGGTCAGTGTGATGCTTGCCAATAGGGACTTGAGCTGCTGGATGTCTGGGTAAATCTGAGATAGATTGCTACAGGATGGAGACAGGAGAGGAGTATGACCAGCTAACTTGTAGTAACACTAGGGCAAATTAATCATTAAAAAACGACAACATAATTAATGTACACCTGAAACAAACTTTACAAACGATCCGAGTATGCCACATTCCACCTCATCACTTTTTGCAATCAGGGAGGTTGCATTCACTCGGTTGCTTTGTACAATAGATGGCTCAGTGTTTTACACTGTTGGGAAGGGTCTTCAAGATCATGTACCTGCATGTATCTATTACAAATGTACCACACAATCTGAAGAAAAACCAGAAGCCTGGAGTAAGGGCATCTTACTTGAGTGGGACTGAGTGTTTCTCCAGTAGCGGCTGTGCCTCAGTGGGGCTGTGGCTGGAATATTGGTACAGTAACTGGATAAACTTGGTGATGATAGGTTCAAGGGCCTTCTTGGCTATCAGAGCGTGCTATAAAAGGTCAAAGGTCAGACAGTAGTGCATTGATACAATACTACACTGGGATATAAAATGCATATTGATTAGCATTATTCTGACTTTTGTATTTGTTTAGATGAGGCCCTTTCCAGGTCTCACATTAGTGAATATAGATATTTGCATCAGTAATCAAACTATAGCTAAAGATCAACAACATGAGGTCCAGCCAAAGACCTTTCAAACACAACACATCCATTTAATTTGTCATACGACCTCAATCTGTAAAAGTCTTCCACTTATGCAAGGATGATTTGGGGAGATTTGGATGATTGAGGTAAACTTCACCTTCAGTTAGCAGCTCACATTATTTCTTTCCATATTTTATTGAAGTTTACCTTCATTTTACCAGGAAGACTGGAGTTGGTTGTACACAGAGGAGTGGCTCTGAATACTGTTGTGTGTCCTTTGAGCCAAATTGCCCACACTAATTCAAATACGAAATACTATGGGGTTGGAAATTTGTGGATTTCATGAAAGTTGTCATTTTGAGATTGGTTGTTAACCTCTTCGGACCGGAATTCTTTGACCGTGACTGCTGGGCTGTAGTATGCCCAATATTCAAAGCTCTGTCCAGCAGCAGGCCCCATTGAACCAGCAGCTGCATGGTGAATAGACTGTATGTGTGGTATGCACTAATCCTCACACATAGCCAACGGTTTCCGGTGCTAACGGGTTAACAGAACAGTGACTCCAAGACAGAATAATTGGCAATATTGTTGAATTTTGACCATCTCCATATTATTCAAATTTATTCTAATATTGAATACCTGTAAGATGGGAAAATATGTCTCTATGATGCTATGCAGGACCTTGGTAGGCTGATCAAAGAGCTGAGGCTCTAGGAGCTGAAGAATTCCCAGGATGTGGTTGAAGAAACGGAGATGCCCACGGGTACGGAACTCCTTGAGGTTCAGATGAGTTCGGCCTTGAAGTAAGACAGCCACCATGGGTAGTTGCCTTCAGAAAATAAAAATGAAATCATGAAAAAGGAATTTAAAGCTTGTATTTTCCTTTATTTAAAAGCTTTTGTCACGAAAAATTCACATCAATATTTTTGATAATGGACTTGTCTCATGGCGTTGTATTGCTTAATTTCATGTTTTCTTTTTACCAAAGGGTCAAATTGCACATAAGAAAGGAATTTCACAGAAGTGTGAATCACTAAGTGTTTGTCTCAACGAGGCACCTCTGCAACTTCACAGCTAAAGCTCACAAGGTTGATCTCATATTTTATTACCTGTTCTTCGTTGTACACGTTTACATAAAACAAATGCACTTGGCGGACTTAATAGGATAAAAAGTACCGAGCCTTTCACACAAAGAATATTGTGCGGCAAACAGATGTAAGCATCGTTCCATAAACAAGCAACTTAAAATTAGTTCCAGTAAGGTGACCTCTTCATGCTACATTAGACAGTCATCCAACTTAGTGGAGACATCTTAATATAGGCTGGCTAACCAGGTTGATGAATTCTTTCATCCTACCTGAGTATAAGTACAGGATGTTCTGCAGCCAGTTTGCGGCAAGCTACATTAGCATCATCAGCCTTTTGCTTGCTGATATCCCCTGGCTTGCTGTCCGCTAACACACTCAGTAATCTGGGTAGTATGGTCCACACATAGCACTGTTATTTTCACATATGGTTATTAAATCTTAATAAGAAAAGGACTGCAATTTAAGAGTCAGAGTTTGGTTGAGTCATTCCTCCATCTCATTGAGTCAAGTTAAGTCAATAAAAACCCGTGTTGATTCAA
This sequence comes from Acanthaster planci, assembly GCF_001949145.1. Next base: position 15,587 of record NW_019091647.1, read on the forward strand.
GTCTGGTAACTTGCTTAATTTCATTCTGAGGACACTAACCTATGAGTAAGGCAGTCAACAGGTGTGGGTATGTGACTAGTGTCTTGTGACTGTAGCTTGGAGCTGATGAAGGACAGGTTCTGTATAGTCTCAGGAACTTGAAGGTAGAGCTCCAATAACAGCTGCTGGTACAAGGCACAAGACGGGCTGAAAGACAAACATAACACTCAAGAGTCACTCACAGGACTGATTTGGTCTAACAAACGGACTGGTTTGGTAAACAAATATACATATTACTAGAGAGACCTCAAACAGATTTTTTTATGAGTGGAAGATAAAGTCATTGAACCCTAGTACCTCCCTAGGTACATGTACTTCCTGAACTCTTCCAATTCCTCCACTTAGCAGCAAACTAACCATACATTCTTTGACCTTCAGGTTTCAAAGAGTATCAAGCCTCATGTACAGCGCACTGTGACTGGGTTCTATATTTCTCAGTCTTGGAATATCCTCCAAATCCTCCAAACACAGCAGTTCACATAGAAATCATGAACTCTTTGGTAATGACAATGGCTTTCAGCAGGTTAATAATTTACCCCAGAAGATGCCTGACTCATTGTCATCTCTTGCTCTACTAATTATGGAAGAAAATATCTGCACCAAAAGATGGCAAATTGAGTGGGCTACAATGGATTTTTGGCTTGAGTACAAATGTGCCTCCTATAATATGCTTCAAGGAGAACATGGAGAGGAGGAAACTAGATCACAAATACAAACTGCCTGTTGACAATGCTACACCACTCGTACAGTGTTCTAAATGAAAAACCATTAACCTTGTTTCCCGACTGCAGTCACCAAGGTATTTGATGAGATGCTCCACCACTCCTCGATTGCTATGAAAACCATTTAGGAGCAAGGCCAGTCGAGCCTTGATGGTAATAGAAGCAACCTCTGTCAGTCCCTCATCAGCATCTGACATGGCATGGTAACCTTGGGATGAATCAGCTGCTTCTTGGATAATGTAGTCAGCCAAGGCACAGGTCTGGTCAGGAGACAGATGCAAGACATCCTCTTCTGAGTGACGCTGTATCAAACCACCAAATATAAGCAATTCACTTCTCCTGAAAATCTATCTTTGCAAGTGGTAAAAAAAAATGTCTAAAATGTAAAAAATTATCACAAATATGCGCCCACACACAGTTTCAGCTGAGTAGTGATATTGTGATAGTGATGCAATAAAATTACAGTCTAAAATGCATATGTCTCAAGGTTAAATGTTACTTCACTACATAATTAAAGCTTTCAGCTAAAAAAATTAATTTACTATGTCACAGAAATTTGTCGGGACCTTGGAGTGTGCCTTCACCATAGGAAGATTTGCCTGTAAGGTTACTGGGGGTTGACCATCATATATGGTGACATGTATTTTAGAGGCAGGCATGCAACTTCGACTTTGACCCAAAAAACTGAGAAAGTCTGATCTGTACAAGACCAAACGTGAAGTGAAAAATGAGGAAAATCAGCTGAGCTGAGGAAAACCTACATGCCATAGAGGGTGCATTTTAGTTTGCCTACCTTTGAAGCCCTAGTATCTCGCCCTTGCCATATCTTTGGTATGTGGATGCATGCCCACAGGAAGTCCAACACAGCTGTTGCACTAAAACTGAAATCAAATAATATCAAGCTAAAAAAACCCTCCACAGAACATTGCGGCAACACGAGGTGTGGATGGCATTGATGCATTTATGCAAAACTGGCCGAGTGAAAACGATTACTTTTCCCCAGGCGTCCTTGATTATTCAGCTCCTTAAGAGCATCCTTTGTAGAAATGCTATCGGTACTAAGGAAGGCTGAGAAGCAAGCCATTACAATTTACTGGTTTACATGTACAATATCCAATAGGTAGGCTGATTTTTGCCTTTCTGCAACACAGGAGGCAGGTTACTTTGAAAATAAAGACAAATTATCACCCTACACATATTTTGAAACAAATTTGCCAATTATCTTAAATTTAAATTATTACTTTGTAATGCATGAAAATATGTAACAAAATATTGTCATTTTTTTATACCCCAGAGAAACTACAACTGATCATTGAAATCAACCTTGTATGAAAGATTGGTCTTTCAAAGAACTTGATCCAAAAGTATGAAAATGTCATCATTACAAAACTGTTTGTAGATCGTGGCACAAACAGTTTGAATTACTCACCTATATGACTTTCTTGCAAACCCAAGCAGTTTATCAATACATCTGTGCAGCGTTTTCCAGTTAGCTTGGTGGGTAAGTAATGCCAGCAGGTATGCACTCCCTATTCGCTTCTGGCAATCTCCCTCACTGCCCATTGGACTCTTCCCATTCCCAAGGGGAACCTTAGCAAACATGGCTTGCTGCTGCAACTCTGGGCAAGCCTGGCATGCCTCTGGATCTAGAAGAGCCAGCCAGTCTGTCAGGAGGCCAGCTGTGGAGGACAGGAGCTGTGGATGGCTATTGTCAAGAAGTTGGTCATTGGGAAAAAAATATAGTTTAAGTCTGTATGATAATTTACATGTATATCTGAAACTTAATCTAGCTCTTGCAACCCTAACCCAACCAAGTTTGTTCTGAAAGGAAGAAAACTAGGTAAAATATTAAGGTTGCTATGCATTAGAAGTGAAAAGACATAATAATAAACATAATAGCATTGAGCACAGAACTGGAAAGTTTGAACAAAGCCCCATTATCTTCCACACATGGGCCCCTGGCTGTCTGAGAATGCCCAGCATGATGCTAACTGTATGACGTTTGACCCTGTTAAAATGACAAGCAAGGTAGAATCTCCAAAATAAACAGCAACCAATATAAGTTTATAATCGTTGAGTGCATTGCCTGTGAATGCAGTCAGTGTGATATGAGGCTAGCTCTCCAGTCTAAGGAATGACAAGAAAGACATTAGATAAACAGGACATTCCCAATAACCTACTAAGTAGTCTGGGTGCCAGACACTGATGAGTGCTTTTCCTGTTGATGGATTAACAGCCTGCTCAGCATTCCAACTCGTTGGTTGGCCTGCGAGGGTACTCTCCTGCCATGGCTGGCTGTTAAGCTAGTTGTCAGTAACTGCTCTAACTGGCTGGGGTTGCTGTCCAGAAGCTGCTTACATGCTGCAGGGTAAGTTTGAAAAAGATTGCACTATGAGCATAATAAAAATTCAAGCACCTTAAATGTTTTACCTATGACCTTAAGCTTCACAGCTAACTCAACTAGTTTAAAATGCACCAAGACTATGTTGGATCCAATAATACCCAAGGCCAATTAGCCCTGTGAATTAGTACCGTAACTAGGTATCAAGACAGAGGTGGGCTGACATTTCAACATCACTGTTGCTGATCATGCAATATCCATTGACTCTGCAAGGCTGTATGCCCAAAGATGAAATTGGGTCTTGTGCTCTGCACTACATGTATATGCTTAGGAACCAGTGCACAGACGAGTCAGGAAGCCATTGCTAATAAATATAGCACCATTTCTTATTCACAGATGGAGTCAGTGAGGTAGATACATGTGTAAGGCAATGTCTAATAGCTGGATAGCTGGGGAATACTGAAAGGATATGGATTAACACTTTCTAGTATAAGAAACTATTAACTAATATTCCCAAGCAGACTATACACTGCGTGTAAATAACGTTAGAGAAAGCCCACATTCCAAAGCAAAATGAATATGTCCTGTGACAAAAAAACAAACATTCCATAAAAAATCATTGTAATCAGTTCATGCTGCTGTATCATATTCAACTGGCCAGTCATTTCTAAAGAAGTTCACCGATGAGAGGTTAGACCTAGGCATCCGTAGACATGAGATTTCTCATTTCATACCCCAAAGAAACGTAAAGCTGAACTGGTCCTTCTTCCATGTTCTGGCAAAGCACTGGTTTTTTGTTAGTGAAACACAAAATAATTTCTACCTTGCTCTAGCAGTTTCTCATCAGCTGAGGTCTGTCCATGTTTGAATGCCCTCATGACCTTTTCAATGGATTCTTCTTGTGTATCTCTGCTCATCTCCTTCAGGACTTGATTGACTATAAAGAAAACAGAAATAAAATGTCAACCTCAAAAGGAGTAAACTCTTGGTTTCTTAGTCTTAAATTCAAAGACTGCGATTCTAAATGTCTATTATTTTCCTCAATCTGCACAAAATCGGGCATTTCAAAGTGACCGCATGGTGAATTTGTCAACTTTCAAACTCTGAACAAACTCTTCTTCAATAATTAAAGTGTCAAAATGTAACTGGATCCCAAGAATGGAATCTAATATGGGTATCTCTTCACTTGTCATCAGTTTGCAAAATGTGCATCGAATATGCTTTTGATTTCTGCACTGTGGAGGATATTGTTGCATTCAAGAAAAATCTCAGGCAATATTGAATGGAGTGATGGTTAATGATCTCACCACTGACATCTGCAGAGGTCTCATCAAGTTCCTTCTGGCAATGGGTCAGTGTTTGAGTCCAGATGCCTCCCTTAGTAGGTAGCACCTCACACAGGTATTGAACCAACTCAGGGAATGTTGAAGAAGGCCCATACTTCTTCTGAAGCTTCTAATGTAAAGGACAACATGCAAACAAACACAAAAGTAAATAAAATCCAGTTGATCTACAATTTGAACTTCATGTCCAAATTAAACAGGGCAATGTGTAACTTGAGTGAAGGAATACAGATTTGGCTGGTCCTTGAGTGCTGCACCAGTGAATCAATGCATGGCTACCAGGACATTTGTTGCCTAAAAATGACAGCTGTATGCACACTGTTTCCCATTCCCTTCTTACAACTCAGATTGAAAGGAACAGATGGAAACCAGTCATTGTTGTTGCCTGGATGGTTTGTATTTCAAAATTAATAAATTTAGAGAGAAAACCTCTGTTATTTTAGAGCACCTAGATGGGCAGTAAAAACATGGACGCAATCTTGCTTTTGCAACAAGTGAGTTCCTGAGTACTGTACTCATTCAAAAGGACAGTGCCCTCATTAAACGACCAGGTGCACATTGCTACCCCTAGACAGCCAGTGCATTAAGAACTTACAGAGCTCAAAGACACATGTAACTGGATCAGTCTTGTAGTCAAGACCTTTTCCACGTCTAACAAATATATATAAATATATATATATACATGTACAGTGTTGTACACTAGGAATCAATCCTGAAAATAATGTACAAAACAGTGTCCTGGAAATGTCACAGTGTTTGCAAAGGACTTGGCCTAAAGAAAGACTTGACAACACTAGACTGGATTCCTACTTCTCACCTCTCTCGTCAATAGTAGCCTAAGCAATGAACAGCTGGTATTTGCCTGTGTGGCGAGCTGACTAGGTCGCAACTTGCCATCTCTCAACATGCTTAGCATGGCCTTGGGTAACCTCTCTGAAGGTCTATGCAAGGGATCTGTTCTTAGTCTCTGAATGTCCTTCAATAACTCCTAGAGGAATAAACATGCAAATAAACAAGTGAGCCATGAACAACTTTGATAATGAAACTCTTTAACAAATGAAAGAAATGTATAACATAGCTTATGTACCACAGGTTTATTATTATTATTATTTTTTGCTAAAACAACTCATTTCCTGCACAACATAAAGCAAGTCCTAGGTCAATAGGGAACAGCAATACAAGCATGCAACATCTATCTCATCAACAAAGCCGTACCTGTGCTTTTTTCTCAAATAAGCTTGCCTTTTTGGAATACCAAATAGGCTTATTCTGAAGTATTCAGTCTCTGTTCTTTTTTTCCATGCTGGACTTGGTCAGTCCCATTATTTAACCCTTTCGCGCCAGGACGCGGCTAGAGCTGCTGTAAAAATTGAGATCCTCAGCCCGCTTTTCAGCTTTTTTCTTGACCCACGCTCGAGCAAACACGGTGAAAGAAGGCAGACCCTGGCTCTTGTATATATAGTGTTTGGCCTTTGTGTGTAGCCCAGAAATGAAAAGACCAAATTTGCATCATAATCACCAACCTCACAATAGTCCCCACTTTCAAAAAAGGCAATGGGAATGTGGAAGCGTGAGTAGAGCCGCATACCACCGAACAATCAGCCTTTTCACTGTGTAATTCAAAGCGTGCAGAGCACGCAGGAACACAAACCGAAAATTTTGGCAGGTGGCCTCCATGGCCAAGTGAGGCTGGAATTCTTTGAGTCGGCTTTCAGAAAGAAATTCCCGTCGTCAAGGGGTTAATCTCTCTCCACCTTTTATTCTGATATTGTCATCATGAACTTTTCTTTTTGCTTGTATGCTTGTTTCGGACCATCTTTCTTTATTTTATTTATCGGTCTTTTTGTCTGGCAATGTTTGTATTATCTTTTCCATCATATCCTTTCTGTTTGACTATTGCATGTAGGCTGCTCTCCTTAAGTCTGTGCTTATCTTGCAAGTGTGTGTTAATTCTGATTTTACTTCTTTTTCAAAATTGTTTATGCTGGTAAATTTCTCCTGGAAGAAAACAAATGTAACAGTAACTGATTTCAGATTGATTTTATAAAATGTAAACTGAATGCATCTATTAATGATAACATCAATGTGAATATTTGTCACATTTACACCAAATTTTAAGAACCAACCCGAGACTTTTCAGTCCAGTGATTCCCCACTCTCCCTTACCTGTTGTATGGCTGAAAATACTTGTTTGGATTCACGTGGTGGTTCATCTGTAAATATCTGAAAATTAAACCAACAAAAAATGGTTGTAAGAAGTTTAACAACTCTTCATAGGCTGTGGAGTTTAGTTTTGCAAAACAACAAGGTCCCAATATTTGGGCCCTCAAATTTTTCCCCTTTTCTTTATTTTAAAATTTTATTTTAAGGTACGAAAAGCTGAAGGAAGCACAAGAAATGTGTACTGCAGACCAGTGGGTCTCTGTTAGTGTCTTTGCTAAAATACTGGGGCTATGTAGACCCTTCCTCTAAGGGGCTTACCAGTAAGACCTTACCATTCTTCCGAGTAAAGTCCGCTTTTTTCATGGCATGTCTGCCGTTGCTAAGGGGCCGGAAAATTCGCAAACTGCACGCCCATGCGGACTCGATTGCGCAACGTGTTAATGAGCTGGCCCTGCCGGGCGCTATTGTTGCAGAGAAGCTATGTCACGAGACACAGAGACATTTACATACTGCATTCTTTCTGCGGACTGGACGATGTTGGAAACACACTCGACTCAAGAGATACATTTACATATTGCGTTCTTTCCGCACACCAGGCGAGGTTGGAATAAAATGATCAACTCGGAGAAACATTCACACAATACGTTCTTTCCAAAGATTATAATACAGTCAACCCTTGTTATTACAAAATCGGCCATAACAAAATTCCAGTTATAAGAAATGCAAGTCTGTGGTCCTGGCGAAAACATTCCCCTTTTCTATGAGGAAAAAATCTGTTACAAGGAAATCGCAATGTACGATATTCCTGTTACAACAGAAGGTTTTCATGACTCCACTGCTTGAAAAACCATTGTTGACGACCCATTTGTAATGAGCGTTTACAAATCATGATGGTGAAAACATGTGCACAGTGCATCGCCTTGGTTCCCGCCGGGCCGAACCATTGCAAAAGAAGGCGTGAGGGAAATGCGGCAACCAGCCAATGTACAGTTCCTGCCAAAAAGGAATGCTCCACTACATGTACATGAACGTTGTATACGAATGCAGCTTTGCAGTTGCAAGTCAAAAAAACACCGCCCTCATGAATTTTTCTGCAGGTTCATTCACAAAAATCGATCTCATGTCTACGTTTTTGTTTTCTGTGTTCATTATTTAATTTGAAGATGTACTGCTCGTACACAAAACGAGCGGTTTCCACAAAATTCCCAGCCACAGTACGTCCCTCCAGATGCATCACGCACGCTTACCAGGCACCTAACAGTTTATAATTCAGCCTTTCGATGGTGGAGTAATTACGGGAAACAATTTGGAATCACACACACAAAATTAAACACTGATTTGTAAAATAAAATTTCTGACAAATAAAGAAACTCTATCACAGTGTGTACATTCATTGGGCATGGTGCAATTGCCAGTGTGTGGCTGCTCAGAACAGGTGATCAGGAGTGCATGTTGTGCACAAGTGGCGCAGCGCTAAATACTCTGCAGCGCCTGGTGGGTACTGTGTAGTTGCCGGTACGTACATTCGCCTAGTTGCACCGGCCTACTATCATCACTGAACCTGTACAAATCATTATGTCAGGAGTTCCGAACTCAGAGTAGCATAATAGCCGACGATTATAATGAACATGCCATTCCATCGAGGATTAGCCAGACTCTCCAGTAAACATCAGCCGTTCCAATCACAGACTTTCCAGTTGACATTGATATTTAAATGACCTGCCCTAAATTTTTGTGGGGCATTCTGAACAGAGAGTGAATGAAATATTCATGTTTGCAGATTAACATACACCGTTCTTGCCGCATATGGTCGTCATCGTCAAGTGCTCTTCCCTTCCGCAGACTTCCCCCGGGAAGAAAGGTCAGGCCTTACTTGTAAACCCCTTAACCCCTTCAAAATTTGGGGAGCGTGAAAAGTTGTAACGTTCGTGCACCCACTAGAATGCTCCTTTGGGGATAACTGCATGTGCCTGTTTGGAGCATTGCGTGTTCCCCAGTGGCAGTGTAAGTGCACAGACCACTGTTCCAACTCAATGTCTCACACTGTTCCCATAAGGTTCCCAATAGAAACAGCAGGTGTTTTCAATAGGAACAGGCCATGCTCTCTTTGGACCATTCTATGGCTTTCAAATCTTTGAGACACTCTCTTGACATTCTCTCCCCTAAGAATCAGTACACTACATAGACTCCACATCTTGCAAGCCATCCTACCTTGTTGAGCATCTTGCACCATTCTTCCTGGTTCTCCTCATCAGGTAGTCTCACCACCTGCTCAGAAGTGTCCATCTTTTCCACAGGTTCCTCCTTCTTACTTTCAACCTTGTCTGGAGTACCACAGAACATGTAGACGTAAAATTTCATGATGCTTATAAGTAGTTAAACTAAATACTACTATTTTGAAAATTTTTCTTGCGTGTTGAAAAAAAGTTTGAGTGTGATAACTGGACAGCCTGTTTTTTAGATGTTTCAGGGTTCTCCCCAAGTAACAAGTTGTGTAACAGCCCAATATGCACAATTTTTTCCAAATCTTTGCCAATACGAAGAAAAAATGCCAGATACCCATTTTTTGGCCCACCGACATGCATGTTATTGGGCCTACCCTTGTACAGCCAATAGTAGAAATTGAAATGTGCTGTTGTGCACATGTAGTGCTCATGGATTGTTTTGTGTACAAAATGTGGCTCATTTACTCCCTAATGAAACAAAGTGCCGAAAGTTCGGTAAAACACATGAAGATTTCTGGGGGTTTCATCTGTTCAAAGTGGCATTTTGAAGGTTTTCTGTTACATTTACTAGAAACTAGGTTTCATTTTTAAAGCAACTGGATCAGGAGCACCTTAGAAAGAGTGAGATTTAGATTGTGAGTGTGGGTACATTTGCCCGCAAAGCCTAGCGATGAAGTGCACCGTGATTTTCCGAATGGTCATCACCGGGCCTCGCATTTGCAGCGGTGGGTCAACACAGCAATCTGTGTGTGGTAGTTTAGCATGTGCTGTGGGCTGTACATGGGCAGGTACTGACTGCCTTTAGTGATTTTCTCCATGGTTTTCATGTGTTCATGGTTAGCACTAAGCATTTTTTTCCCCAAGAAATAACATGTACACGTATATTTGTCGAGAATCTTTGTAACATATTTCCTTACAATTACAATTTTAAAAGGTAAACCTACATTCAAACACATACAAGTATGTGGTTTGAGAGATTATTTGGCAGTTATGCAACTACTTACGGTACATTTGTGAACTTGTGTGCCCTGCATGTAAGCCTGACATGCCTGATCTTCATACTTGTTTTTTCTTATATTTAAAAAATTGAGAACTTATGGAAATTGTATTCTTTAAGCTTAGGCACAATTTAAATTGACTGGCCAGTAGAACATGATACAGCAGCATGAACTAATTACAGTAACTTTCCTCATGCTCAAAATTTTTTAATTTTTCTCACCGTTTGTTCATAATTGAGACAGGGGCATTAGTTAATTTAAAATGAGTTTCTCCAACACTACACACTCTTCACTAAAAACATGATTATTTTGTTAAATTCACATGCATAATGAAATAAAACACTCCATGCACATGAATCAGCCATACCATTACAATGCATAATATGCACTGATGAGGCATATGAAACTTGCTGAATATTCTTGCTGTCATATCAATTCACTCTGTGACCATTGATAAGGTTATTTATGTTGAGAGCCCGTGGCAAAGATGGTTTTTTACAAAAATCCTGTGGGACTCTTTCCTTTAAACGGGTTCTACTGGTTTTGTGGGACACTTAAAAAGTTTCTAGAGAAGTACTATGGCAAAGGTGAGGTGGGCTAAAAGGGGCTGAATATCTTTATTCTGACCTTTGTCTTTGTCAGAGGATTCTTCCACCCCCTTGGTTAGCAGCTTGTGGAACTCCACCCCTCCTGATGCCCCTCTCATCTGCTGGACTTCAACCAGTTGAGCCATGTAGGCTTTGTCTACTACAGCATGCTCCAAGGCTTGTGGTTCCTGCTTGACAGCTGAGTCTAGGTGAGCTAAAAGCTGACTGAGAAGCAGACAGACAGACAGACAGACATCAGAACAATCAAGCAAATCTTGGTTTACTGCATGCCATGCAAGCTCGATAAGGCAGGGGTAAGGGGAGAATTCATTTTTTAACCGGTGGTAACTCGGGGTTGAACCTCGGGGTAACTCAGGGTTTGACACCATGCATAAATAAAATACACTTATGAACATTCGGGTCAACTTCAGCTTAGACTTCCCAAGGTTGTTTGCAACAAAAGGGGGAAAGCATCTCGAACAAAAGGCTACTTTTGCAGTATAATCCAAGGATTAAAGGATTAGTGGTATCTCGTCAGTGTTGATAAACACTACCTTTGGGGACTCAGTCGTGTAGGTTTTGAAATTTTTGTGATACCTGTGGATATTTTTATTACATTGGATATCTCCTGCTTTTGCTGATTCATTTCATTTTTTTGAAATCGGTAAAAGAACAGCTGAGATCGACTTTTTTGGTGGAGAGTTTCAGACCAAGTGGCCTACAGTACACGTATTGTGTGCTACCCTGGTCTGACGCGCGCAAACAAAAGGTGTGATGCACTGAGGCAGGGCACAGCAGGGCATGTAGATTTCATTCTTCAAATGTTGCCATATGAGCCAACCAGAGAATGCGCGGCAAGGACGTCTTTTAGCGTGAAAATCAATGTATAAGTTGCGGCTTATATTCCAAAAATTATGGTACTCATTGGCTTTGCATGCTTGGGTCTCTGGACCAAGTCGATCTGCATTCATTGTACCAAACGGCAAGTACATACAGGCCTGCACGCAGTTATAACAATTCATGTGCATGGGCAAGGTTACAGGGGAAGTCATAGTTAGTATAAAAAGTCTCTCGATAATTATCAATTATTCAAAAGCAGTATATACATTAACTATCCCCGGTCATACAGGTTACACTGTGGACATGTACGTATTTTGAGTGTTCCTCCCCAAAAAGTTCTTTTCAAGTGGCCTTTGAAGTCCCTGTGGACACTGTGGATTAACAGGAGATTAGGGCGCAAGCAAGCATTTTTACTGAAAGTGTTTGTAGCCAGATGAGGCGTCCAGGTTGTGACGACCATTGAGTTTGGTGTGCATTGACCCAAAGAAAACCGTGAGGTATCCCGAGGTCAACCTCGAGTTACCATTGGTTAAAAAATAAATTCTCCCGTAAGATACGATGATATTGAAACATCCATAAAATAATCATCAGACGTTTTAAGGGCCCCAAAGTTGGACAGGATCTATGTTACATATTTGTGTTTGCCTGAGAACACCCCTTAAATACCCATTCCTTGTGTTCTGTATGAACTTTTATATGTAAAAACACCTTCATTGTAAAAATGGGGTTTTCCAGATTTCAAAAGAGACTGTTTGAAAAATTCTGAAATTGGGAAAATTCTGATACAAAAATACTAAAAGAAGGAATAAATCCTAACAAATCTCACCCCTGATAAAGATGAGCACAATTTGGACATTGCACAAATGAGATCATAACATATGTACATAATGGTGTGCCTTTTAATATTTTTATTAGTTGTGAATTTATTTTAGCTAAGAACAGTACAAGGTAACTCACAACTCCCTAAGCATTTCTTCGAGGGGCATTTTTTGAACAATAAATTCACTAGAATCCCACAGGAAAAACATCTCATATTCTTTGCACTTTCATTTAAAAGTAGCTAGGCTGTGCCTCCCTCAATCATGCAAATATTTTCCCAACCTCACTGAATTGTGGGGAAAAAGAAGCAAAGGAACCGAATTTTTAATTTTAATAAATATTCACTTTCTACCATAAAAAAGGACAACAGATTGTATATAAAGTGACAAAAACAAGCAAATTAAGTTATTTAATTGTTACTTCAAAGTTTTTTGGACTATCCACGAATACAAAAATCAAAATAACAAGGAAAAAATTATTTCAATTGAATCATTGACACTTTAAAGTAACAGTGTAGGCCACAATATCTTTGATATTTCACAGAGATGTCAAATTTTTTGATGTGTTAATTTCGTTATTGATACGTTATTGATAAATGAAAAAGCGCTATTTGTTGTTTCTAACAAGGTTACCTCATGCTGGCTGTTGGAATGCCAAAAGACTGGATGAAGAGAACGAGCTGTGCTGGTTCCAGATCCTGCAATGCTGGAAAAACAAGAACCAATCTATCAATGAAAGGGACTCTGGGTAAAACTACAGGGTAAATAGCTAAAATCATCATCATCATCCATTGTGTCACCCTGAAGTCAACTTCTGGTCACACACACCCCAGATAAATTGCCATTGCTGCTGATCTGGCATTTCAAAATGGTTTGTAAGAATGAAACTTTTGTGTTTTTTGCTTTGTTAGACCAAAGTCAATGTTATATTATATGGGGAGTCAGGTTGGCGAGGTACTTCTTTCCTCGCCTTCCACCTCTGTGATCCCAGGTTCAATTTCAGCCCGGTCCACATTGCGATTGGGTTTTCAGTCCCTACCTGACTCCGTGGGTTTTACCCAGAATATTCCTCTGGGGTTTTCCTCCGGCCTCTAAAACTGTAATTGCTTCTTACTGTCTCCTTTTACTGATGTGGGTGAATCAGATGTAGCAGTGGGTACCGCGAACAACTATTTCAAAGATAGATTTGTGCCGGGGAGATGGAATTAATTCTGGATTTTTGCCCTGCCCAATGTGTATATTTTAACACTGTATACTCAGTGCATGCCCCCGGAGGCTTGTGAAAAAAAAACCAAAAGCGTACTCGGGTGGGACTTGTGGTTAGAGGCAAGTGGCTTGCCCCAGGGACACAACATATGGCCAGCTGCTGAATTTGAATCCCCTTACCCTCTAATCATGACTCCAAACCTTGAAGGGGATGGGCTTTAAAATAGTTGTTCACGGTTCCCGCTCTTACATTTGACTTGAACCAGCCAGCCGACACTGGCAAGCTCGGTGGTCAAGTGGTTAAGCCGTCTGCACTAGTAAGCTGGAGTTCGAGGGTTCGAGTCCCACCCAAGTACACTTGTGGGTTTTCTCACAAGTCTTCAATGCCAAACACCGAGTATACAGTGTTGTAATACATGTTGGACAGGGAAACATCCAAAATTAATAAGTGTTTTGTTGTTGATCCTCCGGGTCGCCACCATGCCCATGGTCAACAGCCTCGAGTTGCAAAATCTCTTCTCTGAGTGTATTCTGGTTCGAACTGATACATGTGATAAGGCAATATTTCTTGTGTCTCATCAGCTCTTTCAATGTCGCTTTCTTCGTCTAATGAATAAGACGAACATGACAACTGATTGCTGTCATGATCGGAAAAAGCATCAACACTGGAATTATTGTCGCTTGAGTCTGACATGATGGCACACACTGACGCTACTGCATTACATATATGTCAACGCATCGTTGCATAACTGTAAACAGTCGCCAGATAAAGGACTCCGTCCTATGATGTCACGTTTCTTGGGAATTTCTTAAGAAAACTTTTGGTACCCAACTGCTGTTGTTTAGCTTTTGCTCTCAGAAGGGAGTGAAATCGGGTCGTGAAAACTATAATTTTTGACAGATTTCCATGCATTTTGAAATTATGCAGATGTGTTTTCTTGTTACATGTATGCTTATTTTACATGTTTGTTGATGCATTTTACAAGAAATCTTCCAAGCACGGCTCATCCCTTTAAGCACTTGCCCACATTCCATTACGCATATGGTGCTAACAAAGTGCTCCAATTAACATCCATTTGAAATTTCTTAATGATTAACAGTCAACAAGCTCACCAACCTGCTAGGACAAGTTCTGGCACGCTGGATCGGATCATCCTGAGCTTAAGCCAATCAGGGAGGAGCAAAGCATCCTCTGAGGTGTCTACCAGGTACGCCTGGGGAGGGGAACTATTCTCAGGGAACCAGGAATGAAGTAGAAGCTGGAAATCACTCTCAACTGTAACAAGAAAAGTATGGAAGAACTTAATTATATCACAGAAGCAAACTACCAGCATACGGTTACTGGCACTTCTGCTTTCTAGAAAACCATTCCTAAATTCTTGGATATTAAGGAGATAACTTGGTTTGAATTTTTGTAATGGATATTCACTGAAAACCAGGTAAAAAGACTCAAAGTTAAGGGCTGTATGATTCAATATCTAGAAAGAAAAAACTCATCTGCAAATGCCCATATCTGTAGTGCTTTTGAATGGACATAAAGTGGCATCAGTACAATTGAAGTATTGGTTGACCTGTCAACAAGTGTGCAATTCATTAGCAAACTTGAACCACCATACACGTTGATGCCATTGAAGCATCTTGACATTGAGCTTGAAAATGACAAGGTAATTTACTACTGGCAAGACAAGCACACAAAAAAAGGTAAAGATACAATATGATTTCATCCAGTAAAAAAGTTGTACCTTTGGGTTGTCCATAAGTTAGAAGAATGACCATGGCATGAACAATCAAGATATGCATTGTAGCTGATTCTCCAGTTTGCCAGTACAGGAAAACTTGATCCTGGGTGTCAGACTGTATGTATAAAAAGAAACAGTTGATAACTAACTGAGAGAACGTCAGACTAATACTCCTGGATGGTTTTGGGTAAGGTCAAGAATGACCACTATGATGAAACTTAGAAGAGTGTCTGAATAATTAACTGTTAACAACAAGGTCTTTTGGAAATTCTGGAAAAGTTGATCAGAAAAGTTTTGAATGATCAGATTTCATTTAATTTCAAAGAGAAGGAGACAACACAAGCACTCATACTGATCAAGGAATGTTGCGTGGCTTACCCAGCTATATCCTTCTTCATTAGGCTTGGTAGCTTTGATCAGATAGCGGCTGAATATCTTGATCATGGCTGCTAGGGTAACATCTGCTACTTCATAATATTTTTCATGAGGTAGGATGCAGGACACAATGGTCGGTCTCTCCACAATCAGCTGGGCAAGATCCTATTGTTATGTGTAAAATTTAGTGAACAAAATCTTCATGGTTTTTGCTTAGCTTTTCAGATATGCTAATGCACAATTACATACATAAGCAGGATGGGTGCTCACTTGCAGATCGCTGTCAGTAGTAAGTCAACTTGACATTTGAAAAGTGGCCTCCTTGGGGATGAATTGTAATGTTAATCCTGTCTATCACGTATGCCCTTCATGCGTTTGCAAGTTTATCCCAAACCATCGTCAGAATGAATAAATTGAATGTGATTAATGAAACAAGTTCATTCCGACTCACCACTGCCAGGTCATTGAGATCACTGACTGGAGCAAACTGGGACAGAAAGACCACATAGGCACTAAGAGCCAAAGGATCTGTCTCTATCTGGCATGCCTGCAGGTAACACATGATAAGTGGGAGAAATGCTGGTCATTGAGTACTGATAAAGCTATATATTATACAGTCATTAGCTATGATCAATCCACTGTTTTCCCTTCATGCTGCTGGATATTGCTGAGATTTTATGTGAAAAGTCATGTTAAGTAATTTTCTTATTGTTTCAAATACAATGTGTGCAGTTCTCATCATTTTTGTACTTACCTTCAAATAGTTTTTATAAAGGTTCACTCATTTTTGGCTTTTTCGCAACTTGCAAATAAGGCATTGTTTTTGGTTTGGGGGGGGCTTTTTCGCAATTTTGTAAAAAAAGGCATTACTTCTGTTCTGTTTGTTTTTCTTCGTCTTCTGCACAAAACCCATTCACTTTGTGCACGTGGATTCAATCGGGATGATATTTTTAGGGTCCAACCAACTCAACCGTTTGCCAACTCGACTTTGGACAACTCAACCGTCGTATCGTTGAGACAACTCAACCGTCCATGCAGGGAGAGATAAGTCGACCGTTGAGACAAGTCGTCTGTTGGGACATATCCCATGTGTTTTCTTGGGACCTTATAGGACTTCCCAGACACCAATTGAGTTCTTAATGGACTTTGCTTGATCAGAGAACAGGATTCTCAGGTAATCTCATAAAAGTTCATAGTCACAAACTCGGGAGAAATATCAGAGCCCTTCTCACACGCCCGGGACAAAAATTTGGTGAGGAGAACGGACAGCATGCAGCGGATACCCGAGCAAGCAGCATGGTCAATATCTTTTAAAGCTGTCTCCATCCACTGAAGATTCCTTTCTTGGAATACGTTGGAAGACTTGCCCCTGTTCAGAAAAATCTTATCTCTGGCTGCATCTGGAAACTCTGGCACTGAGAAATAGTGATCATAATCAACCAATGGGAACTTGAAAAAACGTGGACGGTAGCCTGAACTCCACCACTTGGTCTTAGCCAGTTTATCCATTGCATCTATGCATCTATGCAAGAGCAGTCAAGCGGAAACTCCGGGAAGAGAGGAGAAGATGATGACTGTCCCGGCAAACGATGCTTGAATGAAGGGCGCCCCCCGTCGTCAGTAGGTGATGGGGTAGGCAGCCCCAGAACATGTATCATTTTTCACTGTAAAAGACGTAAGCGAGACTCGGAGGGCAAAAGATCATTCACCGAAAGCAGCTCATCTTTATCTGGAGTTCGGCCACAAGCCAAAAATATACGATGAAAGATCAGGGCCAGAAGCAAAGCCCAACGTACGACCATCATCTACCGTGGGCTGAGCCAGCCACGTATGGTGAATGACACCCGGAGACTCAGCCGGAAAATCGCCCGAACTGGCTGGGGGCGGAGAATAAGGATCCGGATGTGTAGTAGCCGGAGCAGGAGGCAGATATTGCCAGACAAGTTCCGAAATGGACTCAGAAAGGGCCCGTAGCATATCCTTGGTCAAGGGGGAGCGAGAGCTCTTTAGGTGTTTAGAAGAATGTTGTGAAGAAGACGAAGCCATTTCTTCCCCGAGGAATTCCCTGACCCAGACAGCCAGAAAGAAGGTTGGCCAGAAGGAGGCTCGGGCTGCGTGTCTACAAGAAGCGGGTCAGAAAACCCCAACAGCGAAGCAAGCCTAAAGGTTCAGGGGGAGACAGCCCAGCGGGAGAAGGAGCAGGCGAGGCTATCAAAGGATCCTACCCAGGTACCGAAACAGAAGCAAACCATGCTAAGGGGCCGGAAAGTTCGCGAACTGCACGTCCGCATGCACTTGAGCATGCAACGAGTTAATGAGCTGGCCCGCCCAACCGGCCACCATTGTTGGAGACACGGAGACATTTACATACTGCATTCTTTCTGCAGACTGGATGATGTTGGAAAACACGATCGACTCGGAGATAAATTTACCTATCACGTTCTTTCCGCAGACCAGGTGATGTTGGAACAAAATGATTAACTCGGGGAAACATTCTTTCCTCGGATTTTATTACAAAATTAGCCATAACAAAATTCAGGTAACAAACACAAGTCGGTGGTCCCGGCGAAAATGTGCATGTTTCTTTGGGGGGAAATCTGTTACAGTGAAATTGCATTGTTCGAAATTCCTGTTACAATGAATAGTTTTTGTGAGGCCGTTGCCTTAAAAACCATTGTTGGCGACCCATTTGTAACGAGCGTTTACAAATTGAGGTGGAGAAAACACATGTGCAGTGCATCACACTGGTTCCCGACAGGCCGAACCGTTGCCAAAGAAGGCGTGAGGGAAATGCGGCAACCAGCCAATGTACAATTCCTGCCTAAAAGGGTCGCAAACGTTCCATTACATGAACTTTGTATACGAATGCAGCTCTACAGCCATGAGTTGAAAAAACACTGCCGTCATGAATTTTTCTGCAGGTTCATTCACAAAAATTGATCTCATGTCTATATTTTTGCTTTCTGTATGTATGTAATTTGAAGATGTATTGCTCACACCAGAAACGGGCGGTTTCCACAAAATTTCCAGCCCAGCATGCACGAGGCTAACCGCCCGCCTCTCCAGATGCGTCACAAATGTAAGGCACGAATCAAAAATCAGTGATTTTTCACATTGATTACAAAAATGTCAAAACAAAAATTCCCTCCCCAATTTTGCTAAAAATACGCCCAAATACGTTCACTTGACTACTCCCGCATCTCAAGAGCCCAACTAATCGCTGAACACTGAATTATTCATATTGCTTCGAAAAGACCTAGCGTATCCGCCAATGAGACTGTGCATTTTCATGACGTACATTTTGCAAGACATAGCTATCCAATCGCAATATTCCTTCATTATGTCATGCTTCTTCAGCGACTATCTCGCCCACGGGCGAGTGAACTCGGACTATCGATGCCATGCAGCTTGTGTCGAAAATCATAAGACAGACAGAAAATTAAATATGAATGTCTCTCTGTGACACAATTTGTGTTGAAAAGACTAGTTACATGGATGGGGAGGCTCCAGTTGATAAGTCTTCACATACTTGCATGTACACACAGGCCTACATGTGCATGCTGTTTAGCTTCATTGTCATCCATGGCGATCGAAAGCCTTTTCAAAAATCCCTGGATCGATGCTTTTACATGTACATGTATTTGCTTTTTTTAATCTCACATGCACATTAACCATGTTTTCATATGACAGTGAATTTTATAATTGTAAACATATCACAGTATATTTGATGAACTATAACCGAGAGATCTTTTTTGATATTACATCAACGATGCGGTCACATGTATGCACATACACCTGTACATGTACATGCATAAACGTGCATAGGTACAACAATGCACCGAAGCCATGCACTGTGTTCCACCTATAACGCATTTCAGATAGAATGAACGTTGTTGCACAGATTCCGTAACAATGAGAGTCAACTGTACATGTATGTTGACATGCAGTTTTGCCTTCAGGAAACATTGTTAGCTGCGAATTTTGTGAGGCGGGTGTTCAGTTTAGAAAATTTGCAGCGCAAATTCGGCACCAACTTACGTAAAACAAAATTACATTCACCTTCGCGCTAATTATTAGAGAGTTGGCAAATGCTGACCATAATCTGTGAACCTGCATTAAAGGAACCTGTATTACGGTCCATTATTCGACCTTTACATCTTGAATTTTGAGTTGTATTTCACAAGAATGAGATGTGAAGAAAATAATGTCACATATACAAAACTTTCGGGGCAAAATTGTACCCGTATTGTATATTGTGCTCGTGAGCAAATCACCTGAATGCTAACAATTGACAAACATGCATGATGCACCAAGGGTTTCCCTAATTGTGAAATTTGAGCTAAAAATATTTCTCTGTTAAGACACCAAAAGCGAAATATGAAAGTGTACCACATCAGCCCTAATCCCCTAGGCTCCTGCACTAGAAAGCATACTGAACTTCACAAAATCCAACAGATACATGTACTTGTCTATGTACTTGTACATGCAGGTCACTGTACCAAACCTGATAAACTCCAACAGAAATCAAGCACAGTCCAACAATTGGTATAGCAAGCCAGACACTGCACACAATGAACCCTGCATGTCCCAACTCACACAGAATCCAACCCCATCTCCCTGGGCCTTTCATCCCAACCAAGAAGTTCATCAGGTATGGTACCAAACCTGCGAAAACCTCACAAAACCTGCTGTTGGAATATGGCAGATTTGGGGTAGTTAGGGTTAGGGTACATCAACAATAGGGTCTATTGTTGAAAATAATGAGTCTCACCCGCCGGAGTGCAGTGGTAGCAGAAGTTCTAGCAGAGTCAAAGTGAGGGAGGGATGGCATATTTTTCAACAGCCATTCATGTGATGCCATGAGTGTAAAACAAGCCCAGGGAGGATCTTCCATTTCCATGTCTTCCTCCTTTGTGTCTTGATCTTCAGGCATGGACAAGACCATCATCAGTCCCTTTTAGATATGAAAAAAATGCAAACTGAATATAATCATGTACTATATAGATTTCAGTACAGATATAGCCCAAACCATTGGGCTGAGACTAACAGATTTACTGAAATATAAATCAGGCTAAATGAGTAATCTGGGAGTTTGGATATTGGGCTTGAATCTGAATATCAAGTGAGAAATTTGGGGGGCTCAACTCCAGTTTGAATGAGCTATAAATAACTTAAACATTAAACATGAATCTGATTTTAACATGGCATGTCAATGCTGCTTGAGTGTGCCATATAGACCCTTTTCACGAACATGACTGGATTTCACTAAATGGAAACAATACCTCCATGTGTGGACTGCCATGGCCACAGTGATCGTATATGTTCCTACAGGCAGCTTAACTACTTCGTGCAAGGCCCATTTATCCATGTTGATTCTGCTGTAATCTGTAATTTTTCATTTTTTCCAGTTTTCAAAATTCTTTAAAAATTCATAACTTCATTTACTGGACGTTTACACCTACACGAATGACTGTCTGGCTGCTACTCTAATCTGGTAGACACCTATTGATGCCAGAGCATTTCAGCCAGGCCTGCTGCCTTGTAAAAAATAATTTTCTTCTGTTCCCGGCACAGTGCACTGCTGTCTTTTCCAAATGGGCCAGATTAGCATGCAGTGGTTTTGTAATCGCTCATCACTGGAGTGATGGAGCGCTTTTGTCTCCAGTGGTAATCCACTCACACTGAATGCCACTGCCACAAACAGTGGTGTAATCTTTCAAAACAATGACGGATTTCCTCCGCTACTGACAACTGAAAAAATGTTGGAAATTCCCAGCAGCTTGATCTTTTGTTGCGAGTACGGTCTATTGTTACGAGGCCCAGCTATTTTGTCCAATTTCGGGTACCCCCGCAATGCGTATAAAGCCAACGTCTCCGAAACCAGGCTCCCCGGCAGCAAGTGGTTAAACCACGTACAAGCGCACGTGAGAATGCTACATGCTTGACTAGTTTATCTTGAATAAATAGGTTATCATCACTATCCACTCATTACCATTACAACACATCGCAGTCCGGCACAATTGTGACATCACAGGAAAACCATCTACAAAACTGATATTTAAAGTCCCTTCATTATTATACATCAAGTACATAGTTGAAAAAGTCTCAACTCAAATATTAAACAGAAATGGCAAAGAGTAAATAAAAGATTGGACACTTCAGTTTTTCAATAAGAAGTTGCCAATATGCAATATTATACTCACTCAATTTTCATGTAAACTTTACAAAAAACGATGATCTAAGAAGAATAAAGTAAAGTGCAGCATGTTTTGTTTTCTTCAGTGACATAAGTGAGCTCTGGTACTTTTGCCTGGCATTTCAGGTGGACAGGAAATGTTTATACACACATATGATGTAAATATGGTACATAAATTTCGCATGAAATACAGTTGAATCAGCTACATTGACCTTAGGCATGGAATCAAAAATACATTGACCGTTTGCATGCGTCGCATGCATGCGAATGCCAGGAATGCATTTTTTTGTTCAAGCCATCTCCACTTAACACGCGTGAGAACGGCCCTCCCGTTCCCTCACGTTCCTCTACAACAAAAGACCCGTCACGGTCTGTGCACACAGCAAGATGTTGTGGTCCCCATGGTGGCACAAAACCTTTGCGAAGAAAATTTTGCAGTCCCCGAAAAATTATTCCCACCTTTACAATTTCAGAAACAATCCAACAATTCCCATGCTTCACATATTTTAAAGGTCGAAATTTACGTTTAATTTGCTATTAACGTTTGGCAACAACATTTCAATTTGCCGTTTAACGGTTTAAACATTTGGCCAACACAAACAATAAAAGCCGCCGCATGTCAGCTCTGTTTCCGCCTAACAAGTGAATTTTTAATGCCTGTATTTAGCTCAACAACAATGCATTTGTGGTTGTCCGAGTGTATGCCGATGTGCTATTATTGTCAATCACTCTTCATAAGATATTCCTGTAGAGCTGGGGTGGCTTTATTCTAGAATTTTTTTATCATTGGGATTTGCTTAGCAACTTCAAAATAAGCATTTATTCCCAAGGTAGTTTTTGGTGTATTGGCGTCTAAGTCAGTTAAAATCATGACATTAAGTATTAAAAGAGCTGAATATTTTGTTCAATTCTTGGGAAGGGTATTTAAGGGTTTAGACTAGACTGGCCAGCTTTAAGACTGAGTTATCAAGAGATCCTATTAGTGTTTCGACTTTTGCAGCATCTTTTGAAATTAGAACTTAACCCAAATTGCATCAACTGAACTTTGTGAAACCTTCAACGGTTAGTTTCGTTTAAATGTCTAGGAAAATCTCTAAATGGATTTAATTTTTCCGTTGAAACGATTAAACGTTTAAACACCCGACCCTTACTGTCATGGAAAACTTTTCATCCAGAAATGTCCCAAGCAGCTAGCAGTTTGGTGTGGTAATTTGGATGACGAATGCAAGCGGTCGGTTGTCTGCCTAATGTCAGTTCCTGCGCACCTCGTATTGATGGGGAAAATTCTGGAATGCAATGGTCGGCGATGGTTCTTTAGTACAATACAATGGTAAAGTACTTTGAGGAAAAAGTAAATTTTAAAAAGTATTTATGTAAGACCCGTTTTTATGAGAATAATTAATTTCCCATTCATTATTGTTGACACCATGACAAAAATAAACGTAGCAAGGGAATAAAGTCGGGAGAGTATTCCAAATAAGGTCTCAGAGGAGCTTTCATCCAAGCAAAGATTGACAGCTGACCGACGTCATGTATTAAAATTGTTCCAGCAGACTTGGTTGTGTCTTCTGATTGACAGCCTGCCTCGGCATTTCTTTAAAAAATCAAATCTGTGGACCACGTGTGACTTTTTTTTCCTGGTGAAAACTATTAATTCTTCCCTCCTTGGATTTTTTTTAGCCAAACCTAGACCATGTGTGATTTTTAATTTTTCCTGGCACCGTGGCATTTTTTTATTCAGAGCATCCAACCCACAAAAATACACGTGCATTAATAATTTCCTCCACAGCATTTTTTTCCTAGCACCCAACCTACCAAATATATTAATACTGTCCTCCTTGGTATTTTCTATCCTAACCTAGACCACCTTTTTTTGTTGTTTTTTCACTCACAAAACTGCCCAATTTTCTTATTCGGAGCACCCAACCCACCAAAATATCAATTCTTCCCTCCTCAGCATTTCTCTATCCAAACCTGGACCATGAGGTTTTTTCTGCACCACAGCTCATTTTTTAATCAGAGGACAGAACATGCCAAAAATATATCAATTCTCTCCCCTCCCCTCGGCATTTATTTTCTATCCAAACCTTGACCACTTGTGGTTTTTATTTCTCCTGGCACCACTGCTTTTTTTTTCCTGAGCATCCATCCCAAGCCATCAAAATATATTCATTCTTTCCTATTTGGCATTTATGTTGTCTAAACCAAGACCATGCTTTTATTTTTTTCCTGTACCAGTGCACATATTTTCTCCTTATGCCGAGCACCCCATCCCTCAAAATATGTTGATTCTTTCCTCCTCGGCATTTTTCTATCCAAACCTGGACCATGAGGGTTTTCATTTTTTTTTGGCGAGACTGCACATTTTTTATTCCCAACCCCCCCCCATATTAATCTTTCCCTCCTCAGCGGTTCTCAAACCTGGACATTTTAAGCAAGAATGTATAAAATGTAAGAAGTCGGTACATCAAAGGGTCAGCATGAATGGTTGTAAGAGGGAGGAATAAAATCTTACCAGACCAAACACTCAATAATCAATTTTTATTTAGCCAATAGACTCAGGAACAGCTTGTGTGCATGTTCTTTGCATCTTTGCATCCTTTAGAGGGACAGACTTACAGGGATGCATGTTGTGCTAAAAACAGACTTTACATCCCTGTTTGTCTTAAAAATAGTTTATTAGCTGGCAGAGAATAATCCATTAAATAAAATGCTTATACTGACTTCAAACACTGTCTTTACCTTTGCAGCCAATGAGCGACTGGCTTGATGCTGTGAGCTAAGTCGTCTCAGGAAGTAGTCCATGACTTCACAGCATGTAGTAGCCTGGGAGTCTGGCCCACGCACCAGACTCTGAAGTCGAGATAGCAGCTGCTCTTGCTTGTCAATGCGCTGTAAAATACAACCATATACTATCATCCTGCTCAAACGCCTCAAACTCTACTTCCTGAACTAGTACATCCTACATTATACCAGCAGTTTCTTATAAAGTAAAATTCCAACTCCTTGGTTGAAGATGTGTCTGAAAACTGTAATTTACAAAAAAGTCACGACTGTTATGTTTATCAAACAATACATGAAGTGACTGACATTTTCACCCCAACTTCCTGCATGCAGTCCAAGGTAAATGACCACCATGATTTCCTCCTGTTACATTTGAAACCCTAACTAACTGCAGTTCCAGTAGCTTCTTCCAGCCTACCTGTTTCCTCTTGGCCTCTCCCTTCTTGGTTTCATCCCCTGGATCACTGTCTTGGTTATCATTCAACAGGAACTCACACAGACATTGCACTGGCAAGACATCCAGAGAACCTTCAGCAGAATTCACCAGTTCTGCCAGCCATGGCATGGACTGGGATGTGCCCTGTGCAAGTCCAACAAAGAAATTATCAGAATTTTGATGTATCTGACCATGGTATTTGATGTGAACTGAGACTGTAATTAGATAGGAAAGTTCAGTTTTTAGTTACTGTAACAATCCATAAGTCTTCTTTGAGTATATGTCAGATGTTTCCTCTGAGCTCTTGAATGTAACATTTCTCTATCATGTCAGAACAACTTCTGAGGTATGCTCAGTTTTAAGAAAATGAAACAACGTCATCCCCAAGTACCGTAAACCAGGTTTGCAGCCAATAGTAAATATTTCTGGCATTTTGAAATGAAGTGCAAAAGTTACATAGCACAGGTTTCATGGATTCTGACTAGTATTTTGACAATCAAGTCAACTGAATGATAGCTCAATGGGTAGAGTACCACAATGATATCCCCAAGGCTGCAGGTTCAGGAAACTGTCTCTGTTAAACTAAATATTGCTTAGTGAGCTTTGTCAGTTTTCAATTAAATGGCCCAAAAAATAGCTGGTATTCTTTACCTGTCTCTGTATGATATCCAGTAGGAAGTCAGGGGACCTGCTCCGGCATAGCATGTGACCAAGATTCAGGACCTTGTTGTAATGTTGGAGTTGCTCTAGTACATGTGCAGGTGGACGCCTGGCTATGCCACTGTGGATATGTTAGTAAAATACCACAATCACTTCATAGTCAATGACTAAATGCATTGCCAATTTGAGATGTTAACAGCAGATAAATGCATAGCTAAAGTTGGCAATGGTAATCAAATTATTGCAATTTGCAATTTTTCAAGAAATCAACTGATGATGGAAATACAATTCCCCCTAAAACCTCCAGGTAGATTTTGAAGGATCTGAGATGGTTCGGGGTATGCTAAACAAGAACAAGAAAACATTTGTCCTCATTTGGAAACAAAATTCAACAAAGGACAGACTAAGGAACGATGTCAAAAAGAATTTAATCGGCACGCCCCAAAGTGCCGAGGGCTGGCGCACCCCAGCTGGCTGACCCTCGGCACCACCGACCTGCTTAGTGTTCCTGCATAACAAAGGGTACAGAATATCCAAAAACGTATCTCCGTCCTCAGAATGTTTCTTCCTGCCTCATGATATTTTTCCCTGCATCAGAACTTATGTTTTGTCGGACTATCAATATTCTCCATAAGACTCAAAGTTTTCACTGGACTCAGAATACTTTCTCAAGAACATTTCATCCCAGAACTCAAGAATATTTTACAAAGCTCAGTACTTGTACATGTATATTTTCTCCTCCCCTTTAGTTGTTTCCCCGGCCACAGACACTTTTCCTGGACTTTAAAAAATGTTTGACCAGACTATGAATATTTTCTTAAGAGTGACTCGGAATACATGCACCTGTACTTTGCCTGGAATATTTTTTTCCCAGATTTGATAATATTTAACTGGACTCAATAAGTATTCCCGGCTTCAGAATCATAATTTTCCCGCCTCCCATTTATCCACGTTTTCAAATTATTTTCCCAGACTCAAGAAAAGTTTCACCAAACTCAGCATTTTCCCAGATCTTCCTTAAAACTTAATACGTTATATCCCAGCCTGCAGAATGTTTTGCAGGACTTAGATAATTTCTATCTGGCTCCGGTATATAATTTCTCACCCCATAATTCCTTTCCAGGCTTAATCATTTTCCTGGACTAAAAACCTTCACCAAGCAAACTTGTGATCTATTCCAAACACTGGAAATCCCATTTCCACCGCAAAGCTTTAAATACATTTCTTTTTTTCAAGTCTTAAGAGAGACATACATGAATCATGAATATAAAGCATAGTTCGCTTTCCTCTTGCACACAGTGATACATTTAAAGGATATACAGTCCAATACAGATAAAGACGATAATAATACAAGGTCATATTTATAGTAAGGAAAATTATCGGTCCCAAGTCTGTTTTGTTTTCCATTACTGATAATACAAGGTAGCTTTTATAACAAAGAAACTTATGAAGTCCCAGGAACTTTGTTATAACAGTGTATTTGTATTTGTATCTGTATTTGTTCCACGCAAAATCCTACATCGACTTAGTTTCCTTAATTTGCATAAATCTTTTCGGCAGTTCTGTCTTTCTAAACGTACTTCGCATTAAATATCTCCCTGCAATCAAACAGAAAACTGGTTGAGAAGCATGTAAGTTTGACATGACGGATTGTTTCTTAGCTTTTTCATGAAAATGTGTGATGTTTATAAGTATACAAGGTACAACTTCATACAATGAAACTTATTATGCATAATGGGATTTGGATTGTCATTTTTTCTACACAAATGAAAATAACACTCCTGGATTAAATGGCAGAAAAACACACAAGTAACTTCCAACTTTAAAAATGTCATCGACTTACTAGAAGCAAATGTTAGTGCCTTCAAAACATCACAAGTTCTACATTTTACAGGACGTGTTCAAGATGACTCCTCTGTTACTTCTTTCTGTGATCATCCTTGTCAGTCTTTCTTGTGAAAACATACTTACATCCAGCCTCACATCTACTTAGATTCTTGTCCTTGAACATGGGCATGTGCTCACATGGCAAGTCTCTAGTGAGGCATAAAGCCTCCATGAACGTGACAAAATGGCCAAGATTGAGATAAAGATTGATGAATCCAGATAGAGTGCCACATTTCAACGAGAGCTGTTACTCAGAAGACATCACTTGCACTAGCTGATCTGCGGATCATTATCATGCGTATCGAATGGTTAATATTGAAATGGTCGGGGATGCAGGAAAATGTGTTGTGCAGTCATGTCAAGACTACAAAGGTCCTCTAGGTGTTGGCATGCAAGTGAAGGTTGCCTGCAAGTCCGGCTTGTACCCAGCAAATACAGTCGACCTCAACACGAGTAAGTACATGTTGGTCTAGCTTTTAAATTCTTATGAATTTGACGGTTCAATTTGACCACTGTGGTTCTCAAAAATGATATAAATAATAATTTCAAGTGAGTTCACCTACTGTCACACTGTGTTTTCCGCAGAAAGATTTCTTTGCAACTGGCCTACATGTAGTTTTCATTCTTCGTCATTCTTTGATGTCTGAAGCTAAGCTAACTTTATACAAGTAACTGAAAAACATATTTAGCAACAAATAAAAGTTTACGTCTTAGTACAATCTTTGGATAAATACATGTACATACATATCTATCATGGATTATGGGCCAACTATGTTGATTCTGCCAGTATTGTTTGAGCGTTTTCAGAAGTAAAAATATCTCAGGGATCCTTGAGCTTCGATTGCATTGTATTCAATTCTTCTAATTATTTTCAGGTCCTAAGAGATCTTTGGAGCATGGCGATGAAAGTGACAACGACATGCCTCTCACACTTCTCAAGAAGCATCTTAGTTTTGATCTGCCAGCACCGCCAGCCAGGCCTCCATCACCCCCGCCAGCAAGGCCTGCATAACATCTGCCAGCCAGGCCGCCATCACCCCACCAGCACTGCCAGCCAGGCCTCCATCACCCCCAACAGCAAGGCCTGCATAACATCTGCCAGC